>OZ020119.1:21089539-21647524 GCA_963971155.1 Anthrax anthrax
TTAATTGAATTTAATTTGTTTATTTTTTATTTATTTGTTTTATAGCTTGAAGATGATAACGATTACAACCAACCAACTAGAAATCCGATAAGGTAAGCGTTTCAGTCATAATTTCTATTATTTAATCATTTATTTATTTATTGTGATTAATTTTTATTTCACAATAATTATCATAATTTTTAAGACATAATTAATATTTAATTTTAACCAATTGACTGTATTTAATTAAATATGTTCAAAACTAATTTAAAAAAAAAAAAAAAAACAAAAAACAAATAAAAGTAAAAATAAAGGAATATAAATATTTTTGTTTATATCTGAACACATTATGGTACGAAATGTGTTTATTATAATATTGTATAATTTTTGACTAAAAATAAAGGAAATAAAAATAACGAAACAACATAACTAGATAAATGAAAACACAAAAAAATTTATTAACATATCAAACATATTTATAAAAAAAAATTTTTTTTTAAACACAAAACATATTTGCAAATTGATAAAACAATTAGGGGAGATAGAATTGAAATAAATTCAATAACGGATCGTCCTATTGTGATATCATCAACATTAAGAACAACAAATGAACCAAATTATACACCATCACCTCCATTACAACCAATCTCTTACGCACAAATTCCACAATCACTACCGTCACCAACGTTGAAACAACAACAAAAACAACAGCATAAACAACAACAACCACAACAACAACAACAACAATCATTACAACCACAAAGAATGTCACAATCATCAAAACACATTCAAGCACATCAAATTGAACAATTTAATGTTGTACCAACACCTTTATCGGATTATGCCCCTAAACAAACTACACCTACAAGGTACTACAAAAGAATCATATGTAATTCAAAAAATAAAAATAAAGTAATAAAACTAAAGCAAAATGTAAAATCGCAATATACGCATACGTATGTATGTACGTGCAATGCCGCAGCAAGAAATATAAACAATATCCATATTTATAACCAGCTATTTGCGCACAGTCAAAAAAAAAAAATAATAATAATAATAAAATAATTACATACATATTATTTATTAATTTAGTCACAGAAAATATCAATAATAATTATAATTTATAGATATACGTTACATTACATATCGCATACTTGTAATAATAATGATGTTATATGTAGGTCGCGAAAAAGAAATTTTCACATTTAAAACTTTGTTTATGTCCATTGTACATGTGAAAATTTTACGTTAGATTCTGTTTGAAAAATATTTTTTATTGTTGTATATTTTCATTTTATTATTAAATTCAAGCTTTTTTTTTTTATTTTATATTTATACGCTTCTCTTATTAAAGTCCTTAGATGTCTTCTGCACTTGAGAAAAGAATAGTTAAATAAAATTATATAGAATTTTTGTGGTATCTTACGTTAAATGAATTACATAAGGATCAATAGCACATAAAACAAGACAAAATTTATGAATTATGTTATTTGGATTTTAAAAAACAAAAAAGAGTTTTGGTTACCACTATTCAAATATTTTCGGTATGCACATAATCACAATTGCATCATTATTTTATATTCATTTATTTTTTCGTTAACTAATCTAATTTTTTTAATTTAAAAATATGTTTATGCAAATGCACCAACTCAACACAAATAATTTTCTTTTTTTTGTTCAAATTCACTAATATCAATACTACACGTTACGAGATATAATTATACAATGACTATAATTGATATAAGCCAACAGTTTCGTAAAAAAAACAAATAAATTTTTAAAAAATTCAAATTTCTTTCTTTATTATCTTTAAGATACTTTTCACTTGACTACTTTAAAAATAGAAATAGGTAACCAAAACCAATATAAAATAAAAATCAAAATTTATGAAAATTTAAAGATTTTTTCAACTTGCTAATCAATCTTACGTGTATAAGCTAAATTTCATCAGTAAAAATAATACTTACAAAAATATACTTAACATTCACAAAAATAAACTTTTGTTCTCATTTATTTATCATATAAATATTTATGTTTGATTCACATAACAATACTAAGTAGATTAGGTATACATATTATAAACATATACATATATAAAATGATGTTATTTGTTATAATTTTAATGTTTTGGGAGGTGTGCAAGATAATTTAAAAAGGAATTTGCGGTATTTATTCTCCAACAGATCAACACAATCGGATGTTGGTATCAACAACAATAAGACGTCAAAACCTATATTAATAACACTATCGACAAATTTGGGTGCCAGCAGATCTGAGATCTCAAATGAACAATCCTCAACACCTCAAATTCCAATCAATCAATCCCATAATCAAAACCAGTCAAAAATACGTAATTTCCACAATCCAAACAATTCATTATCAGATACTATTTTGACTGAAACACAAACATTACTTACCTCACTTCCACCTAAAAATGATACAAGAAATATTCGACTACAATCACATAAGACAACACATAATTCCCCTTCAACTCGTGTCACGTCATCTGATATTTTAAATGTAGAAAAAGTGTTAAATAAAACTCAAAATGAAATTGATCAAAAAGAACGGATTTTAGGTTTTATTGTTTCTGAAGTTCAACCACAAAGTTTTCAGCTACCGTCAACAGTTTCTACTGTACTTCCAACAAGTACTATGTCTACTACCGTAAGATCGATTAAAGTAACACCAACGAATCAAATTTCTAATGATGCACCTAAAACTTCTCAAAAAAATATCAAATTCGGTTTTTCATCAAAAGGATTTAGAACAAGTACACAATCACCAGTCAAAAAGAATGAAGAAATCCCATTATATGAGAGATCGAAAAATGAATTTTACACCAAAGAAACTGCCATAATAGAACCAACTACGTACACACCACCAATCAGATCGTGGCGGTTAACAAGAACTAGCCCATCACCATTCATAGCTCAGGACACAAATTCATTGAAAGATTCTGCTGACAATGAAGAGGCCACATCAATAGTTTCTACCAAAAGCGCACGTTTAAATGACTATATCTCTGGCTCAGGCAGTGAAAATACTCCAATAAAAGAGAGAGCAGAAAAGGTTCAATCTTTTACTACGAGAGCATTAGTCTTTAAGGATAATTTGAGTAAAAATTTTGATACCACCAGCCAAACGAGATTCGTTTCACCATACAAAAGCTTAGAAACAATTTTACAAGAAAAAGATATTCAATCAACATCAAAGCCAAGATATATTACACCTACGCAGCCGCCTATCACAAGTACTTCACAAAAACCATTTAGAAGTTATTTCCTCATAACAGCACCTCCTAAAAATACTTCATCATCTTCTGTAGTTACTTATTCAACAACAAAATCATCATCAATATCTCCAACCAAAATTTATATTCAATCCTCCACGCCACCAACATCTACTACAATTGAAACAACATCGGTGATTAGAACTACGACTCCTAGAACAATATCTGTACCCAGTACTACTTACAGACCAGTTTTCTCAAGTCCATTGATTATTTCTAGTTCAAAAGCCACAACTACCTCCACTACAATTTCAACAACAAAATCAACATCAACATCATCTACTACAACTACAACGACTCCACCAACTACAACATCAACAACAACAACGACAACAACGAATAAACCATCATACAAAAAAGAACCAGAAAGTAATGATAACATTTTCAGAGGAAGACTAAAGTATACATTTGCTTATACTGAAAATTCCTTGGATTCAGATGAACCTACTACTTATTCACCGAAATTCAGATTTTCCACTTTAAATTATGATAGCACCTCTACAACTCCTGAACCAATATTTAAACGGAAAGTTGTTCGTACAAGGCCGGTTCCAAGTCCAACAGCTTCCGTGTCAAAAGCATTGTTCGGAAGGCAACAAGCAGAACCAAAATCTCGTATTGAATTTGCGGCTTTAAAATCGGATCAAACAGAAAGAATACCTCAGCCGTCTACCAAATATTTATCAAAAAATGGAAAATCGTATTACCTCACGGAAGAGAATGAGTCTTTCGACAAAAATGCCGAATTGTATGATTATCAAAATATCAAGTTTTTAGATGTTGATGAATCATCTATTTCTTCACCTGTTACTGAAGAACGAATTGTAGAAATTACTGAACGCCCTAATCAGTACTTTTCCAAATATCGTCATTTATCTGTTGAAAATTCATTAAATGAAACATTGCAAAATAATACTTCCACCTCGAATATGGAGGAAAAAATGATGAAATTTAGTTCGACCGTTGAAGTTCCAGTAACAAATATTTCAGCTGATTTAAGCGCAAGTAATTCTTCGTCTGAAGAAGAAGAGAATACCAGAGAAGATTCCCAAGAATCTACAGAATTATCTGCTATAATATCTTCATCTTCAGAATCTTTTGAACCAACTGCGTCATTAGAAATTTTAAAATCGCTAGATAATAATTATAATAGTAGTATTAGTAGTTCTAGTTCGATTCCAGATACAAATACAACAACTGAATTAACAACAACTACCACTAGTACAAGTACTAGTACTGTATTACGAAAAGTTACAAAACCGACAACCTCCTATCCAAAAATGTTACTTCCTCCTCGTGTATCCAGAGTTAATAATGCCATCAAGACATCCATCGCCGCTTCAAGCCGGACAAAAGCAACTACGACAGCATTTTCAAAATGTGCAGACAATACACCAAACACTAAATGCAACGAAATTCCCTCGAGGTATCGTTCGAAAATAGAGAAAAAAAAATGTTTTAAAAACAAAATACAAAATTTCACTTTGCATTGTTTTATTTTTTCAAAAAACAAAAAAAAAAGAGAAAAACTAAAAATATTTGTTCTTTTCAAAAAAAATTTTAAATACAAATGTGGCGTTGGTGTATACTGGATAAAATGATCATCAAACTAAAACGATTTTTGATCTCATTTAGTTATTATTTGATTTTTTTTTTAAGATTGCATTTTGTTACATTCGGGGTTTATTTACATTTTTTTAACGATGTACATTAATTAGACGAAAATCATTTTATTTTGTTAAAAGAAGGGGGTAAAAACGGGTATGCAATACTAAAAGGCATGATTTGAATGATCAATTCATTCTATTGAATTTTTTATCCAATTTTCTTTTTATCCATAAATTATCCTTGAAAATTTTTTATGTTATACTATTATGCGTAATAACGAAAATTGCTCTCACATTAAAGTGATTTTTTTAAAGAAAGTATTTTAATTTTTTTAAAAATTCTTTTAGTTTAGTTATTATTTAGTTAAGTAGATAGATTTTTGTTTTTAATACTAATTTATATAGAAAAGGATCGAATAGTATAAAATAAAGCTTTTATTATTTGAATTTTCATATTCAAGTATTCACGTAAATGTAATTGAATTTAATACGATTAGGATGTATTCCATTTCCCAAATACCTTTTTATTTTCCTATTTATTGTAAAAATAAATAATTTAATAAATTATCCTTACGATCCATTCTATTGATAATTACTTAGAAAAATATTAAATTTCAACTAGTTCAAGATAAAATATTTTATTATAAATAAAATTACAAAAGTTTTAGTAACACATTGAGAAGGAGACTGTATTTTGAAATATTTAAAATGACTTATAAAAATTTATGTTTTAATTTTTAAATTAAAGTGTGAATAAGAAAAACCGTTTTAGGTCCAGTATATACCAGCAATATATATATTTTTTTTGAATATTAAATTCTAAATACTTATTTTACATACATTATGTAGTTGTTTATTGAAAAAAGGATTCCATGTTTTTGTATTTTTTATGTATTTTTGAATTGTTTTTTTTTAATTTTTAATGAATTTAAAATTTTAACACAAAAAATAAAAATAAAAAATAAATAAATAGAAAAAATGAAAAAATTCATATTTTCTAATTTCTTTTATACTTTCCTGGGTTTTTTTTTCGATTAAATTTCGTAGCATTTTTTTGTTAAATCTAATTTTATTATTTTATGCACAAAACGCGAATTAGTTATCACACAGTAAATATATTCTACTAAAAAATCGTATTTTTTCAATTTTACAAACAAAAACAAACCGTATGTATGAAACAAAACAGAAATAAACTTTTGTTTTTGTAATTTTTTTTTCTGTCCTCTTTTAATTAGCTTTAACAGAAATAAGCTTTCAAGAAAATAAAAGAACAAGAAAAGATCAAATTAAACATAAATATAAAATCTGTTATATCTAGAAAATGTTTTTTAATCATTTTACTTAAAGTTAAAATGCGGCTGAAAAAAAACAAATGCATCCTTCTTTTCAAAAAATAAACATTAAACATTCCTATAATGTATAATTTCCCTTTATCAACCTTTTGTAAACAATTCATCGCATTCTACAATTTCTTTATCCTTAATCAATCATCCTTTTCCGATCATAATAATTTTCCTCTTAAATGTAACTTTTTGTTTTCTTTTACATTTTTACTAGATTTTAATCAGCACATAATTTTTTTTTTAATTTAATACTCGTATACATGCCAATTTACAACTACTATACTACATAAAAAAAAAGAATTACAAATAAAAAAACATTGTAAAAATAAACAACAAATAAAATTTAAATTTGAAACAAAAACAAAGATATATCCAAGGTTTTGGTCATTCATTTACACATTTTAATTAGAATTATATACATTCAAATAATGTATATCAAATGGAAAAAGTAGTTTTGTATCATTTAATTTTTTTTTTTTTTTTTTACTGAAATAAATTTAATAACATACATTTAATATCATATTGATTGACTAACATAAATTCTAATAGCTTTGATGCTTTTATTGCTTTAGCTTTCATTTACAAATTATTTTATTTTAAAAACTGAATTTAAGAAGAAAAATCATTTTCTTTTATTTATACATTTATTTAAAAAGAAAATAAAAAAGTTTTGTTAAAATTGAAATTTTAAAAAAAGAAAATGATGATCTTCGTTATTTCAAATTTTTTGGATTTTTAAATTAAACAAATGCAAGTGGTACGGATAGAAAAATTTATTAAATTCATTTTTATATGTGTATTCCTTTTTATACTAGAACAAATAATCGTAATAGAGGTGGTGCTCATTACACATCATCAAATGACCGTGAACAACCATCAACTGCAACAGTTAATCGAGGAACTCATCCACCGTAAGTACCCTTTTATACACATGTGTGTACAGTTATATTATGTACTTGGCTTGTTATCAAATATTAGTAAGCAAATGTAAGTATGTATTACATATTTGACCATAAAATTTCATTTCAGACGAATTCGTCCAACGCTTAAACCTTCGGGAACGATTATTGCTAAAGCATCAGAATTTATTGACATTTATCGATATCCACCATCACGACCTGAACCATTATATCCTCAACCAACACCAGACAAAACAGCAGCAAAATGTCGAAAAGATGTTTGTCTATTGCCTGATTGTTATTGTGGTGGAAAGGATATACCGGGTAAGAACGTTACATTTACATTCAAAAAATTGCCTTTTAATTATACTGAATCAATAATGGATTCAATTTAAACCAATCAACGTAAAAATCAAGTACGTGAGCCAAAAACCTCGATTTTCTACGAACTTACATGAATTTATTTGACAATTTAAATAAATTCGTGAATAATTTTAAATAATAATGGTTAAGAAATTTTCTTTATTTCATGTCCTTGTAAGAACTTCTGTAAATTTAATAACTGATTTTTAAATTTTTAAAAGCATCATTCACTTTTTTTAAAAAAAATACATTATCCTTTTTTATTTCGAAATTACAATATGTACTTACATCCTTTGTTTACAACCAAAAAAAAGAAAAAAATCATATTTATTAAACTAATTCAAACAGGAGATTTACCAGTAAATGATGTACCACAAATTGTATTAATAACTTTTGATGATGCTGTTAGTGAATCAAACGAACAATATTTTATTGAATTATTTGAAAATAATCGTACAAATCCAAATGGTTGCCCAATATCAGCAACATTTTATGTATCACACGAATGGACAGATTATACTAAAGTACAAAATTTATATGCAGACGGGCATGAAATTGCTTCTCATACAATTTCGTAAGTGTAAACGAATTGAATTCAAAAATAAAAAAATAAAAAAAAAAAACAAGACAAAAGGTTTTTGGATATTCTTGTCATATTTTATATCACTTGATTTATGGATTTGGATTCATGATTTTCTATATCTTTTTCTCACACTACGTACATAATTTTATTAATGGAATATAATTATTTTTAAATTATTTCATATTTTAATAATAATTTTATTCATATATGTATCTTTGAAAATTTCTGGCATACAATTTTGATTTATTAAAAACTGTAATTTTAAATTTTCAAAGTTATATAATATAAGCATGTCTGGCATGAATTTAAATATTATTTTTATTTTTAATTTTAAATTATTGGTAATGTGCATCCGAAATTACATCAAATCGCATCATAATAATAAATCATTATACATTTGTATGTATATATGTATATACCAATATCATCAACATATATCTAAAACTCAAATGAAATAGGTGATTTACCAGTCGAGAATGTTCCACAAATTGTGTTGCTTACATTTGATGATTCTGTAAATGATTTAAATAAGCAACTTTACATTGATTTATTCGAAAAAGGACGTGTTAATCCAAATGGTTGCCCAATAACGGCAACATTTTATGTATCACATGAATGGACTGATTACAGTCAAGTGCAAAATTTATATGCTGATGGTCATGAAATTGCTTCTCATACTGTATCGTAAGTAAAACAAAATTAAAAGAAAAAAAGAAAAGAAGACATTTTACACATCACAAACAAACAATTTAAGTAAATGTACTCAACACACTTCAAATTCTAAATTTTGCAAAAAAAAAAAAAAAAAACAAATTATAGGAATACACAAATATTTTACATATTAGATAGAAAACAAATTAAATTTCAGATGATATAATTGGAATACAAAATTATCTTATTTCATTTTTATTCATTTTACACTCAACACATTGGACACTAAATTTACACATTTACATAAATTTTGCATGAACACTAACATAAATTACAAACATGTACATATATTTAGTTCATATTGTATATTTACATTGCTTAATATGTATTTTCCTAGAATAGTCAACGACTTTAAATTTAAAATATAAAAAATTTAAAAAAAATAAAAAATGTAGTTGTTGACATGTTCTAGTTTTTGTATTCTCACCTCAAAATTTGTAATAAACAAACTTTTTCCAAATGCAGACATAGTTTTGGAGAACAATTCTCACAAAAGAAGTGGACAAGAGAAGTAGCAGGACAACGTGAAATTTTGTCCGCGTATGGTGGTGTTAAATTAGCTGATGTACGTGGAATGAGAGCACCATTTTTATCAATTGGAGGAAACAAAATGTTTAAAATGTTATACGATTCAAATTTCACATATGATTCATCAATGCCTGTATATGAAAATCGACCACCAAGTTGGCCATATACATTAGATTATAAAATATTCCATGATTGTATGATACCACCATGTCCAACAAAAAGTTACCCAGGCGTTTGGGAAGTACCAATGGTAATGTGGCAAGATTTAAATGGAGGTAGATGTTCAATGGGTGATGCATGCTCAAATCCAGCTGATGCTGATAATGTGTTCAAAATGTTAATGAAAAATTTTGAAAGACATTACACGACAAATAGGTAATGCAATCGAAGATAAATTTTTATTTTTCGTTTAATCTAAACTAAAAACTTGCAATTTCAGAGCACCTTTTGGACTTTTTTACCATGCAGCATGGTTTACTCAACCACATCATAAAGAAGGTTTCATAACATTTTTGAACACAATTAATGCAATGAATGATGTTTGGATAGTAACTAATTGGCAAGCTTTACAATGGGTTAGAGATCCAACACCATTATCAAGAATAAATCAGTTTCAACCATTCCAATGCGATTACTCGGTAAATATTTTATCTTCTGTTTTAAATTTAGCTTTATTTTTTTGCTTTAAAAATTTATTCAACATTTTTTTTAAAGGATCGACCAAAACGTTGTAATAATCCAAAAGTATGTAATTTATGGCATAAATCTGGTGTAAGATATATGAGAACATGTCAACCATGTCCAGACATTTATCCATGGACTGGAAAAACAGGAATACGATCGTCACGTATAGATAATGATATCGAAGAATGATTATACAAATTTTAATTATGTCTATTAATTATTCTTTTTTTTTTCTAATTATATTAATTTATGTATTTATAGCAACAAATTAAAATTGATTGCAATAAAATTTGACATGAAATAAATTAAATTCTAAAAAAAAAAAAACGGACGAAAAATTAAAAATTAATTGAATAAAAAAATTAGTCTGTGAAAAAACAAAGAAAAAGATGTTAACTCACCCACTTTTTATCATAATAAAAAAAAAACTTTAAAAAATTTAAAGTAATACTTTTTTTAAATCTAAAAGACATTTGTCTAAAATTTTATTTATTAATTCTTTCTATTTTACTTCATACATCTATCTTTTATCTTTGTGCTATTTCTGTGCCTTTTATGCTATCCACAAATAAAATTAATGAAAAAGTTATTCCAAATTTCGATTTGAATATTTTTAAAATTTCTTCTTATTAAAAAAATAAACAAATAAATCATTTCATTAAATTATAAAATTGAAAAGAGAATATTCTATTGAAAATTGGAATAACTTTGAAAATAAATTAAAATATTTTTCTTTAATCTTTTTTTTATTTTTACTATTATATACTAGAATTAAAATTCAATATAAGTTTATTAATTTAAGTATAAAAATAGATTATTATTAATAATAAGAATTTTATTTTAAAATTAAAAACTATATTAAAAAAATAATCAAAAAGAAAACTGTTAGAGTAAATCTAATACTTTAGTTATTAAGAATAAATATTTTTTTTTAATGTGAAGAAAAAAAAAACAGTATAAAAATTTTTTTGTTTATTTTGAATTGTGATAAATGTGCTTTTATAATAAATCTTTTTCACAGTTTTCGCACTGATTTTAAAGAATAAAAGAAAAAAAAAATTAAAATAATGTAATTGCATATAAAAAAATTATAAGCATAAAATTTTTTCGTTAAAATTTTTTTATCATAATAGTTTTTTTATTTTTGTATTTTATTACTATTTTTAAAAAATTTTCAAATTCTAGTTATAGATATTATAATTGGCTGATCATTTTATTTTAAGGAAATAAAACAGAAAAATTAACTACAACATTTTAAATTATATAATATGTATGTTAAAGAAAATGCAAATTATATTTCGCCTTTCATTAATTATCATTTTTAATTTAGATAAGAAAATATGAAGAACATTTCATTTTAAAATTTAAACATAAAAATTGTACTAAAATACATTTTTCATCGTGTCATACATTTAAAAATTTCTTTCTTATTTCATACACAATTTTCACAATTTCAAATAATAATTAACATAATTATTAATTTAAAGATTTTCAGAAAAATAAGGAAGAAAATAATTGTTTTAATAAAATTAGTTCCAAGAAATTTTATTTTATCTTTTCCTTTTTTTTTGTATTCTTTAGATTTTTTTTCGCTGTTAAGATGTTTAATTCATTTTAATAAAAAAATTTTTCTATTGGAAAATTTTTAATAGAAGAATATGTTTATTGTAATGAATTTAGCTTTTCAAAAAATCTATTTAATTATTATTTTATTTGGAAAAACATTGTATTTTTACAAATACATTCATAATCATATGCGTATTTTCTAAGCTTTGGTTTGTTTTTTTTTTTTAATTTTATATTTGATAATACA
The DNA here is from genome assembly GCA_963971155.1 of Anthrax anthrax. NCBI lineage: Eukaryota > Metazoa > Arthropoda > Insecta > Diptera > Bombyliidae > Anthrax > Anthrax anthrax. The sequence goes on from OZ020119.1 coordinate 21,101,342, forward strand.
ACTACTCATACTGTATAAAATTTTAATTATATACTATAAAAATGAATTTTTTAATTGTACAGGGTGACAAAATATTAACCTTTATATGTTTAATATGAATATTAATTTTAATTTTCATTTATTTTTATTTCAAAATAATTCAAAAATCTAATAAAATAATTTTAATGTGTATTTTATTGTAAATAATTTACTATCTGTATAATATGCTTATTACTGTATGTAATACATGTATCTGACCATAACACTGCCTTATTATCATTATCTACAAATTTCTTATTTTTGCTTAATTAATATTTAATTTTTTTACATCACTTTTTCTTCTTTATTCTTTCTTTTACAATTCATTAATTTTGTTTTATTATTGAGAAAATTATTAAATTAAGATTGAATTATTAAAATTTGAAAAAAAAAAAAAACAAAGTATTACATTTTGAAACCGAATAAAGTTTGTAATTTTATAATTCGAATAAAGTTTCGATTTTTTTTTAATAATTTAAATTTAAAATATAAAATTGTAAAATTAAATCGTTTTAAAACAATCTTTTGTGGAATTGATAATTTAAATTAAATAGTGGGTGAGTGATTTGAATATATAAAAAAAAAAAAACTCGAAACAAATAAAGAACAAAAAAAAGTTTGTGTGTAAATGAAAAGAAAAACAATAAAAGAGAAATTTTTTTCTTGTAAAAAATTAAAATGCGTTTTTAAATTATGTATTTCTAAAAAAACAAAAAACATTGTACAGTTTATTGAAATTTCATTACAGACGTTATTGTTTCGTTTGTAGAATTGACCATAGTTCTTGCAAAGAATTGAATTTGAAAAAGAAAATTTCAAAATCTTTCAATTCATTTTATTTCCACATTCTGTAGTTGATTGCTGTACTCATTATTCCAAAAACCCATTGAATCACCATCAAGTTTCTTCATTTTTATGATTTCACATTGAAGACTTCGTATAATTTCATCTTGAAATTGAATAAGTTTATTAATTTCAGTACTCAGTTTTTCCATGTTAATCGAATTTTCATTTTCAAATAATTCATTTAATTTTCTCTTTAAATTTTTAACTTCGTATTTAGTATTCATAATATGTTTTTCAAATAAAGCTTTTTCAAATTTTCTATCATTTTTCATTTTAACCGACAAATTTTCAAGTTGCATTTTTAATAAATCACGTTCTTCAGATATTTTGTCTTTTAACATTAAAAGTGCATCATTTTCTAATTTCTGTTGATTTAATTGTTTATTAACATTTTGAAGTCGTATTTTATATTCAGTTAAACGAACATTCTCCTTTTTATAATAATTTAATTTTTCATTTAATTCATTGTAATTTAAAAAAGCGTCTTCAACTTGATCTAAAGCTTTATTTAACATTTTATTTTTAAATATTGCACCATCTGCCTTTAATTGAATTTCTTTAATTTCTTTTTGAAGATTTTGAATTTGATGTTTTAATGTATCAATTAAAAATAAATGTTTTGATGTTTTTTGTTCATAAAATTTTTTAATTTTTTCAAAATCTTTATCGGTTAAATCGATTATTCGTTGTATTTGTTCATTTTTTGTTTGAATAATTTCATTTAATTCCATTTGATGTTTTTTACGTAAATTATCTTCAATGAAATTTATTTTTTCTTTAGTTGCAGCTTGAAGTTCCAAAACTTGATTTTTAAAATTATTTTGCATTCGACTATGACAAATACAAAAACCAAAACAAAATAAAAACCGATAAACTGAATAACTACCATTACCTAATTTCTTCACTATTTGCCATTTTTAATTGTTCAATACGTAAATGATAAGTTCCATCTTTTTCACTTGATAATTTTCGTAGTTCACCTATTTCTGATAAAATTTCCATATTGGGATTAAAATTTTCTTTCATGATCTTCAAATGTATTTCTCCTAATTTTTTGTGATTTTCATATTCTAAATATTTCATTTTTCGTACATTTTCTCTAACTATATTTTCAGCATTTTGAATTGGTGTCTCGAATTCAAGATCTTTAATATGAACTTTTTGTTTTTCATCATCTTTTAAAAATCAAAAAAATAAGAAAGGAAATAAAATTAAAGTACCTAACAATTAACATCCAATACCCAATTTAATTAAAACATATGTATGTACATATATGTATGTAATGTATATACCCAATTTATTCCGTGTAATTTCCCAAAAGGTTCTTATTTTATCTCTTTCAATTTGAAAAAAATTTCTTTCTTGGCGTTCTCGTTCTAATTCATTTTTAAGATGATGAACATACGCTTCAAGTTGTTCACGGGTCATTGATGATGTATTAACATCATCAATTGGGCCTAAAAGAAAATATTATAAACGAATTTTGTAAAAAATGCACATAGTATGTCACTAAAATTAATTAAATTTACCAGCAGTTTTATTTTTTGCTTTATTTTTGGGAGGCTAGAAAATAGTCAAACAATTTATTAAATATGCAATTTCCTGCTATAAAATTTCGCTAAATAAAAAACCATTTCAAAGAAATCAAATTCGATCTCATTTATACTACATTATTTATAAACTAGAATTTTATTCAATAAAATCCTTGAAATGCAATTTTATTCAGTGGTTCAATATCTAAAGTAAAAGATATTTAAAATTTGTACCATTTTTTAATATTCTTCAAAAAATTGAGTATGAAAAATTAATACAAAAATTATGTAATATGATCACTATCAGTCACAGACTATCAGTGACATTATCACAGAGTTCACTTGGATAACAAGTTCGATTTTGAATGTATACAAATCCAATACAAACCGTAAATTTAAATTTCGCAAAAAATAAAATCGAAATAATTTTAAGAAAAAGTAAATTTATTTAAAAATTGAAATAAATAATATAATAACATTTCATGAATCAGACAAAAAATATTGGTTATCATTGAATCTTATTTTGTAATATACCTATTTACACCCCATATTTTAATTTAAAACTATATAAGTATATAAATAAAAATAAATCAAGAAACAATTTCTCTTCATTTTACTTGGTATCACATAAAAGTGCAACACCTCGTAATATCCAATGTTCAGGTGGTAAATTTGATTCCAACCAAAGAGCAGTTATGTAATTCAAATCAGTCCTGTTTGGCTTTTTGTAAACAGGACACTGAAAATGTTATTGTCATTTTTTTAAAAATAAATTCATTTACTATTTTTATGTAACTTTATTGCTTACAGTATATAGTTTTGGATTTTTTGGTTCCACAGAATCGATTGCATAAATGTGAATAACGGGCATTGCAGTGTACAAAACTTTATTAGTAGCTTCAACAAGTTTTAAATTTTTTTTATCCCAACTTGCTCCATCTAAATATAACCCGCGAACATAAACACCTTCTTTTGGTGGTTTTTTAACTTCTTCTGGTAATAATTTAAGAACATCATTATGTAATGATACCTGATCTAAAGCCCATCCCTTGTGTGCTCTAGCAACCTCTTGTTTCATTGCAGTTAAAAATCCTTGTGGATTAAAAAATCCAGACATCCAAAATACTGTTGGGCGACTCTACATAAGAAATTGAAAAAATATACATAGTTTATGTTTTACTTCAAGCAAAACAATATTATTCTGAAAATATTTACTCCAAAACACCAATCGTGAAATTGGGTATTTCTCTCGATTAATTCTGTAAACCAAAATCCTAAAGTAGAAGATACCCAACTACCACGTTTCCATGCATTTGGTACCATTGCATTAAAAATACAATCTAATGCATCTCGAAGATTTTCACTCATTATGATTGTGCCTTCAATTGCTAGTAAAAGATCTTTCAGAGTTGTACCAACTAGAACAATTATCTACAAAACAAAAAGCGTTTATAATTAAAACTCAATTATGTTAAAATAAGGTACCCTTTGCATTCTATCAATTTCTTGTTTTAGAAATATGTTCATTGGATTTATCGCACCCATTTGACGTATTCGTTCTTTAACGTCATACATATCATATTTCGGTGGTAATTTACTTAACATATCTTTTGTCAATCGAGCTACTTTTGATTCTCGTGTCTCAACACCACCACTGGCAGATTCTATTTCATTTTAAAAAAATACAAAAATACTACAAAAACCAAAAATTGGAAAAGCATGTTTTTATTACCTTTGGGTTGAATAGAAACAATTGTATAAAGAACATTTTTGGTTGTATCCGTTTGATATGTAATGTCAGCATTTGGATGAAGACCATAAACTTGTGGTGGATCAATACTTGGCAAAGATTCAATTGACTCCAAGTATTCTTCTCTTAGTTTATGTATGGTCATTGGATAATCTCTGAAAAATTCAAAATCTGGTTCGAAAAGGTTATCAGTAAACCAAACTTTTGCAAAAGTGTTTAGTAAGCGTTTATCGTAATCATCAGTAACTCTTCCACCATATTGAACTTCACCTAACATGTAACGAACAGTTATCCAATTGACTCCATTTGTTGGACCCAAATCATCTAAATGTTTTTGTACGAACAAACAACTTGCGTACCAATCGGCTGAATTAAATTCATAAGGAATATTCCAACCAAGAGGGCCAAATTTTCTACGCTCTTGTACAGTAGAGTGTAAAAACGATATTGCAAATACTAATGGATGATAAAACGGAGATTCACTGTAATCTAAAAACTCTTGAGATAAATTTCCATATGTTCGCATTAATCCAGCACGAATACCAGCAGGTGGTTCATTTGTAAACTTAATCGACTGTTGCAGTAATGTAATTGGAAAATTAGTATGTACTTCAGTAGTTATCCAAAGACGAAAATCGTTATGGAAACCGGTATTATCACCTTCCATGTCCAAAATTTGAATTATTACTTCGTTCATGTAATCAATACCCAAATGGCAGTTCTGTAACAGCACCCAACCTCCTCGTTCAAGACATAAGGACATTAATTTTCTAGCATGAATTTCTTGTCCTTGTCCCATAGACATTGAAAAACACTGTAATTCATTCTTTTTCGCTAAAGCTTCTATATTAGGTGTAGGATCTGAACCCATAGAAAGGAAATTTATTAAAGGTGTAAGAGGTCGACTTTCTGCGAGTAATTCATCAAAATTCAATATAATAGGCTGAGCAAATTTTTCACCTAAGGAGCTCGCTACATATTTTCTACTTTGTGAAATTGTTCGGTCCGGACACCAAGCTCTTATTAATAATAGCTTTTTAAAAGGATCTAATGCATTATATCCACTTGGAATTGATTCATTTTCTGGATTTTCTTTTTGATACCAGATACGCCAAGAACGTTCATTATTTTTGACTTGATCCAGAACATTAGCAAACTGACGTAAATTGGATAATTGAACTAAATTAAGCCAAGATTCATCAGTTATCCATTTATTAGGTTTGGGTGGACATTCATTGATATTTAATGCTGCTCCACCCTTTATAAAATTCTGAAATTCATCATAAGATACATTTCCAAGTTGCATATCTATATTTAAAGCCATCAAGAGAACAAATAAGTACTTATGATTCTCATATAAGCTTCTGGATTTATATCGATATATTTCGAATGTTAAATATTCAATTATATTTTTAATACGTTTTTGGGTTACTTGGGTTTTCTTCGAATTGTGCATAGACGCATCAAATCGTTCAAGGAATTGATTTAGAGATGTTTGATACATGCAATTTACTAATGCCATACTACAAATTAGAAAGTATAAAACACTTCCTCTTGTTGCAACCAGTCGGAATTCTTCACGAGCAGCATTAATTTTTATTTCAGTTGTTCTCGCAATCTCAATTTTCTCCTTAACTTCAATTGCTGTATTTTTGCTCGAATTTAAAACTTGAAGAACAGTTACGTCATCTAATAAACTTCCTTGAATTGTCGATAATTTATGTAAAAGATTCGCTTCAAGTTTTTTAATTATTTTTCGATTTTCTGTTATTGTTTCAATAAGACTAGTTCTCTCTTCCTCAAGTTCTTTCTTTTCAGTCATTATAACACGACCAAGAAGTTGATCTTCCAAACCTTTCATAGTGACAGTGAAGTCGATTACTGACATCCTTGCTGACGTTTCCGGTGTATATGAAGGATTTGGGAGTTTCGTGGTTACATATATACGAAAATCATCATTGTAATCAACCTCTTTATCACCAATTTTTACTTTATATTTTGTACCAATCTTAATGAGATTACGATCTAAAACGTTATCAAGACAAGGATCTAATTCTTCACCAATATCTTCAATTAGAATTGGATAACCTAACGAAACAGCATCTTCCAAATGCGTTCGGAAATATTTATTTTGTAGTGAAGTAACACTCAAATTGTTGTCTTTTTCTTTATTTTTAATCCAGAATTTTCCTTGGGATTGCGGATCAATCAATAAGGGAAAACGTTCTGCTTTTGTCGCAATTATACCATTTTGAATTGATAGTTCATCGGTTGGTAAACCCTGAAGATTCCATTCACCGATTTGTGATCGATCCGTTAAACTATCGATAATGTTAATATTCGAAGAGACAGGAATATTTCTTTGGAAAATTTCATTAAACCATGTTGTTTGTAAAGCAGTCCTAAATTCTTGATTAAATGGTCCGGTGTAAGAAAGAAATCCTGTTAATAAGATAATATCTCCAACAAGTCTTTCAGTTTCGATTTTAAATAAAGCCAATTGTTCAGTCCATCTGATTTTTTCATCTCCTAAACCTTCAATTAAAGCAGTAGCAGTGTCCATTTTTTCTTGACATTTTCTAGCTTCTCCGAGTACCGCATTTTTCTTGTCGGTTGCTTCATCAAGCATCACTTGTGCTTCTACTAATTCTTTTTCTTTTTCCGCAAAAAGTTCTTCAGCTGCTTGTAATTCATCAGTAGCTTTCTTATATTTAGCTTCTTCCACAGCAAGATTAGCTTTTAATGGTAAGACTTCTTTATTTATTTCAAAATATTTCGACATGGCTATTGTCCATGAAAGTAAACCAGCTACATTACCACAAGCAGCTTTCGCTGCCTCAAAATTGTATTGCCTAAATTAAATAGTTCAATTTTGAGAAAATTACTTATTTTAAAATATCACTTACTCGAATTTAAAATATGGAACTAATAAATCTATCATTTCAGCATTTATAGTGTCTTTTGGATATTCTAAAATTTTTGTCAAGAATCTTGTGTCCGACATAACTTTTAATGACTCTGCCCAACTTGAAGAAACAAATTGTTTATCAGTATCAGGTTTAACAGGATCAAGCTTCTTACGAAAATATATTAAAACACAATCCATAATAAGAGTAATAAGATACGGTGGTTTCGCTAATTTTCGAATTGTTGATATATCATTCGCTTTAATTGTCTAAAATGAGAGAGTAGATTGAAATATCCAATGAAAACAAATACTAAATTTATTCTAATAATTCTACCTTTAACGCAGCTTCTGCCTCATCTAAAGCTGGTTTGGCCTTTTCAAGTTTTTTCTCAGCTACTTCTTTATTAGCTGAAATTTGTTCAACTAATTTTTCTGCTCGTGATTTAATTTCAGCTACCTCGGATTTAACAATTTCCGCGGCAGCTGCTTTCTCTGATACTGCAGCGAAAACTGTTTCTGCTTCTTGCGTTGCTATTACAATATCTTTATTCTGGTCAAAAAGTAATAATAATCAATTTAACAACAATATTTACAATTTCAAAGAAAACATATACATACCATTTCAATAAGTTCTTGTTTAAGAACATCAACAGATTCTGCTGCTTCATCTAATTTATATAATCCACCACTCATTCTGGATGATAATTGACTGATATTTTCCTTTTTTTCATTGTAAAGTTTTTTATAACTTTGTAAAAATGATATTAATGATTTTGGTGTAACATAAGTTTGACGACGAAATCTTTCAAAATATTCTGTACAAGTATTTGTTACATTTTCATGTACAAAACTCATTAAATAGATGACTTGCTCTTTAATATCATCAGAACAAACAATATTAAAATCTTGTAAATAATGCCTTGATACAGCAATTCTAGCATCTTCAGGCCATTTTTGAAACCAATCAATTATACATCCAGTAATCAAACCAGGAAATTTTAATGCTCTTGCACGAAATTTTTCACCAATCTAATTTATAAGACAAAAGTGTAATTTAATAAGTCAGAAAAATAAATATTTAAAAAATTTACTGGTGAAAAACAAAGGGCAACATGTAAATTTGATCTTGCTCTTGAAATGAAAAAATCATATAAATTATCTTGAGTTGGGGGCCTTCGTGGTTGATTTTTTTTCATTATGGGAATTATTTCATTTAAAATTTCATCTAACGGAATAATAACAATTTGAAATATTAAACTTGAGTCTCTGATTTATTTTATAATATATTTTACCCATTTCATCTTTAGGAAATAAATTTGCAACTTCTCCAGAACTTAATACATTATTTATAAACTCTAAAAAGCCTTCATCTTTAATATCATTATCTGTAAAAATAAATGTTATTCCTTGTCCTTCAAGTCCGGCTGTCCTGTATAAATATTTTAAATCTTCCATAAGGTTTGATACATTATACGATCGTGTCAAAGTAATTTGGAAAAATTTATATCCTGCGATGTAAGATGCTAATCGAGTTAAACTTTGTTTTCCAGAACCTCCAACACCAACTAAAAGAGCATTACCCCTAAGAAAAATAATTTAGAAAAATATAAATGTACATATAGTATACATACAAACATATGTGGTTTGAAAATAAAAAATTCTTTATACCTTGAAGTGCCTATTATACGTGAAATAATCATTAAATGCATTAAAGCATCATGAAAAAATACTAGATCTACTTGATATCCTCGTACATTCTCATTAAATTGTGTCATAAACCATTCCGTTCTCTTTTTTACAACTTCGAAACTGTTATATTTGAAATAAATTTAAAAGAAAAGGAATATATTTTTTTATAAATGATTATTTTAACTATGACAACTATTGTGGTCACCTAGGAATTTGTTCATAAATTTTTGGTAATTCCAATGAGACTTCTTCATCTTCTTCAGTCACCTCCGGTGCATCTCTTAAAAAGTTAACGAAATACGTTTCCTCTTCAGAATATTCACTGAAATAATTCCCTAAATGTTCTTTAGCATCAATTTTCATTTGATTAAAAAACCAATTTTTATCTTCAAATGATGTGAATCTATCAGCAATAACTCGGGTACATTCATGTCTCCATAACTATTCGAGAAAGATTTAAATAAATTATGAATTATGAATTTAAAAGTGTTTTACTTTTAAAATAGTTTTGATTTTTGTGCATTCTGGAGGAGCTATTTTTAACATTCCTTCCCAAATTCTAGACAAATCCCTCAAATTGAATACGTAATGAAAATTGGCTGGCGTTGGTAACATTTTTGTCTAAATGTAAAAAAAAAAAAACAATTTTAAAAATTAACCAATAAAAAAATTTTTTTCGTATTGTTTACTTTAACATGTTGCCAAAATACTCTTGTAAGTGGCACAAGAAGTTCAACAACTTCAACAACTTCTTTTTTGAAGCGTTCAACACAAAAATAACCTTGACCAACACTTCCAAATATTTGATCCATCGAACTATCACTTGGTAATGTACAGTTAAAAATACAAAAATGTCTTTTCAAGCGATTTGGTATATCATTACGTCCACCACCCGGATGAATCATGGCGGCTAATATTTGAATATCCGCAATACTAAGAAAATCTCCTACAATTTAATCAAGTTTTTGATTTTAGAATTTTTTTAAGCTGTTAATCGAAGATTTACCTGGTTTATCTATGGAATAGAAACCTCCTTGTTCAATCATTTGCCTAACAATTTCATTTGTTATTTGATCGCCCCATTCATTTATTACAGGCATGTTAATGTCATCAACAAAAACTGTCATTCGTCGTTGTCCTGGAGGACCATATGTTAGACCAACTCTTTTTTCAACATACGATTCGATAATCCTCTATAATTATATTAATATAATATGAAAGAACTGAAAACAGTATACATAGTATTATTATTTTACTTGAAACATATTCGGTGAAGTGGCAGAGGAAAAATTGAATGACTTCGATAATTGAATATCAGGATCATATTGTGACATGTATCCTTTAATCATTACAGTTTTCGCTGTTCCTTGTTCACCAATCAAAAGTACTGGTAAATGTTGTTTAGCTATATTATGCATTAAATATGAAGTTCGAACATTATCAACATTTGGTACTAATATAGATGAATATTCAGGAATACTGTCCTTTGGATATATAAATTTCTCAATTCTTGTATTCCAATGAACCCAATGTCCATTTTCATCTACAAGATATTCATATATTGTTTCTCCAGGTTGTAATTTAGGCCATCCTGAAATTTTTTATTTAACTTTTTTTAATTTTTATATATATGAATAGGAATACAAATTTTCTTTAACTCATTTTTGAAGGATGTGTCAGTAAAAAATTCTGTAATTTTGCTCTTTCGCCTAGTTCAAGAACAGCTCCTAATGTCCACATTAAAGCAAATAAAAATAGTTTTTGAAGTGACGGTTCAGAACTTATTCCTACAAACATAATTTTGTTTGTAATCAAATACACACATAAAAAATAGAAAATGTAATACTTTCATATTCTAGTAGTAGACCATCTAGAATTCTTAGGCATTGTTTAATATAAATCGCTTCTAAAAGTTTCATTTTAGCAAATAATTTCGTTTGCAAAAATAAATAAGCATCATCGTAAATTGCATTGAAGAATTTTCTAAATGATTCTGCTTCATTAGGACGGTTTCTCAACCATGCTATAAAAAATTAGATAGCTTTTTTTTCTCCATAATTTAAAAACAATATTAAGTATTTCCCTACCCTCTAAGTAAACTGTCCATTTGAGAACAGAAGAACTCATGAATACCATTCCGACTCGACTCACTGTCGCTGGAGAAGCATTATCAACGTTATCTGGTTCAAATACCAATTTACAATTGTCTGCCATTTTTATTCTATCACCATTAGCCAAAGTCAAGGTTTTATTATCATCCAATACAGAATTTAAATTTTCTATCCAAACAGCATCTACTGGTCCATCAAGTACTAACCAACAATTCTCATTTTTTCTTATTTTTAAAGTACGTCGCCATAATGTTGAAAATATACCATCTGTCCAATCATTTGTGGCTGCATCTAACCGACCAAACATTTGTGGAGCTGTAATAGCCTGAAAATTTGAAAATTATAATTTAGATTTGATTGTAGAATTTTTAATGCTTTTCTCAACCTTTGGATTCATCCTCAGTTCTTTGTGGGGCCTTCCCGATTCAGTGAAACTTTTCAATAGCACTTGAGTACAACTTGTTTTTCCTGAACCAGTTGGGCCCATTGTCATCAAACCATGTCTAACCAATGATGTTTCATACAATTGTATTATTTTCAGATTCCATTCAGGATTATTTACGTATCCAAATTCTTCAGCCGTAGCTGCAATAATTTTTTGAAATTCTTTATATGATGCCTTCGTTAATTTTATTCCAGGGAACATATCTTCAATTAATGACTGGAATAAACCTTCATCTTCATCAATTAATTTCGATACATTCATATCACGAAGTACTCTCATAACAATTGTTTCTTCTGTATCTCCTGGGTTTGCTCGTTTTTGTGCTCCAAGAGTTCTTAAAACTGATAAAATGTTTCTCAAGCCAAAATCATAATGTACTTGCTTTGATAATTGTTCTTCACATAATTTGTATAACGTATAAAATTTTCTTGCAAGAACTACGTTTTCTTTAAAACCACAACTCGCAAGTTTAACTCGCATAATTATTTGTCGATCTGGTACCATCATAGCTACGGATCGAAACATGATTTTTAAATTTTCAGGTAGTTCTTGTCTACCAGCGTAACCAGGATTCATAGTAATGAATAAACCAAACTCAGGATTTAAAGATACAACATCACCATCACTAAATACAAAATGACTTTTCTTTTCCTTTCTTGCAGTTAGAACAATGCTATAGAAATCGAAATGAAATTTATTTCCTGTGAAAATAAATTAAACGTATATTTGACCACATGGATACATACTAAATTTGTTGAGCAGCCACAGACAAAACTGGAAGCTCTATTCGATTGAATTCGTCGAAACAGCCCCAAGAGCCTGATTGAGCTAAACCTTTATAAATTCTACCTAATCCTCGAAAATCCATTTGATCAGAACAATTAAAGACTACTACCAATTTTCCGAGAGATCTACCCATATCTTTGGTTGTTTCAGTTTTGCCAGTACCAGCAGGACCTGCGGGAGCACCTCCCATCGACATCCCTATAAACAAAGTTTTTCATTTTTCCTCTTACAATTTTAAATAATAATTTTATTATTTACCTATTGCTTGCGCTAACGTTATATAACATCTATCAGTCAATGGTGTAATAGCAAGTCTTTCTGTAACGCCCAAATATTCATTTTGATAAATAAAATCAACATCTGTTATTGAAACAATCACATCTTCAGTGTTTTCAATGTAATAGAATCTCGTTTGTTTTAACCATTCAAAATTCGTAACATTCCTTATTCTCAAACGACATAAATCATCGAAGATATCTCTGTAATAAGCATGTTTGTGAAAAAAGGTATTTAAAATTTATCTAAAATACACGTACCTTTGATGGACATGAATTGTAATTACAGTTTCAATTTTTGTTCTTTCTAATTTTGTAAGATCTTTGATCGTTAAATCAATAAAATGATTTAATATATTTAGAAATCTTTGATTAGTTCGTTTCATGATAGTTCTATCAATTTTATATTTTCTAAGTGCCAATTCAGATTCTCGTGTCCAAAGCAATTGAATACCAATAATTTGTGCCTATACAATTAATATAATGTCACTTGAATTGATCTTTTTCATTTTAAAGAAGAAAAATAACGGTAATTACTTACTTGTCCACATAAATTTGAAAATTCATTCAAAAGATTATATTCTGGATCATTCAATGATAATGCAACTGAAGATAATATTGCTTTAACAGTATCTTTCATTCCTTGTAATAATTTTCCCAACCACATTTCTACACTTCCAATACATAGCACTGAATTTTCCATATAAATCTAAAAGTATAAATAATTTAACAAATTTGTATATTCATTATTTTTTCAATTTTTATGCCTTTTCCCCATTTGAAGAGTTCATTGCGGTTATAACGTCATTTGTTCCTTCTTGAAAATCAACCTGAAATTAAGAAATCACATGAAAGCAATTCTATTTTTATAAGGCATTCGATAAGTTACAGTTGCTATAGCATCAAAGATGCTTAATAAATGCTGTTGAATGGACGTTGGATCTGACGCTTGTCCTAATATTTCTAATAAGACTGGATCAGAAACAAAGAAAAATCTTGGAAAAATGTAACGTTTAGATTCCAAATAGCCTGAGAAATTTTTAAAGTTATTGAATAATGGCTTTTTATACACATGAATAAAGAAAATAGACAAGCACCTGTTAATGATTTCTGGCATGTTTCAAGTTGCTCTAAAAGAAAATCTAAGACTGTCGTAAGTGTATCATCACCAGTACAACATTCGACTACATTTGGTATTTCTCGTGCACGCATCATAATCTTAACGTAATTTTTATCAATATTTGAAAAACGTTTTGCTTCTAATGGTAATTGTTTAGCGATATCACCACCAACGAATACAGCTTCCAAATAAATCCATAAATTTTGTACAGTTAACCATTTTTCTAGTACTTCGCTAGTTGTTACCAGTTTTGATAACCACATTATTATTTCTTTTTTAAATGGTGCATTATAACGATTTGTTGCTAATGAATTCATTATCATAAGACTATCCTCAATTGCAGTAATGATCTCTAAAGTTTCTTGTCCTTTCAATAATAATTCGCCACGATTTTTAAATGGTGCCAATTGTAAATTAACATTTGACCAATCTGCTACAATTTGTTTCAATTTCGCTTCAATATCTTGTTCTTTAATAGCACCAACACAGATATCTTCGACATCCTCTTTGTATTTTAATATTGGTGCTGATAGCAATTTACCCAGTGTAAACCTTGGATTTTCAACATCGAATTCTTGTTTCATAATACTGCCTAGACGTTTCCAGTGACGTTCTTTCATTGCTTTACTTGTCATTAATTCCAATAATGGACACATTTCATTGAAATCATCAATTTTCTTTTTTAAATCTATGTATGCTGGCCAAGATTGCATACCTTTTGGTAATCTTCGACATCTAAAAAAATTTTTATTAAATTTTTGTAAATTTATAATTTTACAAAATTAAAATTTACTTTAATTGAAAATCTTGTAATTCTGCTGTAATCTTTTCAATATCAACTTCAGTCCATGGCACTTCAAAATAATCATCAATTGTTTTTAATACAACAATATATAGAGAATACAATTTATTAAGAAAATTAAATTCTTTTCTACGTTTTTGTAATATTGGATATTCAGTAACTGGTAAACCAAATAATTTTTCACCATTACTATACATTTCATATTTTCTCCATAATTCATCGAATTTATTTTGAAACAAAAATACTCTATCGCTGGCCTCTTTAGCTGGTATACCTTCAACCATTGGTCCTTTATTCTCATAATCTGTATTAAAATCATCAACTTCTTTTTGAAAACATGAAATTCCTTCTGTTAATTCTTTTAAAAGAGGTGCCTCCATTTCAGCAATTCTTTTTGAAACTAATTTTGACTACAAAAAATATTTCATAATACATATTTCAAAACAATGTATAACTTATATTATACACATACTTTACTGATCATTCGATTGAAAGCAAATTGTAAGCCATCAACTTTATCATGATCATCTTTTGGTACATAAATATTAAATTTCGAAAACACTTGATATGTTTCAATCATGGTAACTAAATTCATATCCATTCTAAAAATAACAAAATTAATAATTAAATAAAATACCATACGAAAAAAGTCGTTATAAAAATTTTTTTTTAAATATTTACTCGATAAAATTATCATGAATTTTTTCTAAACAATTCATTGCCGTTCGTACATCATCTAAATCATGAATTGGCTTATCTAAAATTTTTTCCATGTCACTAATAAAATTAACCATACCATCAAGTTCTTTTTTATATTTTCCACTTAATAATTGTCCTAATTCAACTTTCCACTTATTTGACTCCTCTGATAGAGACTGAATAGCTTTCTCTACGAATAGAACATATTTCTCAAAACTTAACTTGGGTTTCATTTTTTTTTAATTTTATAATTTATTATAGCAACAACTTATATATCATATACCCATTTTTATTTGTATTGGTCCAATATTAATATATTTATCAAGATTTTCAATTTCTTTTGTAGTTTCAACATAATAGAGAAATTTTTCTCGAATATCTGCTGTTAAAGGATTACTATTGACAAAATTTTCAAGTATTTGTTCACGATCTTCTTCCCATAAATGTTTATATTTACTACGTATACTCTGTCATTACAAAAATAATAAATTTATAAATTTATAAGTAAATAAAATGATAAATAAATGAAATTTAAATAAATTATGCACTTCTAAAACCCAATTAATATCATCCTTATACAATAAAATGCCTCCAGGAAAATTTTGTAATGTACGTAAAATATCTTTATGTTCTGAAACTACTTTATAAAATGTCCTTTCGTGATGTAACTCATCTAAAAAAATATATATATGTGTATACTAATATATTAATATGTACATAATATCTTACAAATTGAATTTACCTTGTGTAAGTTTCCTATTTTTCCTTTCTTCAGTTTTAGCCAGCTTACCCCATGATGAAGCTGAAAAATTAACATCAATACAACTTTGTAAAGCTTCTTGAAATAATCCATGCATTTCCTCTAATGTCGGATTTATCACACAAATTGGAATTTTTAATTCCATTTCAGTTATAAAAACTGGATTTGTTCCACGTGCACGCCAATTATGTCTATAAAAAATGATCAATTTTAAAATTAAAATAATATACAAATTTACATACATAATATACAAGGGAAAATACCTTAGAAAGTTCATTTTTGCTGTATCTAAACCATTTTTAGTACATTGCACTAATGAATGTATCATACGTCCGTTAAAATATGAAAATAAATCCATACAATCCATACGTAATTGATTCATTTCATAACGAAAATCTTCATATTCTTTAAATAATATTGCTTCACGTGTTTCATCTGTTGGAAACCATATAGGACGATTTATTTTATCAAATTGTATCCAATCATATTTATCAATTGGTAATTGTGACTCCATAAACCAATTATCATCATCTATTTCATTAAATGGTAATTGAAATACACGACGATTTTTTGAATCATATAATGGTATATCATCACACTCGGTTACAAATGAATTAATTAAATCAATTACAGCTCTTTCAATCATTTGGGATTTTAATTCAATTGTTTTACCTTTATGATAAAAAAACAAAAACGTTACAATTATTAATTTAAAAAAAAAAAAAAAAACTATTTAAAAATAATAATGTAATAAATCAAAAATTACCAACAGCTTCTCTAAGATCTCTATTTTTTTCAACAAATTCAAATGGTAACATGGGTTTTTCTGGTATATAAAATGGATTCATTTGTGCGATAAATTCGAAACCTTCAAGTATTCGTAATTTTTTTATATCTGTGATCATTTTATAAAATTCTCGAGTTTCTTTTAATTTCTATAAAAATTTTTACCGCAGGATTAAAAAAAAGATAATAATAATAATTAATCTTTTATGGCTATAAATACCATCCTTACCGTTTCAATTTTGTCTAAATACTCTTCAAGTTCTATTGATGTCCATGTTATATAATTTAATCCAGATTTAAAAATAAGTTCTAATTTTTTCAATTGTGGTCTCATAATACTAACAAAACTTGGTGTAATTGATTGTCTAAATTCATCATATGAATCTATTAGTAATATTGATTTATGAAAACAATTTAGTACTTTATCTTTACAAAATGTTAAAACTTCTGCAATTTTTGGTATTGCTATTGATTTTAAAAAGATAATCAATATTTAAAAAATTAAATAAAAAATTTTTAAATTACAAAAATGTACCAATATTCATTTTCAATAAACATTCTGTTTCTCTTATTAACATATAAACAGAATCATGTAAATTCACTTTTATTAACATCCAATTTGGTTTTGTATTTACAAATATAGGTAAATGAAGTAATTCACGTACTTCATCAGCGTAATCAAACCAAGCTTTATGATAAGTCATTTCATAATGGCTAACAAGGCCACCCATAAAATTGTAATATTTAACGGCTTGTTGTCCTTTTTCATGATTTAAAACGCAAGGTCTTGATTTAATAGTCTTGAAAATAACAAAAACGACAACAATAACAACAACAACAGTTTGTTTTTTAAAATAGATTTCATTGATTTATATTTCTATTCTTTTAAATCACCTGCATTGGTAATTCCATTTTCTTAAAAAACATTCTAATCCACATAATTCTACCGGCTATTGGCGGTGTATTTCGTGGTATAGGAGGATCATCTCTACCCAAATTATAACTTTTGAAAATAAAAAGATAAAACGTAAATAATAAGAAAATTCTTATGTTATTTTAATTAAAACAAAAAAAAAAAACATCCACATACGCATCTTTCATTTTCATTATTTCATTAGTTAATGCGTCAGCTACATCTAAATATCTTCTATCTAAATTTAAACATTTCAAATTTAAACGATCGAAACGTTTCAATATTAAAATCATTGATTCTGTTGTTGTTACACCATATAATTGCTTTTTAACAAATGTATGCATATTTTCCTCAATTACTTCAATTTCTTTTATAAAAATCTTGTAATCATCTTCAAATGTTTCTAAACGATAGTCTAATGCATCATATGGTTTTGAACTCATTTGTTTTTTAGCTAATTTTATTTGATTTGAAAATTCTTCCATTCCACTAATACGAATTCTATCCAAAATTGAATAGGTTTTTTCAATAATAGCGACATTTTTTATCTGTATTCATATGTACATTTCAATAACCGATCATATTTATTATTTAAATATTAAAAATGGCTATCTTCAAAAGCGCTTTACTGCCTGTTTGATGCAATACTCAGTGTATCTTAAGCTGAATATCGCTTCAAATAGGCAGTGATGCGTTTTTGAAGATGGCCAATGTTTTTTTACCTTTTCTAAACGGTTTAAAAATTTATCCATATAACAAAATATATAAACCGAAGATACCTCTGATGAATGTCCTTCTAAACGTTTATTCAAATATTCGATTGTTTTAAAAAATTGCTCTTTGTATGTTTCCATTATTTGTCGGCATTCTTCAATTTGTTCAATTAATTTGATAGCTGATATATCCCATATTTTAATTTTATTATCTTTAGTTAAATATTTACGACATGTTACGGTTAATTGATTTGTTATCTTTACTAAAAGACTGGTAATATTTTGGTATGTATTAAAAAACCTTGCACTCTTAGAAAGATTTTGTATAGCCGTCATTAAACCAGGTAAGCTATCGATAATTGCTGAAGGATTTGGTCTACAAAAATGTAAATAATGTATCATAATATATAATACACAGAGAAATTGAATTAAACAATGAATTGAAACCTATATAAAGGATCCCAAAATTTTTCTAATGTACTAATATATCGAACATTATCTTTAGCTTCAATTAAAGCAGAATTTACTTGTTCATCAACATCTTTCCATATCTAAATGGAATATGGGAAAAAATTTATTAAATTGTATAACGATTTAAAATGCGACAATGGAAAAAGATAAAAACCTTAAGCAATTTTGTGGATCTTGAAAGAATCAAACATTTATGATGATTTATAAATACTCGTGATTTAACAAAATCCTCTATTGATGTATAACGTACAAGCATTCTTCTCCAATGTTCTAAAAATTGTAATGGACCAGCATCTGAAGGATCAGCTTGTAATTGCTTTCCTACGAAAAATGTAAATTGCAAAAAAATTTTTCGTTACTAATGTAAATTCATACATGTATGTAATGTACCTTCGACTAATATTGTTTTAAATTGTCTTATCCATGATGAAAAGTATTTTTCAACCATATCAACTTTTGTTTTATTTTTAGCAGTTTCTTCAATTTGATACAATGCTAATAAACTTCCTTTATATAAGACATGGGATACATCGAATATAATTTTATTACGAACAATTTCTTCAGTACTTTTTAGGCAATTATTATATTTAATTAATTTATAAATGAAATTATATTTAACAGATTCTGAACTTAAACCCCATTCAGTTATTTTTTGTATAGCCGGTGTAAAAATTTTCATTAGAAATTCATAAACAATTTTTATAACACAATCTTCATCTGAATTCATATGACCATTAAAAATTCCAACTTCATCAGGAATATTTCTATTATCTATATTTTTATTATTTGTTGTTCTATAAGCAATTGCCCATTTGTTTGATAATCTAGCAACTTTTGCATTTGTACATACTACTCGTTCAATTTGTTCATTTCTAGTTAGTTTAGTAAAACGTCCAGAATTTAATGGATAACCTAATGTCTTTTGTAAATAAAATAATGCTGATATAGTACCATTCGCATTAAATAATTGATCAATTTCATATAAATATTCTTCAGCATCTATAACACCAGCGATTATTTCTTCTACATCTAATTCTAGTAAATCACCAACGTTTTCAATTACATAACGATGATTAACTGTAATTCTAGATAAACGTTGTTGTCTTTGTTCTTTTGCTAAATTTAAAATTTCACGTTCATTTTCTTCTCTTGAATATCTCAACATACTCAACTGTTTTAGAGTAAATTTACGTATTCGTTTTGATACACCAATTATTCTGTTTAAATTACGTCTATGAATCTTCGATAATGGATATGCCATAATTGTAGCTTTTATTATTGTGTTTAAATTTGATTTTATTATTTTATTAAACGTTTTATGTGATACCACATGTAATGTATATTAATGCAATTCAAAGTATAAATTACATGAAATTACATAATGATTCATTATTAACATAAATAGCACAGTTTACTACACAAAAATGTTTATCTCCTTTTAACAACCTTTTAAACAAATAAAAAAAAAAACTAAAAAAAATAACATAAACTAATGCAAACATGGTTTTCATCATAAACATACAGTGAAACGTGCAATGAAACTTTCAATTTATTACAAATTTAATTATTTTTAAAGGAAAAATAAATGCAGTTTTATTTGAAAAAATTTTATTCAAAAATAAAACAAAAACCGTTACCAATATTATACTTGTATTATAAAACATTGTGTCATAATTTATTACGACTTAATTTATTTTTGTCATTAAATATTAATTTTGATTTTTATAATTTTTTTTTTATTTTTATTTCTTTTAATTTTTTTTTATTTATAGCCTAAGTAAAAACTAAACCCATTTTTATATGTATCTTAATTTACTACATTAAAGGACATTGCTGATTATTCCCTTGTGCTCCAACACCAAAACCAGGTAATTCAGCGCCAACTTCGCCAATTAAATCCTCTGGTGGTTGACCATATTCATGTAATTTTTGCATATAATCTAATATTCGTTTAAAACGTTCCTGTTTAACTTCTGAACTATCATCAGACTTTTCTGTTTCTAAATCATCACAAATAATTTTAAAGAGTTCTTGTTGTTTGAGAAACCTTTGAATAAAACAATTTGTAAATAAAAATTTAAATAAGAATTATTTTTTAAATTTTAAATAAAATTTTAAAAGTTTAATTTTTTTTTTCTTATTTACCTTTCTTTATCTGATGGGTTAATTTTGCTTGAATTCTCTTCTAAATATTTTGGATATTTATCCAATAATTCTTTTATACTTGGTAATAATATTTCAGCAGATAATAAACTTTGCATCATACCATGCATAAATGGTAAAAATGGATTTGAATCACTACCTTCACCCTAAAATTAAATATTTGTTGTAAAATTAAAAAAAAATAAATAAAAATAATAATAGTAATAACAATAATGAAAATTAAAAGCTAATATGTATGTACACATGTTATTTCTAAAAAAAATCTTTACTTGCTACTAATATGTACATACATATGTTATTCTTTGAAAATAGTCCAATATATGTATTTTTAATTATGTCGAAATAAAAAAATTACAATAACAACTTTTTTACACGTTGTTGGTAATTCATCTTCGTTTTGCAATTGTCTTGAAAAAGTTCATATTAAAAATGATATACGTATGCATATAAGATATAGACACATATGTACAATACATATTAAAATTATTTTATAATGATATAAATAACGGACGTCTGTATTTCTATATAATATTATAATGATATAAAATTAGTTCACGTTACATATATTATGCGTTTTATTTCTATTCGGTTGAATGAATGGAATTCTTAAAATAGCCGCCAAGCATATAAAAATATACAAATGTAATATATGAAATCAAGACTTAAAATCAAGGTCAGAATTGTTTTATGTAGTTTCATTTTTATTATTGCATTTATTTTATTGATTTAAAAGCACTTGAATTTCAAGAAATTAAAATGATATAAATTACTTATTAATAAACAAATGTGCAATTGGTTGTAATGAAATGATTATATTTTTAATAAAACATGTACATACCTCCTGTAGATTTAAACCAGTAAACATGTTTGCTAAATCTGTTTCTGAAACTGGAGCTTGAAGATTATCTACTCCTTCTTTTAAACCCTGAAAGAGAAATAACATTTTAATGAAAAATTCATTTAACTTGTGTAATTCAAAAATTTTAAACTTACTTTTAATGCTTCTGTTATACTTTCAGCATATTTGGCCGATGAATCATCAATAGATACATTAGTTTGGAGTGCAACAGCAGCTGCTTCAGCCATTTTCTGAAAACCAACAGTTATTTGATCAACTGATGGTGCATCACTACCAGCACTAAATAATGAATTCATTCTTTCATTTAATAGTTTTGCTTGCTCCCTAGAAAAAAGAGTAGTAATTTCGGACGTAATTTAATTTACAAGTTGCAAAATATTAATAAATCTGAAATATAAAAGTAAAACTCTAAAGGTTAGTGAAATACACGAAATGTATTCTTGTCTAGTTTAATGTACAATAATTTTAGTATGAAAAATTACAATTACACAAATCATGTGAAAATAATTAGCAAGAAACTAATTTATATAGATTTAAAAAAAAATATATTATAAATCTAAAATTACTACATATAATTCAAATCTACATACGCGAGGAATTCCTCATTCCACAATTCATCTTCATCGCCGGCGTTCTCATCTTTTTTCGTTTGTTTCCCATCTTCATCAACTTTTTGAAAATCTTTTAGTGCACCTAAAAATAAATTTCAAAAATAAATAAATACAGTTATATAATTCAATAACCATGAAATATGAAGTAAATTATGATAACCTTCATTCTTTTCAACTTACTATCTAAAAGATTATCCAAATCAGCATCTTTAGTTTCTTTGGTTTTCTTTGATTCATTTTCCTTTTTATCAGTCATTTGAGATGATTGTTAATAAATTTAATGTGCTCGTACGTATATGAAGAATTGATGACAATGACAATTGCGTATACTCTTTTATTATATATAATTCAAAAGAATTTTAAATCTGAATATAGACTTAGCCCCTCAAACTGAATAATGATGATGAACAGTGTAACGTTAAACAATGTAGTATAAGCAAATGATATGGAATGGAATCAAAATATCAAATATCACTTCTCTGTGTATATGTATGTATGTACGTTGTTTGCACTTGCATGTCACTACATTATATCGCTAAATTAAAGTTTCTCTGTTTATGTCTGCCTGCCTGTATGATTATTTCGGATTTCCTATTCCTTGTACTTTCTACTTTTCTTATCAATGTTCAAAAGCTCAAATTAAAGTCATCAAAAATTCAAGTCCAATTAATGACAAATAAACAATAGAGTCAATCAGTGTCCTACCCTAGCCTAGTACGACAGATATTAAAATTTAAAATATTCAAAGTCAAACACTGATCTGGCAATACAATTATTTGCTGTCAATTCAATATTCAATGGTGATTGGTGATTTAGGGTGATTTAAACTTTAAACATATGCATATTGTATATATTGCCTAATGATATGATAGGGGAAGTGTTCGGAAAATACAAATTTTACAGCAACAAAAAGTTATGTGAAAAGTAAAAATCATTCAGCTTTCAACAGACAGCAGATTGTAAAACATTTCGATTCGACCGTCTATGACCTTCCTGTGACATTCAAACTGAAAAACTAAACCGATAAATATTATTATTACTTTACTTTTCTGAAAACTTAAGATCGTGATACTATTTATTAAAATATTTTTCAAAGAAAGAAAGTTTTTAACATTATCCAAATCTATAATATCATATGCAAGAATGGCATTAAATAAATTGAATATCGAAAATGTTGATTTAAATGGAAAACGAGTTCTTATGCGGTAAGTACATATCTGGATAAATGAAATATTTTTCTTGTACAAGATTATTACTAAATACTTTTTTCCTTTAGTGTTGATTTTAATGTGCCGATTAAGGATGGAAAAATAACGAGCAATCAAAGAATTGTTGCAGCATTAGATTCAATAAAATATGCCCTTGATAAAGGCGCAAAGTCAGTGGTATGTAAAATTTTTTCCATAATTGATGATAAAATGATAATAATGCTTGATATGTACTAGGAAATAAATTTTAACATTTCAGGTCCTTATGTCTCACCTTGGACGTCCAGATGGCAAAAAAAATTTAAAATATACCTTAGCACCAGTTGCTGAAGAATTAAAAAAATTATTGGGACGCAATGTTGAATTCTTGCCAGATTGTGTTGGGCCAGATGTAGAAAATAAATGCAAAGATCCGCCAGCCGGTTCAGTATTTTTGTTAGAAAATTTACGATTTTATGTCGAAGAGGAAGGTAAAGGAGTTGATGAAAGTGGAGCTAAAGTTAAAGCTGATCCCGCGAAAATTAAAGAATTTCGTGCTAGCTTAAAATCACTAGGAGATGTATACGTGAATGATGCTTTCGGTACTGCTCACAGAGCTCATAGTTCAATGATGGGTGAAGGTTTTGATAAACGAGCTGCTGGTTTCTTATTGAATAAAGAACTAAAATACTTTTCACAGGCATTACATAATCCTCCAAGACCATTTTTAGCTATATTAGGTGGAGCGAAAGTGGCTGATAAAATTCAATTAATTGAAAATATGTTAGATAAAGTTAATGAAATGATAATTGGCGGTGGAATGGCATTCACATTCTTAAAAGTATTAAATAACATGTCAATTGGATCTTCATTGTTTGATGAGGAAGGAGCAAAAATTGTACCAAATTTAGTTGAAAAAGCTAAAAAAAATAATGTCCAATTACATTTGCCTGTTGATTTTGTAACAGCTGATAAATTTGCTGAAGATGCAAAAGTTGGTGAAGCAACAGTCGAAGGTGGTATACCAGATGGCTGGATGGGTTTAGATGTCGGTCCAAAAACAAGAGCATTGTTTGAAGAGCCAATTAAAAGAGCCAAATTAATTGTTTGGAATGGGTAATAAAAATCTTTTGATTTTAATTGATGTTCACAATTATCGCTAATATTCTTTTTCTTTTTTTAGACCACCAGGAGTTTTCGAATTTGCAAATTTCTCTGGTGGAACTAAGACTGTTATGGATGCTGTTGTCGCTGCAACTAAAGCCGGCACAGTTACCATTATCGGTGGAGGTGATACAGCATCGTGCTGTGAAAAATGGAAGACAGAATCCCAAGTATCCCATGTTTCAACAGGTGGTGGTGCATCACTTGAACTTTTAGAAGGAAAAACATTACCAGGTGTAGCTGCTTTAAGTGATGCCTAGATTAATTTTACAGCGTTAATTATTACGTTGACACACAATTTCATATGCATGCGTTGTTTTCTTAGGCATCGTCAAGAGATTATATTATTACCGGTTCAATAAAATACAATACATATTTATAATAATTTCGAATGTTCTTAATTATATTTCCTTATTAGTTTTGGTATAATATCATAATTTTATCTTCTAACAAAATTACTATTCATTGTATTTGTACCTCTTTGAATATTATTAATTTTTGATTTAATTCTTGATTCAACTGATTTCTCGTTTAATATTGCTTTACGCATTTCTTTATTAATAAAATTACGATCATATGATGTCGACTTTTCTTCTTTTTCGTATTCATCACGATATTTTCGAACTTTTTGTGTTCGTTCTTTTTCTCTTTCTTGTGCATTCTCCATCATTTGTTGTAATCGTTCATTCTTTTCTTCTTCAGTAAGTTGTTTCTTTTCACTTGAACAATCTTTCTTTTGATTTTGATCTTTCTCATTGGACCAAGATCTTTTTTTAGAATATCTCGTCGAACTACTTGAATTACGTGAATTACTTCTTATATCATCTGCTTTTCTATCTTGATAATCTTGCTTTCTATTATCACCGTTGTATTTTCGTCTATCGTATGAATAATTTCGTTGATAACATCGATCATCGTCATTTCTACTTCTATAGTTTTCAGTTCTCCTTCTATCTTGATCATATTTTTGATTTCCATATCTATTTCTTCTTCGGTTATCATTATTATCTGACGAGTCAAAATCTGAAGAACTACTCAGATTACGACTTCCTTTTTTCTTATCTTCTTTAGTTTTCGATTTGTTATTATTTAAAAATTTCTCTATATCTAATTTTGATGAACTTGAATCTTTGCCTAAAGTTTTCTTAACTTTTTTAAATTTTTTCATTAATAATTCATCTAAATCTTTATCACTTTCACTATCGCTACTGGAACTGGATTTTTTATTTTTCTTTTTTGTCTTATTACTTTTTGATTTTTTCTTCTTTTTATGTTCTTTCACTTTTTCACGTTTTTTCATTAATTTTTCTTTATTCAATAATTTGGACAATTGTTTTAGTTTAACTGGATTTTCAAGTATTCTTCGTCTTGATTCCATTTCTTTTTGTTTAATTGATACTAAAGGATCTTCAAGTAATTTTCTTTGTAAATCAACTTGTTCAGATGTTTCAATACTTTTGTACGCTCGAATTGAAAATGGTACACATTCATGTTCAACGTGATTTTTTGGATTTTGTATGCCTAATACATTTCCTAATTTTTCTGTTTTCTCTGCAGCATCTAATTGCTCGAAATTTTTATCAATTGCTCTACCAAGTAAATATTCTTCTCTGTTTAATAAGTCGGAGGGTCCTAAAGAAAAATTATTGAAATTAAAAAATTTGTTGAGTTGTAAAATTATTATTATTTTGAATTTACCTTTATACATCCATTCTAATTTAGCATCATCTTTTCCAAAAACTCCAGAATTTTGAGGTAGCAATTTATGATTTTCACGATTTTTATCGTCAGATTTTGATTTGTAATCCATTTTTTTCACTAGGTGTTTAAAATTTGTAAAATGACAATTACTAACAATAAAACAAAAATTTGTTTATGTGCAAAAAACAATCTGTTTATTTATTACACTTTATTCACAACTAGATTTTATTCTTAATATTTTATAAAATTATTTTAAGATTTTTTATTTTTACTTTTAAAATTATTTTAAGATTTTTTAATTGAAAATTTCATATTAAATAAAAAATGTGCACAAAAATTATTTTCACGCTAATTAAACGCATACACTGGACAGTGGACTCCACTCAGGCAGGACTGAATTACTGAATTAGTGACAGTGCTTTTCAATTTCAATCAAATTTTTTGCGACTATCGCCCTAAGCTAAATCCAATGATTGCGAGAATGCGATGCGAGATGGCGAGATCTTGTTGCGACTCACGCCGCTCGCTAATACTCAATGTCCAATGTGTAATGTGTGCGAGCTGCGAGACAATATGTGTTAATAAATATTGCTGACATCACTGAATTCATAAACAATTTGTTAGCAAGAAGCCATAGCAAATCATACTCTCGCTCGCATTCTCGCTGCGAGGATATCTTAATTTTTCAAAAACGATGCTTCTCGTTTTTTTTTTTCGCATTGTATTGGCTATACTATACATTACATTACATTTAATTTCGTTTATGTATTAAATAAATTTTGACAATTAGTACGAGTTGGACTTAAGACTTAATTGACTCAACTTGGTCACTTGGGTCACTTGCACTTGATAATGATAATAATAATTTGATATATCGTCATTCGTCAAACACGTAATTTATTCTTAATTATCGTTGAGGTTGAATACAGAATTGAGAATACAGAGCAGAACAGCAACAGAATAGCAACAATCACAGTGCTTTTCAAAACCTATTATGTACATATAGTATTTACTTTTGGAAAGAACTATAAAATTCGTATGTGTGTAGTTGCTTATGTGCTGACTGCTGACATCATTTGACATTTTAAATTTTGTTTGCATGTGTAATATATGTACATACTACATATATATATTCAATTCAAGATTGTATTGTAATAAAGAAAACAATAAATCCTTGAACTCGGGTTTTTTAAATATTTTAAATTCTTGTATTTTTCAATATATTCATTTGCTGTTTTTCTTTTATGAAAATATTTTATAAGTATTCGTATAAAAGTAACGAATTTTCCTCAAAATTATTAAATTGAATTAGTGAAATAAAGAAAAAATGTGTTTTATTAAAATGAAAATTTAATAAGGTAATGTACATATCATATACGTATGTATGTGATATAGCATGGATCAAATTAAAAAAAAAATTATGACGTGTACGTGTACTATATAACATGAAATTTCATTATTTTGTGCATCATATTATGTTCTTTTAAAATTCGTTTGTGTGATAAATTTAATTTAATTTGCGAATAATCTTTGAGAATTTATTAAAATACATCTAATTCACATTTTTAATACATGTATTATCTTTGGTTTGGTAAAATTTTAACTGATTTTCATTTTGTTATTTTCTAGTTTTTCTGATAATGCAAAATGTATAAAAATATTTTAATATCGTTCACGATGTTTGAACAATAGAAATAACAAGACAATCTCATATTAATTTTAGAGAAATACTCACATAATGAATTGATAAATAACGCCACGTATTCATATTCCAGTTTTCATCCTGAAATTTCTAATTTTTATGTACGTAAATGTGTACATTTGTTGTGTACTGCGTGTACAGAATTGTAAATATAATAACTAATAAATATTATTTTAAGTTTTATTTATTCAATTGTTATCTCTTGTTTTGTTAATTTTGCCATATAAAACGTATAGTTTGTTTTTTTTTTATTTTTCTTTTTGCAGCAAGAAATATTTTTTAAGTTAATGATAAGAAATAGAGCTCAATCATATTAGAACCATATACGCATGATTTCGTCTAATTTAATTAGATAATGTCTGAACATTTGTCAGATATTGAAGACGAAAATTCTGAATCAACAGATACACATTCAAGAAGACGCCAACGACAGGAAGAAGAATTTTGGTCGTGGAAAACAATGTCACAGTATGCTAGGGAATCAATTTGTTTGTTAGCATTTTTTTTAACAACATATGCAACATTCCAGAATAGGTGAAGAAATGTTTAAAATGTAAAATCTGGAACAGGAAATAAAAATATTTTAATAAATTTTCATTTTTTCAAGAGGACAAAAATTTTCTAGACCGCCATCACCAACATATTTATTTGATAAAAATTCTTTAGTACAGGAATATACAGATGGGCAATTGGGTGTCATACAAACACATGTAGCTGCATCTGAGCTCTCACTAGTATTCTTCTACGCCCCATGGTGTGCTGAATCACGTTTTGCTAAAAACATAATCGAAGAACTGGCAAAACAATTTTCTGAAGAAGTATAAAATTTATAAAATTATTCAAACAACTTTTGAAATCTTTAATACACAGGTATATTTTGCGGCAGTAAATTGTTGGCAACCAGGTGGTGAATGTAAAATGCAACACCCAAGGGTAAGAAAGTAAATTATGAACATTTTCAGCTATTAACGATAAAAAATTTTTCTCGAATTCTTTTAGGTTGATTCTTGGCCGATTCTTATGGCATATTATCCAAAAGGATTAGCAGTTCAATATAATGGCGTTTGGAATTTAAAATCAATTTCATCATTTATTGATAAACTGTTTAATCCCTTACGAAGAATTGAAAATCAAAAAGATTTTTTAAGAGCAAAATTAAATAACTATGCGGTGGTTATCGGATTTTTTCAGTCAACACAACCATCTGAACATTATCAAATATTTTTTCAAACAGCTGTTAAAAGTTTAGAACATGTGCAATTACGTGGCGTTGAATTTGCCATTGTTATTGGTGATACAACAAAACAATTTAATTTAACAACATTACCAACGATTCAAATACATTCTTTAAACTCTACTGTGGTAATAAAAAAAAATAACAAATAATCAAGTTTTGTAAATTTCAACATCAAATATTTTTAGGTTTATAGTGAAAAATTATGGACAATTGATAATATACACAATTGGATTAAGAAAAATTTTGATACTAAAAATATATGGATCGAAATATCAGGTAGAAAATCATGGAATTTATCACAGTATTTAAAGAAAAAACCAACAGTTCTTGCATTTTATCCAAGATATTATCCAGGGAATAATAATGATGCATATTACTTGGTAAGTAATTCATTTATATTTTAAAATTTTTATGACATCTATGTTATTTTATTTTCCTTTTACAGTTACGACAAGTTGCTTTTGCTTACAATGACTGTAGATTAAATGGAAGTTCCTCTGAAACAACTATTAATTTTATAAAATCATTAAGAGAAGGTAACGAATTGTAGAATTAAAGTAAAAGTAGTTAAATTTCATTTTATTATATAATCTATTATTTTTCAGAAAACAAAAAACAAAAACATGAATTAAAATTAAAATGCCTTCAATTACTGAAAGAAAAAGAAAAAATTGAGAATTTTTTACCATCACAAAATTGTAATGTAACAGAATTATTATGGACAAATATTGAAAATTCAAAAAATATAAATATGCATGATTATTGTCCATGTAATCAAAATTTATACATTAGCAAAACAAACTCATTTTCAGTTGATACTAAAGACCCAAAATATCTTTTACAAAAATCTCTTGAATATAAATGCTGGAAATTATCATTTGTAGAAAATTATTCAAATTATAGTATGAACCATGATATTAATGTTAGTATAAAAATGTTTCTAAAAGAAAACAGAATTTTTTGATAATTGAATCTTTCTTTATTTTGGTTTTTAAATAGACAAATTTTACTGGACTTGGTTGTAAATATAATCGTTCATTATCATTTGTAATGGCTGATAGTGATCTATACAATTATATGATGAAATCTTTAGGTGTTAATTTACATATAAAAAATTTATCAAAAGCATTAGTTTTTATTGTAGACAAAGAGGTATAAACAAATTTATATTAAATTTTATAAAAATGACTTTTAATATATTTATTACAAAAATTAAATTTTAATTTCGTTTAAATAGCAAGAATCAACATTTCAAATGAAAGATGAAATTTCAGTTTCGTCTTTAATAAATTTTATTGAAAATTTTCACAATAATTCGTTAACAAGAAATCTACGTAAAAAATTATTATTAAAAAGACATTATAATTATCATAATCAAAATCATCATAAAAATGAAAGTTCATTTGAAGAACGTTTTTATATTAAAGAAATTAATTCAAGACAATTAAAAGAAATTATTAGACATCCTAGAAAGGTAAATGAAATGAAAATATAAAATAAAGACCTAATAACTTATATATACAATATAATATACATTTATTTATTTATTTTTTATTTTTAAATAGAATACAATCATCCTATTTTATTCATCTCAATGCGCCTTATGTAGTATTTTATCAAGAACATTATTGAGTATTGGTAAAATATTAAGAGCGTCAAATATAAATGTATTCAGGATAGATGGGGAAAATAATGATTTTTCATGGGAATACACAATGGATTCATTTCCATCATTATTAGCTGTGCCAAAAGGAAGGTAAGTGATTTAAATAAGTTTCATATAACTGATAAATTCTATTCAAAAATTTAAATTAAAATCTTTTTCAGAGAAATTGATGCTAGAATATACCCAAGGAATATACAGGTGTCATCAAAAAACTTACTACGTTTCATTTTAGCAACATTAAATAAAATAGATCGGTTACAATTAATTATTGAAATATGTAAATCATTTCAGGTAACATATAATTGAATACTTTATTTTAATATAAAAATATTTTAGTGATATTATTTTCTTATTTTTATTTCAGGCTGAATACTTAATGCCAACTTGTTTAAAAAATTTTCGAATTGAAATAACAAATTGCATTTCAGACAATCTTAATTACTTACGTAAACATGATGTAAAACAAATTGATTTTAATAAATCTCTAATGAAATTGGAAATACTCCGAAAAATTTATTATTTAACATTTGAATTAAAAATTTCTAATTTATTAAAAATTATTATTGATAATATTGTGATTCTAAATAATGTCTAAAGAGGTTAAAATGAAGAATAAAAGACTTGATTTATAATTACGATGTTGATGATTATGATGATGACTTAATTGCTGATTATATTGTAAAATATAAGGACTCATTGAGTGATGTTATATTTTTATATTAAGAAAAAAATTGAAAAATAAAAAATGTTATAATTTAATAATTTTTCATGTATTTTTAATTTTAAAAAAAGACCCAAAGAATAAAAGCAAATGCAATTTTTAGGTAAGTAGTCCCAATTTAATTTATTTACGTTTTAATTTTTATAACTAAACGCATAAAACAATAACAGAATTTGATAATAAAGATCTAAATTTCAGACATAGAATTGAGAATAGTAGTTATGTTTATATTTTCAACTGATTTTACAATGAATAATAATTGATCTTTTTATTTTTTCTATAATAATTATAATCATAATCATTTTTTAATAATATATTTTATAATTTTTTTAAATAATTCTACCATTTTCCCATAAACGCTTTGCGGTAACGTATCGCTCTTGTCCGATTTTGTGATATAGTTCGGCTTGAGCTACTATCTTTTTTTGTTGAACATGCTTTTAATGACGATGATTTAGAGGATAATTTTGTAGATTTTAAAAGCTAGCTTAATAATTCTTTAATTTCTTTATGCATGTGGCAAAGAAAATCAACATAACTAGCTGATCCATCATTACCACGATCTTCAACAAGAAAATGTTTAAATACGCTTTCTAGTTTATCATGCTGTCTTACAATTGTTATCTGTAATAGAAAAAACAATGTAAAATTAAAATATATACAATACTGTTTTTTCTTCTTTTTTTTTTTTTTTGAATAAACTTACCCGCATACATCTAGATCTTTCCTCTCGAATGTTATCAATAATTTGTTTAATTCTCGAAGCAAGTGGTGAATCAGGTATTTGTGATAATTGGAATCGTTCAACATTTACTTGCTGTATTGTTTGTACACCAAACAACGATCTCAAAAATTCTGATGATATTGATAAACCGATCCATATAAACATATAAATACCATTTTCTAATATGTACGCTCCATCTTCATGCATTTTTTCATATGTACAACGTATCGGTAGCGGTATATCAGTATCATTAACTTCCACATTATGTATTGGTATAAGACGAGGATAAAAATAAAATACCGACATTGGTAAATCCATAGCTAATACAAATTGTATAACATATGAACGATCATCGCATGTCATATCTGAGCCACCTGATACAGCATCATTTTTAATCATACACGATATATACAACGGTAGCAATTTTAAACATTCTGGTAATATTAATTGTCCAGCTGAAATTGGCGATGTGCAATTTTTTCGATAACATGCTAATACTTGTGCTGAACGATGTATTAAATTGTCCTTAACAGTTTTTGGTGTTAATTCCATTAATTTAAACATTGACTGTTTAGCGAAAAATAATATTGTCGTATCTAAATCACAACTTCGAAATACTTCAGATATTTGTGTTGTTGTCTTTAATGCTAAATTCATAATTCTTAACCTTCGTTGACCACCGCATGATGTATACAGTAGTGCAACTTGAACGTAAACATTGTCTTCAGGTGCTAATTTATCATCGTGTTTGATTTCAATAGCAATAGCTTTATTGCAATCTAGTTAAACCGTAATAAAATGTTTAATTTGAATTTAAAGATTTAAACTTTTTTTCAAATTTGTCATTACCTATACTCGCAAGTTCCAAATCAGTTGTATTCGACATAAAATAATGGCCATAAAAATCAGTTGGTCGTACACCAGCTGATGTTCGTACTCGCATTACACCGTCAAATGCAATGGGTTTACCAATATTCGTGCAAATATCTTTAATTAATCGCTCACCATCTACATCAGCCTAAAAATGTACATAAATTAGAAAAAAACAATCCTTTTTCATACACACGAAAATTATACAAACCTGAAAATATGTATATTTATAAACCTCGCCACCACTTAATCTAGAAACTTGTCCAATTGTTGCTATATCAATATACGAATTGTTAAAAATAAATAAATCTAATGAGCATCCAGACTGGACACATTCTTGGCCCAATGTATTATATGCTGTGGTTTGTGGTGTTAATATTGTTTTTTCTTTATCTGTGCCTAATAGTTTTCTATCGTGACGATTTTTTAACTTTCCTGGTGCTTCAGCAATCGGTAACGATGAATTAAATACAAATAATTTTCCGGGACATTTTGATGCTTTAAGTGCTTCTAACCCAGCTTGAATAGCTGGTAGTAATATTGTCTCAGTTTCTTTTGTATCACCAAACATGGCTGGTATTTGTTCCATTAAAGCATCAATTAATGCACCAGATTCTTCAGGATCACATAGAAAACCATCCAATAATGGCATGAACATATCCTTGAAAATTAAAAATTGTGGATAAAGGATAAAAAGTGGAAAAAAAAAACAAAAATATTTAAGTACTCACTTGTGTATCCCCAACAACCATCATTTGTGGTTGTGCTAATGAACTTTTAACATTATAAAAATGTACAACACTATTATATGTAATAAAACCAACTTTCATTTTTGTTCTGTCTTGGCCTTTATCGATTGGTAAATTCGATATAATCTGTTTTATATGACGGCACAAAAGATGAACTAATCCTGATTTAATATTATTGTATGATACATCGATAACAAAAATAAATGCTGGAGGATTTGGAGGCGTATTTTCCTGTAAAAATACAAAATAAAATCAAGTTAACAATAAAATTTATTATTTTATCTAATTAACTGCATATAGTACGTACTCTGCAATAATCTTTAGTAGCCACAAATTCATAAGTACCCAAAACTAATTCGGGACGCTCGTATTTATCAACTCTTTGCCCAGTGTGGTCCAAATGTTGAAAGTATTCAGTTGGAACTAAATTGAAAAAACAAGAAAAAAATTTTTTTAAATGTTGGTTAATTTTAATTAATTAGTTCTTGTTCACCTTCTGTTGTTGCTTTACACAATAAACATTGAAAACGACGGCCAGCATCAATAAATTGCATGTTTGGTGACATATATGCTTTACAACGAATACATCTAATCGGTCCCAATTCACCAAAATCAACAATTGGTGGATCCAATTCACCCTCCATGATTTTAGCGAATGGTGAAATAATCAAAGCAAATGGTAATGCAGTTTGTTTTAATATGTCAGGCGTAGCTGGAACATTATAAAGAGATGACCTACAAATGTAAAAAAAATTATTTGAAGTTCGATGTTCAATTATTAGTCTAATTTAAAAATTAAAATTAAAAAAAAAACCTTACCTTACAAATCTTGGGCTGGAATTACCCTGATCTTGTGTTACGTATTTCGTAGTCACTAAAGGTGGTAATAAACCAACTTGATTAGTAACAAATACACCTCCACATTGTCGCTGATTTTCTATCATCACCTGAATAGGATTAGGCATTTGATCTGGATCCAACCTTGGTTGTGCTGGTGGTGTCTGATAAGGTCCACCATACATGCCTGGTTGCTGAAAATTTTAAAATAAAAGTTTAGTTTGGAAGTGAATTTTAAGCAGTTTACATTATTTACCTTATAATTACTTGTCGGGTGACCTTGTGGTACTGGAACTCCAGGTGGACCAGGTGGTGGTGGCATCATTGGCTGCGGTTGATAAGGTGAATTTTGAGAAGGTATTTGTGATTGTTGTGACACCATTTGTCCTGGCATATTTGGATATCTTTGAGAAGCAGATGGTGGTGGTGGTAGTGGCATCCCTCGTTGATCATTCATATAACCACCTTGTTGTTGTTGTTGTTGTTGTTGCGGGGGTGGAGGAGGCAGTACAGAGTTAGAAGGAATTGGCGATGGCATCTGTATAACATGAGAAAGAGAAGTTATTTCAAATTTCACTGTTAAGGACACATCAATATTACATTTTGATTCATTAATGGAGGTGGAAGTATTCCTGATGGTTTATTTTCTGTGCCCAAAGGAGGATGCAAAGATGGAGGAGGAAAATTACTATTTTGATTTTGCTGATTTGGTGCCATATAATTGGCGTTTTGGGCATTTATAGGTTGATTCATCGCATTGTTCATTTCTGGTGGTCCTGTAAATTGCCTTTGCGGTGGCATGAACGGAGGCGACATCATTTGTGATCCTTGCATTTGTTGTTGTTGCGGAATTGGTGGCATATTAGCAGGCTTCATATCAGCAACATTATTTGATGGAGGATAAGGCATGTTCGGCTTAAATTGACCTTGATATTGTGCTGTTGGTACATTCTGCATTGGTACAGGTGGTGGACTTTGTAATGGTGACTTTAAGTTATTGTCACTTACATTATTGTTTATTGCATTTACACCATTAAAATTATGAACTTTTTGACTTTGTGGAAGGTATGGTTGACCAGGTATGAATTGTTGTGATTGTGAAGGAGGAAATTTTGATGAAGGATTTAATGTCATTGAAGCAACACCAGCCGAAAGCTAAAGGTAATATAGAAAATAAAAAAATATATTATTCAAATGAGAAAAAAATAACAAGACCACTCCCCATTTACTTTTACCTGGTCTTGAGAATAAGTATTTCCATTATGTGCAACCGTTTGATTATGTATCTGTTGTTGATGTTGCTGACCATAAATATTTTCTGAATTCATTTTTCTTTTTTATTTTTTTAATTTGAGTGTTACAATCTGTACATTGAGTCTGGAAATTAAAATTTCATTTGTATATTTTAAGTAAAATTATAAGGTAGTTATCCTTAAATGCCACATATAAAACTTTCTAATTTCTTTTCACTTTATACCTTTTATCCTTGAATTCGTCTGTAACACATTACAAAATTTATTAAAAATATAAACAGATATGAACAAAAAATTATTAATTTTTTTGTTAAATTGGATTTACTCGAATATTAATAGTTTTGCGAAAATTTACCACGTCAAGAGCAACACAATTTTTATAATGTAATCTTTTAAATTGAATATTGAACAAGTTTCTAGACAAAAAAAAAAGTGAAATGTTGACATCGAACGAAAAAACGTCAAAACCTGCCACGTAATCTTAACGAAAAAGTAGTTTAGAAAAAATAGATAAATATGCTCTTTATTGTAGTAGATTTTGGCAGTTATTAAAAATTCGTTAATTTAAAAATTCATCTTTAGCTAAATTAAAAAAAATAATTTTTGAAAATAATAAAAAGTTTTTTTTGAGTTTTTCAAATAATTTATTATTTTTGTTGCATTATTGCACAATATACAATTTTTAAATTCAGATCATATGAAGGAGCAACCGTAACATTGAAAAAAAAAACATACAGCAAACAAATTGTCATATATCGTTTCTTTTGATTTTATATGATTTTAAATAAAAAAATTAAATCAACACAATTTGGTTCTAAAAAAAATCAAAACAGAACTAGAACTTTTATTATACAACAACTCAACTGATTTCCTGTAGATTTTCAATTTAAAATATTAACAAAAAAGCAAAATGCAACTTATTATTTGTAATTTAGGTCTAGATAATTAAATATTATATGAAACTAGAAGAAAAAAAATTGTTTTTATAAATGAATGTAGATTTTTTTTGTGTACTTATATACAATTACTTCTTTTATCATTATTATTATTATTATTATTATGATTTTAGGACATCACATTATTGGTTTTTCCTTTTTGAATTTTTTTATGTTGGTTTGTGTATACATATGTGTGCTTTTGCGCTTCTAAAAGTATTTTAAATTGCAGTGTTATTTCCGTTTTTTATTTTATATTGAAGTTTTATTTTAAATTTTTATTATATAATTTTCGTTTTATTGTTTTTACTAGGAGGAATTTCCATTGTCGTCATAATCATCATCGTTATTCGTTTTACATTATGGATAAAAATTTCTTTCAATAATCAATCAATTAAGATAATTTTGTTTTTCTTTTAAATAATAATAATAGTAATAATTATCGTAATTATTGTAATAATAATAATTAGAATTATAATAATAATAAAAACAGAGCACACTTCATTTTGTAAATGCCATAAAAACTGCCCACAGTACTTCGTTTGTATTTGGTTTAGCAGCTTCAGCTTCAAAATCTAAATCCAATAATTCTCTAACACGTTTCATTGCAACTTCGTAATCATCATCATTTAATGGTGAAAAAGCATTTTCCAAAACATCACTTGCATGTGCCAAAAATATTAATGCCAACATACGTTTATCCATTCTTTGTGGATCATTTACCCATTTTGTTAATACAGCATCTTGAATCTTTAAATATCAATAATAAAAATGTATAAAGTAAAATAAAATATAAGAGAAACAAAAATTTATATACCTTTTTAACGAGTCGACATTTAATTACATTATCATTTAATGGATGTGTAGTCATATCAAATAATAGAAAATTTTGTTTTTCTGTTGTGAGAACACCTTTTTCTACTAAATTCTTTGCAAGCCTTTCACGTACATTTTTTAATTGATACCTTAGTTTTAGTGGATTCCAAGTTTCACCTATTTATATTTGAATAAAAACAAATAAAATGAAAATTTGATATGAACTAAAGGAATGACATCCATATTTAGAAATAATTACCACTAAGATATTCAATCCAACTCTGTACTGTTTCTGGAGGATCGGTTTCTTTAATGTGTTTTAAGGCCTCATCTAAGAGTACATCACCCGTTGGTGTATCCGATTTTAATATTAATTTTCTAGAAATAATTTACGGTAAAGATTTAAAATAAAGCAAAGAAAAAAAATATAAATGATAAATATTTTACCTCGTACATAATCCACGCCTTCTCATGCCAGCTTTTTCTAATTCAACACGTCCTCGTATACCTAACTCAATAAGAATACATCCTCTGAGTCCACTTGAAATACAATCATTCCAAAATGATGTATATCCCTAGATTAAAATGTTTAAAAATAGAAAAAAATTTATCAAAATGAAATTTTCATTTCAATTAAACAATAAACATGAATGAATAGATTGAACTTTTTATTTATTTTTTTATGTTTTTTTTATTTTTATTTTGTGTGTTTATCATTTGATGTAATATTTTATCTTGGAGTACATAGTTTGAAATGACATTTTTTTTATCAAATTCATGACGCAATGAATGTTGGTTTTTTTTTTTTTTAATCCAACAAACATTGTAGATATCTGCACTAGATTGAAAAATTATGTAGAAAAAGTCACACAAAAGAAATACTAGTCACACATAAATACCTATTACTTTTAATTATTTTAAAACTTGATAAATTGCTATTTTAACAAATCAACGTAGTTTAAACAAAAATTTATATACAAAAAAATTTATTAGTATATTTTATACATGTATCATGTGTGTACATATTCATTTCCTTAAAGATAAACATACTTCCTTATCTTTTAAACCAAGCAATAATACTTCTTCCATTAATGTTAAACGTGTTTCTTTTGAATCACCATCATCATTATTTTCTTCAATATCTCTATTATCATCATTTTCATTATTTGATGAATTTATTGTATTTGCATTAAAACCTTCTGCAGATGATGATGTATCTTGTTTTGTTTTAACTCTTCTTACTAATCCATCACTACGATTCATTTTTTCTTCTATTTATTATTATTAAAAAAAAAAGAACTTTTCAAGATTAAAAATATTAAATAGAATTTATTATTATTATTATCAATAATAATTATTACTAATTTTATTATATATGTATATTAATTGGAGTTTTTATATTTAATTATTGATATATTTATTATTTATAATAAAAATAAGAAATATGAATGAAAGAATTTATATGTAAAAAAAAAAAATCTATCGTAATGTATACATATATAATGTAGTAGTGAGTATACTGTATGTATATGTATGTATTTGACTTTGACACGAAATTATATGAAAAGAATAACATGGCGTTTCATGTGAAAAAATGAGAACGAGAGACTTCAATACAAAATACACATGCCTACATACATGTATCATTTAAATCATAAAATTTTCATGTTTACTTTCAAATTTTAAGTTTTGCCATATACAAAGAAATTCATAAATTCTCTATTGAATTCAAGATTATTTTCCCATTATTTTATTTAATTGAAATTAATTTTAATAAATAATTAATATATTAATTCAAAATATTTAGTTTTTAGAATGAAAAAATTGAAAAATGCAAATAATTTCAAATTTTTCTTTTTTCAACAACTCATCAATTCAAATATAATTTAAAAACTGGGATGTTTTTTAGTACACAACTGACGAGTGACGATTTTGATTTTTGAATGCGATTTATGAATTATGTTGATTTGTTGATAACAAAATTGAAAATGTTGAATAATAAAATGCATATATGTCAGTATATTCAACGTCAAATTGTATTTTTGTTTGTAATTTGTATTTTGTAGGTGGTTTTAATTTGTCTTGTCTTATTGGAAAGATTTTATTTTATTTTATATTTAAAATAAAATTTTAAATTAAAAAAATTTATTTATTATTTTTATATACAAACAAACATATAAAAAATGGAAGATGAAAAAATTGATATGTGTAACAGTTTAATAGAATGGTTCAAAGTATTAAATTTAAATGTACCACATTCAAATATTGAAGAATTAAGTAATGGAGTTGCATTTGCATCAGCTCTTAATCAATTTGCACCTGAAACATTTACAGGTTTGTATGAATTTAATTTGATATCATTAATTTCAATTAGCTTATACATATCATTTTTGAGGGCAATGTTTATTGTTTTCCTTCGAAATTTTGATATTGAATAGCCTTGAATATTTTTATAACAAATTCCATTTTTATTGCATTGCATGCTAACATGTTACAATAGGTCTTTGGTTATCAAAAATTAAAACTGATGTTGGGACAAATTGGAGATTAAAAATGAGTAATTTGAGAAAAGTGATTGAATGTTTATATGATTACTATACAGACGTACTAAATTTAAGTTTAAGTGAATTTCCACGCCCTGATGCAATGAAAATAGCTGAAAAATTAGACATGTTTGAAATGGGACGTTTATTACAATTAATATTGGGTTGTGCTGTTAATTGCACTGAAAAACAAAATTATATCACACAAATAATGGATTTAGAAGAATCTTTACAGCAGAATATCATGAAAGCTTTACAAGATTTAGAATCATTTTGGCAAGGTGCATCACCATCACGTTCATCATTAAGTATAGCAAATTTCGATATGAAATTAATACAAGAAGAACGTGATACATTAGCACAAAAATGTTTTGAAGCTGAAAAACAAATTTCATTATTGTTAGAAGAAAAGAACTTAATGCAACAAGAAATATCGAAATTACAAGATGAATTAAGAAAATTAGAATCGCCAACAGGTATTGGAGATGACGGTGTTTCACTTGGGCCAGTACAATTAGGTTCAACAAGATATAATGAATTAAGAGGACAATTGGATGCATTAAAAGAAGAATTAATTCAATCTGAAACATCTCGTGAAGACCTTAAATTAAGAACAATGGAACAAGAAAAGGAATTATTGAGTTTACAGGCTAAATTTGAAGAATTGACTGTAATTACTTTTAAATTACATTTGAAAGAAAACATAATTAATTTAGTTTATTTATATTTATAGAAAAATACATCAGAAAT
Organism: Anthrax anthrax; assembly: GCA_963971155.1. Taxonomy (NCBI): domain Eukaryota; kingdom Metazoa; phylum Arthropoda; class Insecta; order Diptera; family Bombyliidae; genus Anthrax; species Anthrax anthrax. The sequence goes on from OZ020119.1 coordinate 21,142,454, forward strand.
ATCCCAATTAAAAGATGAATTAGATATTCTTCGTGAAGCTAGTGATAAATTGAAAGCATGCGAGGCACAATTAGCAACATATAAAAAGAAACTTGAAGATCATAATGATTTGAAAAAGCAAGTGAAAATGTTAGAAGAAAGAAGTGCTGAATATTTACGACAAAGTGTACAATTCGAAGAAGATTCCAAGAAATATTCGGTTCTAAAAGGGCAAATTGATTTATTTAAAAATGAGGTATTTGGTTTTGATACAATAGTTTTGTTGTAAATCTTTTTACAAGTTTCTCTTTCAGATAAAAGATTTGCATTCAAAGTTAGATAATGAAATGAGTAAAAATGTAAAACTAGAGTTTGAAAATAAAAATTTTGAAAGCAAAATAACAGCATTACAAAGAGAACGAGATAGTCTATTAAATGAGCGAGATAGTCTTCGGGAAACTATTGACGAATTGAAATGCGGTCGGGCCTCAGAAGAAGGTATTTGGTATTTAAAAAACAAAATTGAATCAAATTTAGATTTAATATTTTTCCTGTAGGTTATGGAGATGCAGTATCTAAGGAATTGTTACCACCATCATTGAAAGAAAAAATTGAAAGACTCGAAGCTGAGAATAAAGCTTTAAGAGAAGGACAAGGAGGACAAACCGCATTAGCAGTATGACTATGATTATAATCATACTTGTCAATTGAACGTTTTAATAAAAAAATTTTTTCAATACTTTCAGCAACTTTTAGACGAAGCTAATCGTCGTAATGAAAATCTTAAAAATCAATTAAAATCATCAAATGAACAAATTTTATCGCTTACTCAAGCAGCACAAAGTAATAATCCAGAAATAAAAGGGTAATGTAATTTTTCTTATATCTGTTAACAAAATTTTTATGATTTTGCATTTGTTAACATGTTTTACTTTTTAGTCTTGAATTAGCAAAGCAGTTAAAACAAGTCATCGAATTGAACGAACAAAAAGGTACAGTAACAAAAATTAAAAAAGCAGTTTTAATTTTACAAAAATTTTTCTTATGATTTTATTAGGTATTCAACTTGACGAAGCACACACTCAAATTGCCAGTTTACAAACAAAGTTATCACAATTGGAAAATACATTATCATCAAAAGAACAAGAGATCTTATCACTAGAAACTCGATATCGAAAATGTATCGAACGTGCAAAGGAAATTATTAAAAGTTTAGATCCAAGAGTGGCAAGCGGTGAGTAAAACAATGATTTAAATTAAATTAATAGTAATTTAATTTTGTGTTTTTAGTAATGGAAAATAATTTGTTAGAGAAAAGTTCTGATACTGATTCAGAAAATAAAAGTGGCATGAGTGCTAAAGAGGAGAAGCTTATAGCAACAGCATTTTATCGGTAAATATAATAAGATAAAAAAAAACAATTACAAAAAAATAAGGATATCATAATTTAAAATTTTACAGATTTGGTTTAAATTGTCAACGTGACGCTGTTGATACAAAATTAGCTATTTTAATGGGTCAAGGGCAAAGCTTTTTAGCTAGACAGAGGCAATCAGTTCCAAGAAAATCATTAAACCCAAATTTTAAACAAAAATAAGACACATATTTATTTCATATAACGAAAAAATATTGATGTTCGTTATTACACATTTTTTTAAAAATAATAAAAAAAAGTTTTCTTTAAAAAATAATATAATAATAACTATGACATTAAGGTCTCTTTTATATATGTACGTACATTATGTAACTGTTATTTTATTACAAAATGTTTCTTTTTTTTTAGAAATATATTTACCACATATATTTATTTAATTAAAATTACCTTGTCTTATTCATATGAAATTTGTAGTAATTCCATAATTTATTTTATCAACCATTATTTCTCAGGTGTGTGTGTATATAAGTAAAAACTACAAATAAAAATCATTTATATGGAGTCTCATTTTAATAACAAATTGAAAAAGAAGAAACGTACAGTACAACACGTTGCAGTTTTTCATGAGGACAAATAAGGTAAGAGACCAATCACTTTTATTTCGTTAAAACTTAGGTGGTTATCATATATTCTAAAATATATTTTGAATATATTCAAAAATATTTAAATTTGAAACTAAAGGAATACATTGCGATTTCCTTTCATATCTTTGCTTTATTTCATTTTTATTTTACATCATTACAGATCGACAATATTAATTCTTCATTTTTTAATACATATATTTTTTGCCCTTTTATAAATTTAAATTCTATTATTTATTATTTTCTTAAACTAATTTATTCTATTACATTTTTTTTTTAACAAGAAACAATTGAAAATATATATTAACTAAAACACATGTATGTATGCGTGTACGTATATGTATGTATATATATTTATTACCTTTTCTAAATGTAAATGCAGCTTATATTTCTTAGTGAATATGCAAATATGTATATAAACATTTTGGCACAAATTTAATTTTTATTTGATTCTATCATAGTGAAGATAATAGCACATCTTTATTCTTTTTCTTTCAAATTTTAATATATTAATAAAATGGGTATACATTTTTTATTTAAATTTAATACATATACATATTACAACAAACAATGCCCTGATTGCCCATTAACACTAATGTTGCTATTTTTCATTTGTTTTTTAATTCTTCATTATGTTAAATTGTGCTCCCTTTTAAAACTATTTTACTCATTTTATTTTTCTCTTTGGTATAACGTTAAAATGATAGCAAAATTTCTTTTTTACTTTTATTTTAAATTTTTATTTTTTAAAAATAACAGAAACAACGTAACAAAAATTATATAACAAAAAAAATAAATAAATAAATTCAACATGACTAGTAAATAATTTAAAGTAAATTTTGGTTCCTGCATTAAAAAAAAAAATCTTGTTTTTTTGAATAATAAATTAAATCGCTTTCTTTGAATCTACCATGGTCTCCACATATTATCATCACATGATCTATGATGACGAAGATGCTCAATTTGTTGTTGATTTAGAAAATTTTGATTGTTTTGATTTTCTTCGTAATTCTCATTGCAATTATGATCAATTCTATTATTATCATTGCAATTAATATGTGGTGTAACTTTATTAGCAATCGCTGACGGTATTATTGATGGCGATGATGAAGATGTTGAAGATTTTTCATCATCATTTTGGTCATTTATAATTTTACTTGTTATTAAAGAAGATGATGATGATATTGATGACAACGAGCATAAATTTTGTGTTATAGCTGCTGTTGTTGTTGCCGCTGCCACTACTGCTGCTGTTGATGATGTCGTGTATTCAATATCCATTGTTGTATTATTTGCTTCCAATTTAATATTAGTCGTTGTTACATTATCATTCGATTTTAAATCATTTTCTGTTGTAATTTTATCTAAAAGATTTTGTGAACGATTTAATTCAATTAAACGTTCAAAATCAGTTTTTGTTGATACAGATTCTAACATTGTTTGAGTATTTAAACCAAGAGCAGCTGCTAATTGCATATAATGTGGTGGAACAACTAATACATTATTCTCTTCTGTTTTAAATGTTACACAATTCTATAGAAAATAAAATAAATTTCAAGTTACGAATAAGACACGATATTTTTATATCCTGGGGATTAAAAAAAAAAATTTACCTTATTTTTATCATCATTTCCAGCATCGATAAATTGGTGAAATTGTTGTTTATAATTAATATCCCTTAAATTTAATGTTAATGAGGTCGGTTCATTAGAACTTAAGTTTTGTGCTTGCTCCATTGTACCACGTTCAGTGCCTGATCGTCTTTCGTCATTTCCACGATTGTTATTTTCATCCTAAGGTGAATGCACGTTTTAAAAAAAAAAAGTCTTTTAAAAGTCAATATATACTTTGAAAGAAAACGATAAAAAAACAAAAAAAAAATGAAAAACAAAAAACAAATCTATATACATATATATAGAACTAATTACATTTTGTTTTGATTAGAAAAAAAAATGATTTTCGTGACGATAAAGTTATTTTAAATGAGACAAATATACATATTTCATATGAAAATGCCTGTTTTTTTCTTTATCGTGTGTAAATAAAAAGTAACATAAAAATGCACAAGAAAATAAAAGGAATTAAAAAAAAATAAATGTATAAACATGCAAATTAGAAATGCAGTAGTTGAATGACTAATGAAAACAAAAATACAAAGAAAAAAATTTACTGTACAATAGAATGAATAAAATACGTTAACCAAAAATATGGTTTGAAAAGGTTTTTATAATCATTTCAAATTGATAAATGCATTATAAATGTAAAGATATCATGTATGTATATGCACGTCATATACTCACATATAATGCATTGTTATATTGTGTAATACGTACATACCTGTGATGTTATATTGATCGAAACTGATGAAATTGATTGATTAACTCGATTTTCCGATAGTTCTCTCGTTGTTTTACTAAAATCAAGTGGATTAGAATCCTGACTGCTATAATCCATTGAATTATCATCTTGTCTATATGAAATTTTTAAAACAATTTTTTTAAAAATATTGGTCTTTTTTTTTTAAACACAATAAAGTTGAATAATAGTAGATTTTTTTAATCAGTAATGTAAAAATAAAGCGAAAAAATAATATGATACGTGCATGACTATGGAATATGAAATATTTTCAAAAGTTTTAAGTACTTTAAAAAACTCACGGTTTTTTGGTGCAAGTCATATCAAAACAATTATTATTTGATGAATTATCAGCTGTATATGTTGAATGTGGACATATTTCGATATCTAGTTCAGCAATGCATTGATCTAAATGTCGTAATAATCTAGCTTTTGAGCCAGGATCTGTTAAAGTTGGTAAACTTGGTAATGGTGGTGGTTCTGGTGTGGCTAAATATCGTGCCACTTCTCTAGCACAATCTGTATAACCAGCACGATATTTATTAATAGCTATACATCATGTAACAAAAACAAAAGGAGAAAAATTGTAATTTAAAATTTTCGAAGAAGAAAAAAAAAACCAAATAATTATCCACCTGGATCATCTAAATTTCGATGTCGCTGAAAATGGCGTACTGTTAATTCTAAAATATCAGCTTTTTCCAATTTTGTATGTTTCGTTTGACCATCTCCAGATTTTGCATTTGCTTTAGTTGATTCTAAAATCAACGCCTTTAAGATAGCTAAACTTTGATTTATTCTTGCACGTCTACGCTTTTCCATTAATGGTTTATTTGTACGTTTTATATTACTTTCTTGTGTTGAACTTACACTTTGTTGAGTTGATGAAACGAAACCGATATTTTTTGAATTAGTAGCAGGTGCAGTTGTTGAAGTTGTAATACTAAGTCCTTTAATAAAGTCAGAGAAAATAAAAATGTTTTCAAAATTTTCATGATATTTGAATTGAATTTTCTTTTTTCTTTTTTTAAACAAAACTGTTTTAGCTGATGAATAAGTTTTAGAATTTACAAAATCACGAAAATCTAACCATTAGCCTAAATAACTTTTATATTTTTTAGATGTGTCCTTTTGTTTTAAATTTATATAAATTTGTTTGAATGAAACAAACTTTATCGTCAATAGAATAATTTCCTATATAGATCTTGTTGTTTCCCGTATACACATTAAGAAAAATTCTCAAGAAAAAACATTTTTACCTTTAATTACCTTTGAAATTTTGAAAACAATTTTGAATACTGTTCAAAAAAGTATACACGAATGTACATACATATACATACATATGTATTCGTTTGTATTTATATAAATGAATTCCTGGTAGAAAAAAAATGTAACATAACATTGAAATGTAAAATTTTAAACAAAAGGATTTTTTTAAAGTTCAAATATCCGACGGCTTCAAATTTTAGATTTTTTATATATATAAAAGTACATACATATATCTACACAAATATGCGTATACATACATACGTATACGTATATTAGGATATGATAGACTAAATAATACTAAAATGATACAATTTACGTTATGTACACCGAGATTTTTTCTGTTCAATTTTTACAAGTTTATCAAAATTCAACAAAAATTTTAGTTATTTTTTAAAAAATGAAATAAAATCGAAATATATAGAATAATAACAAACAAGCAATGAATTCAGGAAATTTTCAAGCAAAGTGCACTAAATAAAAATCCATGAAAAGAGGAAAATTTTTGTATATTACATAAAGTAAGAGTTTCAGAGCATGAAAACGAATTCGACAATAATAAAAAAAAAGAAGGTGAATAATTTTTCTGAAATTTTTGTTATTTCCTTGTTATTATTTTCGCGGTAGCTATTATTATGTAGTCTGCTTTACGTATAAATTTTGATTCTAGTTTTGTAAATTTTGAATTTTTATAAATAGGTACTCTGCGTTTTATTTTATTGTAATAGTTTGAATTTAGTCGCATGTACTCTATTTTACTTAAATGTAATAAATAACGATCCTTGAACAATTATACACAGTTAGCAAATTTTCTTGTTTTTTTCATAAATACGTGCACAGATAGTTTGAATAATTTTATAAATGAAGGATATGATTTACACTGTATAGTATGTAGATTAGTAAAACATACATATATAATGGATCTCTCTTAGATACATTCGTCTGTATATTTAAATACGCATACTGTGTATGTACACATGATGCACAGTAATTAACCAGAATATCAAAAATTCTGCTTTTACATCAAAATATCATGTGTACATTATTATGGACAAAGATACCTTTAGACTATTTATTCATACATTTCATATTTTCATTATCCATATATAGACATATATACTATATATACACAAATGTAGGTATATAATATTCAAAATGCATATAATTTTTAATCCGTTTAAAATATTTCATGCACACGTATATTACATATGTTTTTGTACTATATTTTAACGTTAATAATAGCACAAAATTGTACAATATATTGCCATGAAATAAAAGATCATAATGGATCAGAAAAAAACATTCTTTTTTTTTGGTTTATTTTTTGAATATTTTACTACAAAAAATAAACAAAATTTTTAGTGACTGCACACGACAATTTACATGTACAATATATAATATAAAAGTTCCTGTAAGCGCATATTATGTTGCATTTTAAAGTATTAACTATGTGTACATATAAATTGAATGTCCTGTTATCAATCTTTTAACAGTGGGTGACGGTATAATTTGATAAATAAATTTTATTTTATGTAATTATGGTGTACATGAATACATGTAACAAAACTAAAATTTTTATTTGTTTACAATACCACGAGATACATAAGTAAAAGAGAACAAAATAAATATTCTTTTACAATATTGTACAATAACAATTAGTAATTACATTACATACTCATTTAACAAGAAAACATAAAAAATTTTTCATATTTTATTTACTATATTATAGTACATATTATAAATTTAATAATTGAGAACTGGTAGCAATTATAGTAACAATTTTTTTTATACAATATGTATTGCCGTAGCATTGTTACCATTATTGACACCATAACCCCATAACATAAGTAAGAAAAGAGAATATGCTCCAACGGCAAAAAAAAATTTAATTTATTTTTTGTTTTAAATTTTCTTTTGAACGTAAAATAAATGTATAATTTTGTATATTATACAAAAAATAAATGAAAGTAATATGCCTCAACAGGCAATTTAATGAATGCTACGTATTCATAATGTCCATTTCATACATAAATCAGTTATATTGTATAATTTCTCTGATGATGTTTCAAATTTTTGCTACTGTTTTTCAAGTTAAACGATCAATTTAACTGAATTTACATAAATAATGAATATTAATACAGTTGTAATCTTTTAGTATTATGCGAATATAAATAAATAAATAAATACATTTATACATGTGCATTTTTTGTATTGTGTGTAATTGATATAATCCAAATATGTTGTCTGATGTTCAGTAGTTTTAAAATAAGTGTATTTGACTATAATAGGGATAAAAATTAAAGTAGGATTGGACATTGATATACTTATAACAGATACAAAACACGTACATTTTCACTGATGTCAAAAGGATTCGGTTTTTAATAAAAACGCAAAGAAATTTAAATTATTACGAATAAATAAAAACAAATTTTCATATGTATCTTCCTCAAGCTCAACATGAGCCAAAGTCTTTTTATAACAATTTTACCAATTTCTATCAGTACTTACTACTTCTTGCTATTCTTTAAATAACTCAATTAACGGTCAATCTAATCCTTATCGTACAAATCGAACCGGTTCTGTTCTAATAACTTAGTAATTCTTAGCCCATATTAAACTGTAAATGGATGCATGATAATTAGTACCCATATATACCTAAGTAAAATGATATGTCCAAAAATTTTCCTTGAAATTATAAATTATATGTTCGTGAACATAATGTACATATACGAGTACTTCCTTTATTAACGTTTTATATTAATTATTCTAAAACAAAAATTATACACCTTTTTTAAAATTATAAAAACAAATTCAAAATTGTAATTGTTATAACGTATTTTTTTTTTTCATTTATGCAAATTTTGAAATCATCTAAAAATTGAATTTATTTAAAATTTTTATGAAAAAACCGAAGGTTTTCGTTTTGTTATGAAATTTCTATAAAATACTTTCAAGATGAAATAAATTAGCTTTTTAATTTGATTTTTGTATTTAAAATTACACAGAAGTTTTAATTATCCTTTTTTGTAATAATAAATTTTCGTTTAACAAATACATATGTATGTGTGTAATGTTTGCATTACAGTAACGTAAATAATACGTTATTTGAAATTTTTGAATATTACTATCGTATTATTCTGATTTGTAAAATATAAAGTAAACAACCTAAATTTTTTTTTTAATTAAAAGAAAATATTTTAACTCAATTTTAAAATTGAGTATCAATTGGTACCTATTTTAAAATAATTGCATTTTTAAAAATTATTGAATACCATTTCCAAAAAATATAGTCAAAAAAGTTTATACCTACAATTTCTAAAAATCTAAATTTTTAGATATAAATTACCTAACATACATCAGATCATCAGATATGAGAAAATTTTGTAAAAAACAAATTAATGTTACAAATAGTTATATATATGTAGTCATTACTTAAAAAGTCATTATTATTGTGAAATGAAAATATAAAAGTAAAAATAATTTAAAATATAAACTAAAAATAGTAAAAAAAAAAAAAAAAAATTACCTGCTGTCGATTTTCCTTTAACATAGTCTTTATCACGTTTTGCAGTCATCGCTTTAACACCATATATTACACCTTTTTATTATAAGTATGCGTATTATTCAAGTTTTTTTTTTAGCTTTTTTTGTTTCTAAATAATACACGTACACTATACTTTTTACTTTTAGTGTGTAGTTTATTCTAACATTAAAATTATAATGACAACATGCTACGCGTTAAATGAGCAGTTTTTATAGTTAAACCGTGCTATAATAAGCACTGTTGTTGAAGTGTAAATACCACCAAAAACTATCTGCTTGTCACTTTATATTATTTATAATATATGTTTATAATATGTATGTACGTATAACATACATATATAATTCACCTGTGTAATTACTTTCCTTTCTGTTAATATACACACTATGTATATACAATAATAATAATATACCGTGTATAAAATTAACAAATATAATACATATGTATGTGTATACAATATATGAATGGTTCACATACCACAAATAAGTTTTATCTATCCTGTACACTGACTGTTTTTACTTACACACATTTTACATACTACACCATTATTTTTATATAAACATATGTATATGCATAGATGTACATATGTGTTCCTAAAATAGTAAATTTAACATAAAATATGCATATGTCACACACAACAATGTTATTCCTAATTATTCAAAATAGATATCAACGTATCATATCATCATTATAAAATGATGTTACATACACGAAATTTTCAGTTATATCTCTTCAATAAATTAATGCATATATGAAATAGGATATGTATGACGTTATGTCATTTAAACGTTTTAAGAGTTTTTGTATTAGTTCATAAATGTATTTTTATTTTTTTTTTTATAGCAATGCAGTATTATAATGCACAGAAACCAAGAATTCATTTTAAAAAAATTAAATATTTTAATAATTAATTTGTTTTTTTTTTTTTTTTTTAAATTAAATTTTTAATCATAAAATATTTGAAAATTTGCGTATAATTAAGTAAAACACCAAATAACTATTGAAAGGTTAACGAAGATTTAAAATAATCCTTGCCACTAAATCTTAATTTTACGTCCGCATAACAAGCAATCCTTCTTTAGACTACTGAATACTGAACTGACTACACTACAATTTGGTTATAGATGACTACTTAAAACCAGTGAAATGCCTTGAATCTGTTTTTGCTACTGAATATTGATATATGTATGTACGAGTACGTTATGATATAACTACATACATTGCTTATAATATACTAGTAGTACTACTACTGAATGATTTTATACCAATTTTCTATACTACATACAATCAAATAGAAATACTGCTGTTGAATCTTGATGATGATGATGATTCCTTTTTTCCTTTATATATACATCCATACAAATGTACACAACATACGTACTTATTATATAGAGAAATTGTATAGAAAGCTTTTCTCTGTGGCTATGTAATGTCTGCGTGGGGTGCTTGTTAGTTGGTGTTGGCAAAATTTGTGTTGCTTTTTCATTGCCTGTACTTTGTGTATTATTACTGTATTTAAAATATATACATTGATATATACCATATAGACATACTCGTGCATGTAATTTGTGTGTAATATATATGCATGTATGTACATTTGTCGTATCTGGTCGTATGTAATATAAAATGTTATACGATATGATGATGACTATAATATGAAATAGAGTGTGAGAAGTTGGAAAAAGGCATTTTGAAAATGTGAAAAACAACTATGACGATAAGCTTTCAACGAAAGGCGACAACGAGAACGGAAGAGAAAAGGATGTTGTTGATGATGACGAAGTTAAAAGTGTGGGAAGTTGAAATAAATGTGTATAATATAAACATATACTATAAATTTAAATGTTAAATGTATGAAAAGTGTGACGAGGTATAGCACGCGTGCAGGATAACAAAACAAAGCAACAAAATATGTTAAGCACGACATCGCGGCACTTTGAACGATGAGTCTAGTGCCAACTTTATAGCACCCAATCATTATAAATATAGATACATTTTATGTTCATCATAAATGGTTCGTTTGGGTGAATGTGCTATGAGCCGGATGAGAACTAACAACCAGACCAACTGACACGAACACGTTAAAATGGTTATATCAATTTATATCTGTTATGTATTATATGTATGTATACATTTATGTATATACTTATTTAACGTGATATACATATGTACGTGAAAAAGGATATACATACGCCTTCATGTGTAAATATTATCCTTAGGGTAAGAACATCAATATAATACGTATTATTGTATATATCAAAACATTATAACAGATAGAAAGCAAACGTAGCACAATCCCAAAGTCATATAGTTTGAAAAGCTGTTATCAAGAGCATCACCTTATGGTGACGGTTTGTGGTATTGGATCGTAAAAGGACAGTTATAGAATCAACATCAACCAAAACAACATGAATTTAACTCATACTACTAACAACTTAATGTCCTTGCTATTATTTTGTATGTACATATTCATATTGATGCTATTCACACCAACTTTCACATTTGGGTGTATAATGTTAAGACTTTTTCAACTTTAGTCTGATCCTTAAGCTTTTCTTGATTAGGTGAAAACATTGTGGAATGAGATGAGAAAAATGGTCAGACAGATATTGAAATGGACACAAAAACAAACAAACAAAAGAAGATAAGATGAAGATGAACAAAAAATATGTTTGTTTGTAGAGAGATACACAATTGTATATGAATTGTATACACACAATTCACAAAAGATTTTTAGATTTTTTTTTATGTTTTAAGTAAAATGACATTTTGTCAGATATTTACTATGTACTTATATTTATGTACATCAGTACATACATACATATATGTACATATGTATATGTATATCTATTGTACTTTGTGAAAATAATCTATGAATTCATCATATTTCTAAAATATCAAAAATCTTTTGAAAAGTAAACAAAAAAAAAATATGATGAAGATAGTAAAAAACCGAACTATACAAATCATTAAAATCTACAGTTATAACAAATTCCAAGTCAATTTTGAATGAAGAACATCATCATTATTATCATCACAAGCATAAAAACTCATACCCATTATCGATTTCAAATGCTCTACTATTGCTATTCAGTCTTACGGTATAGCAGAAATTGGTAAAATATACTTCATATCCTTTCATTTGTAGTCATGTACAAGCTGACTATGCATGCACAAAAAACATAAAACTTTCGCTTGTCTATAGCACGTATCTACAAGCAATAGATATCTATATCAGGCCTGGCAATTACCACTAAGGCCACATCTAACAAAACCGGTGATTTTTTTCCTTTTCCTTTTATTCCTGTTTTTATATATTTTATTTTATTTTTTTTGTATAGAGTTTTTTTGTTGTTTCTCACAGTACGGACACAAAACGAAAACGACCATCCTTTCATTTCTTTTTCAAGCTTATATTTTCCATGGATTTTTCTGGTTAATATGTACACATTCTGTGTATTTACGTACATACATGAACTTATGTAGGTATGTTAGTATGTACATATATAGAATGGCATTGTACAATAAAAGGCATAAGGCACATGGATATTATAGCGCCACACACCACATTTTAACACCCTTCAACAATAAACAGCATGTCACTTAGCCCCAGCTTTTAAAGTACAACAGTACAACTGAATACTGATGTATAGCTAAGATATAGAACTGTGTATATTGTGTGTTGTGTGTATGGCACATTTGATATATAAAAATCCTCGTGCCGGATTATATCTGGTTGAATCGTTGAATACGTACATTAAGATGGGTGGATGGGTGGTATATGGCATGGGATAATGGGTATACACTTATACAATACAGTTTATTCGTTATAGATGACACGATATGGCATAGCATAACATAGCATAGCAGAGCATCAAAAAAGTGTACATGGAATGGCATGACATGGCATAGCATGGCATAAAGTTTTGTGGTGGTTAAGCACGAGTGTTGAGTAGTGAAGAGTACTTTGCTTGCCTGCTTGACTGTTATGATGATGATTCTATGAACCATACATTTTGTGTATTATGTACATATATACATACATGGCATGCGCTATATATACATATATACATATGTATATACGTACGTGTATAAAATAAAAGCCATATTTAGCATGTGTATTCTACTGGTAACCAGAACATGACATCGTAAAAGGTATAATTCGCCGCAGGATGTCTGTTCAACCTGAACCTTCAACTTCAAACGATAGCGACCTGCTTTTTTTATGACTTGAAAAGCTCTCTAAAATATTTTCGTTGGTTTAGTTTAGATAATATGTGTGTACAAATGTGTATATTTGTACATTCAATATAAAATGTAGTATATTTTGGTGCATTTGGACAATTTGTGCCTGGGTTATCAACTTTACTTTTATATTATAAAATATGTAGAATGAGTAATAGAGTATGCATATACACAACAGTATTTAGATGGGATGTCTGCATCAACACCCTTTTAACTGTCCTTAAATACCTAGTATACCATCAACTTTTGACTTTTTTTTTATTTTATTTTTTTAAATTTTTTATCCACTCTGTTGCAATGCAGTTTCTACTTTCTAGTTAGGTATATCTTTGGACAAATTGCAATTATATGTTTTATACAATTGTAGTATATTGTATTGTACGTTATTATTACAAAAAAAAAAAAAAAATCATTTTTATTCTGGTATTTCTATCTGACTTTGAATTGTATATAAAATGCATTTGAGTATTCCAAAAAATAACGTACAGTAAAACAAATTAATACGTACTCGTATATTTTGAGTAAACATTAAATCTTTTATGGGTTATAATATAACTTGAAAATAATATCACAGAGATGTTTTAACAAAAATATTAAAATATGTTATAATCGTATCTGTACAAAAAAAAAAAAAGAATGCAAAAATAAGGCACCATTATAATGTAATGATTAAAGATAGAAAAGTTAACTACAAACTGCATATAATAGATTACATGACTACTATTGTTAACATATACAAAAATATACTACACAAAACGCATACACCTACATTCTTTTTGTTGTTTTTTGAATTGTATAAGGAAAAATATGTTATATTCAAAAAATAAAAATAAAAAATAAAACTATTGAAAAAAGTACTTTTTCTCTAGCGTAGCGAATTGTGTATAAAGAATTATAATGAACATGATGGTGGTATAAAATTAAAAAAAATAAATAAAATGAAAAAAAAAAAGGGCAAGGGAAAAAAATGACTGATGAAGGAGTCGTTGATGTGCACTTTTGGTCTTCTTCAAGAGGAAAATTTTTCAACAAAATCTCTCTCTTATTCTACAGTTGTGTGAACTATGGCGTTATACACCATATGTAGATGAAAACAATGGATTTTCATTGTAGTCATGTATATATGTATATTGTACTCACGTATGTTTATATGTATATGCATATTTAATAGCATACGTATGTACATATCATGTATAAAGTAGATGGAGTGGGTGACATTTTGTTTTTGTACCAAAAGTTGCTGACTTTACAATGTGGAAATGTTTTCGCAATAATGATTGTAACTATTATGCATATATGTAGAGGATGTATATAGTTATTTGTGCATACATTTTCCATATTAACACAGAGAATTTGTATACTTTTAATGTTTAACATGTACGTATTTATCCTTGTACAATAATGTATGTATACACACATACATGTTAGGATGCATTCACATCTATATATATGAGATCATTTGGATTATAAAGAGTTTTAAATTTTTCATATTACAATTTTCATAATTTGTCTAATATGTTTGAATAAATTCCTTATATATACATATACTATATATATATTTCTTTTTGTATTTTTCACTATATTTTTAGTTATAATTTTATTCTAAATCTATATAACATACATAAATAATTAATTTTATAGATTTTATTGCTTTTGTTAAAGTTAACAAAATACAATAAAAAATTTCAATTTATTATGAACGTTTTTTTTTCTCTACTTTTTTTTTCTCTAATTTAAATGAAAGAATAAAATTTTGGACAATAATTTGAAGATTTTTTATTTCGTGAAGATAATGCTTGTATTATCTTATTTGTAAAAATATTCACAAATTCTACATGAACTGAAAAATTTTTATCTTGTTTTTTAGTAATTATATCGATTTTTATCTACAGAAATTGAAAATCTTTTTCACACATATACAAATCTGTTACTTATCATTAATTTCAAAAATGTGCAAATTAATATGATTTTACTGATGTACACATTTGTTTGATTTTTTTTTTTTTTTTTATATGAATACAATGTAATACCTGTGGTAATACGTTCAATTTTGTGCATTAATTCAAATTTTCCTTTAAAATTGATATTCAATAAATACTTAAATTTTTGTCCCAAAAAATTTTATTGTAGTTAGTTATGAGTACATAGTAAAAACATCATTTTTCGTGTTATATTAACACTTTCAATGTATCTTAAATGTATGTAAAATTTATTATGAGCATGTTCTAATAACTAACCATTGAAGTTTAACATTGTCACTGTACGTAATCTTGATTGGGATGTTAAAGATTTTCAGAAGAAAAAGAAATAAATGAATAAAAAAACCACAACTCATATGATAAATTGTAGATAATTGAAAAGTTAATGAAGACGAAAAGCAAGAATAGTTATTATCGATCCGTATTTCCAAACCATATGATTTTTATGCGACAGGAATCAATTGAATCCCAAGAGGTACTTCTTACACTGCCTTTTTCATCTATAAAATCGAGTAAAAATAACATAAAAATCGTACGGTAAAAAAATGGACAATAATTTTCATGTGTGTAACACTAAGTAACACCTACATATGTAGGTATGAATGTATGTTTAAATAAATTGTTTATGTAAAAAATATTTATAAATTCGAATATTTATACGAATTACGTCGATGAAATTTTTCTAAAACATAATTACATATGTGTGTATGCATACACGTTTTACATCAAAAATCAATTAATTGCAAAAGTTATTATTGATTGTTTAAATCAAACAAAATTTATATTAAAATTCGGTATAGAGCGTATGATGAAATAAAAATGCTCAATAATAAAAAGCCATTGGCAATTTAACGTTGGTAATAGTATTTCAATACATATTTATATATGAATGTATGTATATGTATGTATGTAGGTATCAATAATATTTTGCAATCAAATAATTGTGAAAATTAATAGTGTGTA
This sequence comes from Anthrax anthrax, assembly GCA_963971155.1. Taxonomy (NCBI): domain Eukaryota; kingdom Metazoa; phylum Arthropoda; class Insecta; order Diptera; family Bombyliidae; genus Anthrax; species Anthrax anthrax. The sequence goes on from OZ020119.1 coordinate 21,158,798, forward strand.
AAAAGTATATATAGTACATACATACGTATGTATGTATGTATGTTAAAAGGTAAAGTGTACGTACATAAACGAAATTCAAATTTATTCTCTCAACATCGTATTTTATAAAGGATGTTGTATGCTTTTATGTACACTGTACAGTGTATTTATATACAATCATATAAGATTTAAGAAATATATAGTATACATACATTCGTGATAATAAATTGTTATTTAGCTACCTCAAAATTACAAAGTATGATCAAACGAATTTATTGTATAATAAGTATAATTGACTTATGTAGCTTTTTTTTCTAATTGCAATTATCCAGTGCTGTATGATATTTAATTATATTTGTGTCATATAGTTATTTAGTTAAATTGTTTAATATTATAAATCAAAAATTCTATATCTTCAAGTAACTAGTTAACTAACCAAAAGAACGAATTTTATCTCAAACTGTACAAATTTGTACATCTCTGTATGTGCACATACATATGTACATACATACATACATATGTATATTACCGTTCATGTCATATTATATTATATAGAATGTCATAGAATACATACATACATGTAAATACAATATATAAATAAATACGTATTGCTTTACTGCAAATATAATATCACCACGTCAAAAAATTATACTCCTTATAGTTCATCTAGAATTAAGCATCGCTTAAGGGTTAAAAAATTCTTTTTCCTTTTATTTGTGTAAAAAGCTTCTTTTTTTTCATTCCAGATAATTTTTTCTGTTTTCCTTCATTCAAAAATTAAAAAAAAAATTTTTTTGTACATACATAAATGTCTGTATATTGATATGTAGACTTGTTTCTGTATATTTTTAAATGTGCACGCTATGATATACAGTTCATGTTCATATTAGAAATTCTGAATTGCAATGAAGTTAAAAAAGACCTCGTAAAGCTGCACCTATGGGTATCTGTATATGCACAAATTCCTTTTTACATATGTACTCGTCTATAAAAGATTCTTTGATATATCTATGTATGTATCAACATACATACATATGTGTTTGCCAGCAAAATATAAAATAAAGCACATAATAATGTACACTACATCACACAGTGTACATTATTACATAGTGCAGTATACAAATACAATATACTTCTGTACAAAGTACTGGTATAAAATAAAATAAGTATCGCCTTTTTCCAGGATTTTACAACAAATACTAAAACCACTGCCATGCAACCTTTTTACACGGCGCCATAAAGGATCCTACTTTCTCATCTAAGTTTTCCTTTGGCAATTGGTAGATCTTTGGCATTATTATAATGTAGCATTGATATTTATATACGTACGTACATATTAAAAGCATTGTGGGTGTTGTGGCTTTGATTGTTCACAGCTATACAAAATAACGTAAAGATATTCAACAGAATTTTCTGTACTAGTAAATTCAAGTTTTATGTTAAATGGATGGGTGGTATGGGCAAATAAATGATGTATACGGGCCACATATACCATACAATGTACAATATAAATAGAAATGGTGATCAGGACATCACAAACTTTAGGAAGCAGTAGAAAATCAAGTATATTCTATGTGTGTTGTTATGATAGATACATGCTAACATACTGTATATACATACATATGTACATATATATACGTGCATCGGTATTTAGTAGTATTAATAGCATAACAGTAGAAGCATGAAAAACGGAAAAGACAAGGATATAGCACGAGTCGCCTCACTTACCACGGATTGCATGAAAAGCAAAGCACAGAAACAGAACATCAGAATCACAATCACTAGAATAGAGCACATATAAATATGTATAAATATAATAATGTCATAGTAGTATGTATTATAAAACATATAGCATGGATGGTTGGTAAAGCATTATTGTGAAATAAAATGGAACGTATTATATGAACATGAAGTAAAAATACTGTATTTGCTATATAAAATATACAAACATACAATACTCAATCTACATACATGTATGTAGACAGATTTGCACAGGAATAATATGTGGGTTTCACATTCACTACATTCACTCAGTTGTTAGTATATTCTCTATAAAACTTTTCCATAGATAAGAGGATATCTCGGTTGCTGATATGTATTATAACTACAGCAAAAAAAATAAGAGTGAAATAAAGTAAAAAAAATAAAAAATAAAAAGGAATATATGTACATTTTGCCTTACAGACCTTTTGCTTAGTAGTCGGCACTTATGGGTTTCAACCTTCGACGTACATAATACTTTGTACGTTGCTTTATGGTGTGTACAAGAGATTTCGGTTTTTAAAATTGTTGTTTTGTTGGCGTACTTTGAAGTGCTGCAAAATTTATATCTACATGATTATATGTATATACATACTATATGTTTAACATGTATTCATATATTCATACATGTATGTAAAAATGTTTATACATATACGTACATACATATGTGTATAGATAACATAACGTATAAGGCATATGTGCCTTAAAATATGTATTTATAAAGCATACTTACAGGCTTTGGTCGTTCATGTACTAGAGTAGAATATGAAATAAATGTCTTTCTGTTTCTGTACACATGAAATCTTCAATAAGTACATTAACACATGAATATGTGTATTTGATTCAAATGTATAAAAAAAATATAAATCAGATATACATACGTAAATATATGCATACATATGTATGTATGTATGTGACAAATACCAGAACTGTACTATATATAACCATCATCTACACATTATATGAAAAAATAAAGAAGTGAATACTATTCATCCACCCAAAGGCGTTTTTTGCCAGCGCCCACTTTTTAAGACTTTAGTACCTTCAAGAACGGAAATATTTATCTGACCATAGGCCAAAGACCATGAACGGTTGGGTCTTATTTAATTTCCTTTTTGTGATTTGACTTTTTCTTTTTCTTATAAAAGACTACTTCTTTCAGTCCTTATATTACTATTCAGGATATATCAAAAGTTAATAAAAACAAAAAAGAAAATTAAATGGACTGCATATATAGACCATATATATATAAGGTACATACATATATGTATATGATCTAAATATGAAAGAAGAAATGTGGGAAGAAAAACAAATATATATGTACAAATAAAAATAACATATAAATGAATGACAAAAGTATCAAAACCATATTTATTGCGTATAAATTTTATTTTCGTGTAAAAATTTTCCTGTATACACATATACACACGTACGTATGTGTATGTAAAGATTAAAAATAAAGTACGAAAATTTGTTCCATAATTTTTTTCATGTATAGTATGTAGGTTTTCTTTTAACTTGGTTTTGATTGATTTGGTACATATTTGAAACTTTTGTAAATAATAAATCGAATATTAAGTAGGTATATAAATATAAATAACGTGAATATCTTCCTTCAGTTCCTTTATGATATTTATAAGAATTTGTTTTTTTTTTCAAAATATTTTTGAAATTACCTCATGAAGGAAAAACATATGCGTTTTCTTTTTTACCAAATTCGATTTTTAATTTCAAAAATTATTAAAATCTTTAAAAAGCATTGATTTTATGTAATGCAATAAAATCTATAAATAAACGATATTTTTATTTTTTGTTTTTTTCTGTACAATATACATTTTTATATTTTATATTTGATTATACATACATGATACGTTATGTGTACGTAAAATATACATGAGTTATTTTTGTCGATTTGCTTTTCAACAAGTCTTTTTCCCTTAACCCTTTTGTATTATATGCTGTGTTTAACAGGTTGCCCCAGAACAAATGTCACAAATCCTACATTTTTCTAAAATTTAGATTTTTTCCAGCAAAAAATCTTTAAAATATATTACATGGATATGTTGAAGGATATGATAGATGGCTCTCTGCCTTTAAGTACTAATAGTACATATTAAATAAGTTTTGTGAAAACTTGAAAAGGTTGGAAAATTAATTTACTTTATATTACTTTGGTTGTTATTGAATTATTGTCTGCTATATATGTACATACATATGTATTATATGTTCGTATCAAGAAGAAAATTTATAAATGTTTGGAAAATGATTGCATAAGTTTTAAATTTTATTTAATTTTATTGCATTTCATGACACAAGTATTTCTTCAAACAATCGAAAAATTACAAGAAAAATGTAAGTTTCTTATATTTCGCTTTATAATATGTAATTCAAAAATTGTTAAAGGCTAACATGGAGAGAAAAAAAAAATAAACAACTATTTACAAGAAATTAGAAAAAAATAAACAATTATTCAAAATACTTAGTAGCAGCGTAGCAGAGAGTTTACCACTCGTCAACTCGATCATTGGTCCATTACTATAGATTGTAAATTTTCATCCTATTGTAAATTTCGTTTCATAACTTGGAAATTGATCTACCTTGGGAAATATACCTACATATTTCGATATACTTTCATATACATCAAGTCAATTAATATTCAATTACTATCAAGTACTTTCAATTCCTATTTAGTGTTCATAATCCATAACTTTTTTTAGATTTGTCTAATTTTATGAAGTACGTCCATAGTACGTACATATACTCTACCATGTTTATATACTAAAATAAAATAAGTGCTTTGAATACTCATTTCATTACGTGAGTATTGCATCGAATTAATGCCTTTTTGCTCTACTGGAATATGATTTAATTAAAAGTTAATTTTTGAACATGTATACCTTTATAAGATTATGAATGTGTAGTTTTTTCTGTATAAAACCTATTTTGTTTGTATCTTGTAAACATGTTTAAGTTGACCAATTTTTCATGTACGGGGAAAATAGTCAATTTTTAAGTTATGTGAAAATATTCCCATACAAAATTATGTATAAGTATTTACATATGTATAAATTCTTAACACGTACGTAACAACAAATTTCAAAACTTATACCTAATTTTTCTTTTTCTATTAAAAACAACAAAAAAAAAAAAAGAAAAGGAAAATGCGTCAATGGTAAATAATTTCGTTACGAATAAATGTTCTCTTCCCTTGCTTTTGTTTTATTATTATTTTTTTTTTTTAACCAAAGGAATTTATCAGATTTTTCCGCATATCAAACACCCATCAATAAAAAACACACATATTTTGTCTGAACATAAAAATACCTACCAGTATAAACAATTTATAAAGGATCATTATAGTCATACACGTACTTTTCAGATCCATTTATTCCTATTGTTTCCTCTGTATGCCATCATTTTCGACTTTTCTTAATGAAAGAAAGCTCATCATTTTTCTCACATAAAATTTTAAATGCTTTTATTCAAGTCTTTTCTTTATTATACGTTTTTTTTCTGGTACGCTATAGCATAATATAACACTTTTCTTTATTATTCCTTTTTTTTTTAAATATTTTATTTCTTTCCTACTTGCCTTATCCTTTTTTTCCTATATATTCTTATATACATATCTACATATATATTAAATATCTGAGTAGATAAATATATATATTTATGCATGTACATACACATGTCCTTTAGGCAAACTAAAGACAATTTTGTTGTATTGAGTACTTTATATTACATACTATATATAGGTGTATGTATATACAAAATACACAAAATATTCATTTAGATGTATGTACTCGCATTTATACATAAATATTCCACGATATACAATCTGCCAAAGAAGTTAAATTTCGAGGTCGAGAAATGACGACGTTTATACTAAAATGCTTTAATATATTTGTATATACATACATACATATGTATGTATGTATGTATGTATGGTATATTGGTATGGTATAAAATATACAAAATATATAAACTTCGTATAAGCATAAAGATTATAATTCTGTGTATAGAATACAGATCCTTTAAGGATACAATAGGATATACACATTAATAAATATATGTACATATGTATATATGTATGTATGTACATCGAAAACTTTTATAAGTACCTTTATAACATGAAATGGCATGTATTTATCGTATCTGTGCATAGATCTATGCATGTACATGGATATCTGTATGTATGTATGTATGAAACAACGATACACAGTGGATTTAAATGGCAACAAAAACCATTCAAAAAAAAAAATAAATAAAGGAAAAAGTTAAAAAGGTTCTGGGAGTAAAATTTACCGCAAGGCATTTCTGTGCCTGTCCGTCTGATTTATATACATCGAAACAGCTGTATATAATTCAAGCCAACAAACTCAAACCCTTTTATTTTTCCTTTTCTTTTTATTATTATTATTTTTTTTATGTTGAAAGTTTTGGTTGAAAATCAAATCGAAAGCACGAGCCGTCTTCACTTTACAAGTACGTACGTATATACGCATACATTCAGTTATATACGGTTTTGACTCATATATGAGAACTTTTTGGTATGTATGTATGTATATATTTATAGAAAAAATATATACTGTATGTACGTATGTTAGACACATACACCAACATGCAAATACCATAAAACGAATATCAGGATACACATAAAGTTCAATTCAACAAAACTACGAAGTATCCATCCGTATATCGCATATCTAAATGTCCTGTATGTACATCTATAGCACAGTAAATTTATCCTTAAGTACGTGCTTACATAAATGTGTATACATAGATGACTACATTTTCTTATAGATATAACACGGATGGATACTGTTGGTTGTCAGTATCATCTGTGGCTTGCTTATGGCTCTAGTGGGGTATTCATTCTTTTTATAGGTAGCTTACACAATGTGTACGTGAATGTACTTTTAACAAACAACTAACTACTAAAGACTGTTAAAACAACTCTAAACTTACGAAAGTAAATGATATCTAGGGTTGTCCATTATACTTGTATTTCAAGAATATGTAATTTAAAAAAGGCATACCGATACCAATCCATTTTCATATAGTACAAGTACATATAGTCAAGCATCTTTTGTTAATATGTGTATCAATGAAGAACGGAAGTTTTTGTGGAAATTGTCAAACACAATGTGTGTATCTACTATCTATCTAATGCAACCCTAACAACAGAAATATACATTAAATATATACATATGTACGTACATATAGTGAAAACTTAAAAAAGTTGAATAGCTTTGCTTTGACAGTGAAGCATTAATGTGGAGGTGTTAGGTTTGTATGGGGTATGGGTAACAATACCCGAGAGATGCCAACAACGAGGGCAACCATTAAACAAATCTCATGTACAGTTCACTTCACAGTCTGTACAATTCGTCGCTGACAAATTGTTAAATGCGGAGGATGAGATGAAAATGATTCTACTGTTGTAATATGTATTTGTAAGGCATGTTATGTTATGTTCTCTTAACTTTTGAATCCCTCTGTTACCATTTGTGACTGTATAAACGAGCTATATGTCATGTTGATGCCATTGCCACTGTATTTCATAGCCATTCGTCCGGTATTAGGATTTTGCCTTTAGGCGATGGGACAAGGGAATTACGGGTTGCGGATAATACAACTAACAAGTAACGAGAATCAGGATATGGCAATAGCACTGGTGGGCTTTATGGATGGTTGATTGGTGATGGGTTTTGATGAGCCTGAAGGGGCTGCTGTTGATGACGATGATGACGACGATGAAATATGTGTATTGTGTACATGTGCATACGTACATATATAAATGTACATATATACAAAGGCTCTTATAAGTTATAATTCGTGTACATACATACATTATGTATACGTACGTATTTACGTAGATACAAAAAATATAAAAACGAAGTAAGTATAAGCAAGTATAAGCAACCAAGCAAGCAAGTAAGCAACCATTTAATGTACACGCGTATAATTTAGATATAAATTATAATAACCTGCTCAATCATGCCTAGAAGCAGCAATTTACGAGTAAAGCACCTTCACCTTTACCATTATTCCCATTGAGGTTTGACTGTTACATATCATAATACATCTATAATATAGCAGAGATGAACCCATGAACTGTCGAAAGACTTGATTCTTGTGGAAAGTGCGAATGTTTTTGAAACATTCAATCTTTTTATTTTTCCTTTGGTAATGGTATGGTGATGTATTTCACACCATATACTTGTATTTCAAGTACTTTATTATTGTTGTTGGCTGTTGAAAACGGTAAAGACTGATGATTAAGATAAAAAGGAATTGTTTTGGGGAAAAACATGGGTGAGGTTCTATTTTTCATAAATAAAGCGTACTGTGTTTATTATACATAATATATATGCATGTATATAGTATATATATGTACATACTTACATACAGTATATACACGGTGTACAAATAATACAGACACATGTAATCTTTTTTATATTTAATATATATACGAATAACTAGCTTACTTATTGTTGTTCATTTAAATTTTCAAAACAAAAAAAAAACGACCATCAGCTAATGAGGCAAAACATAAAAAAGAAAAAATAATTTTTTTTTTTTCTAAAACAAATAAAAAATTAAACTACATATTGCCATAAATATGAAAATTTTTAAAATTATGATTTTTTTTTCTTGAAATTTGTTGAACTGGAGAATTAATTTGTTTCCACTTTATGAAGACAGTAAGGGTTCAAATATTTTATTTTTGTTTTTGTTTTTCATTTCGAATGATAAGCATAAAATCTTAACAATTTGAATTTCTAATAATTAAGAAAAAAAAAAAGATTGACTGAGCAATTTGCATTTGAAAGTGCATATAATTGTATGTTTTCCATGTTTTCCTATTCTTTAATGAAAATTGTATCATACTAGGACATTTTAATTTTTTTGGACGTTATTCTTTGAATTATAAATTTTTGTAATTTATTAAAATACATAATTTTGCGAATTAATATTATTTTCTTTTTTTACTTACCAAAAAAACAACAACAAAAAATAGTAAAATTGTTTAATTATTATTCTTTAATTTGAGAAAAATTTATTACGAAATATTAATTGAAGTATGCTGGCCAATGATTTGACCTTAATTTATATTTTGGTTTTAATATTTATAACAGTAAACTAATTTCATACAACGGAAGGAAGGTGTGCCTTTTTTTTTAAATAATTTTTGCCCAATAATTCAAGGACAATAAAAGTAAACAGTAATAAAACAAAATTTAGAGATTTTCGTCCTTGGAGAATAAAAATTACGTCTTTTTATTAATTTTTTTTTTTTTTATTTCATCTTTAGAATATATCTACCAAATTTAATGTTGACTTTAAGGACAATTGATTTATTGCTGAAAAATCATTTTCGTATTTTAATTTATTTTTAAACAAGGTAAGTGAATGAATTCTTTTAAAAAAATATCTTTATGAAAATTTTTTAATTATTAATTTAATGCTTACTAAACAGTTACATTTAAATTCTAATTGATTTAAGTTCATTTTGAACTAGTTAAAAGGTATTCACTTTGCCTAGAAAAAAAAGTTTACTACTTCTAGAAAGGTTTTTCGCTTAATTGTTTCTATAATTAGAATAATCAAGGATAATCAGTAAAATTTTTCATATTTTTTTAAATTAATAATTTTGTTCCAATAAAAAAAAATATATAGGTACATACATACTCATATATAAAATTCAGTTTGAGGATTATGTACTCTATAATTTGGGACAATTTTCTATGATATAGATTCCCTAGTAGTGTATACTATATTAGGAACATATGTAGATTGTAGGTACCAATCTGTGGTCTTTTAAATTTTTAAGTTATATCAATTATACTCTTTTTTTTTTTTAAATAACAATTACTAATAACGCCAGTATTGTAACAAACCGACATCGAAGTGTCGTTGATAATATGCCCAACGTCATTCTACATTAATTTTATATTTAAAAAAAATACAAGAGACTCATCTCCATAAGATTTTAAAAATCAAATTTTCAACCGTACAACCCACAAACTGGTAAGTTTGAACGTAATAATTAACAAGATTTTCAAAAAGATAAAACGCCAGTGAAATACAATGAAGAACAAAAATGAGTGTACATCATTGAATTCCTTTTCAATAAAAGCTGAAACTAGCAATAAGAATGGCAAAAAATTTTTAGTGTTACTTTTACACCAATTAAAAGAAATGATGTACAATCACTTCTGCCCCTCACTGTGTGTACATTGGTGGAATTTACTGCTTACATTTGTAGTATTTTAAATAATACAAGCATTTTTTTTTTCATTTCAATATAATTTAGTTTTTATTTAAACAGTGATTTACGAAATTATAAGATTTTACGTTTGAAATATTTTAATTGTAATTTTTATATTTTTCGTTTGTTATTATTTGTAATGCTATTATAATAATAAAGTAAATTTTTTAATAGAAATTTTTTCTGTTTTTAATTTTCTAAAAATGATACAAAATCGGTAAGAATCAATAATTGATCTTCTGAACTAGGATTAATTGTTTTTTCTTTAATTTTTGTTTTTGGAAATATAAGACGTTGATGATTATATTCTTCAATTTTCCAATTTAAATTTTCACATATTTCTTTAACTTTATCTGATGGTATGTCCGTTTTTTCAATAAATACATTTTCATATATTGATGTATACGCTTTACCAATAAGATCCAATACTTCTCCTCTAACTTTTCCTAAAAATGAGAAAAAAAATATATAAAAAAACAATTGAGTTATACATTTTGTAATTGTTGTTTCATGATGTATTTATGAATTTGATGATATTAAATTTCATTTCATAAGGAAGTTTTGAGGTTTGAATTCATTTTTAATGAATCAAAATTTCTTTTATAATTTTAACAGTTTTTAAATATGCTTCATGATTTTGAATCTATACGAACAAACGGTTCATTTATGTACATATGTATATACATACATATTTTAAGGTTAAATAGATTCTTAACTGAATTATTGTTGATTGCAAATTAAAGTGAATTATATCATGTTTACCTTCTAATTCAGTCATAATTGTTTTAATACTTTTTGACCATGGATATTTAACAATTTGAAAAAATGCTCCTGTATTATTATTCCATAATGCTAAGTACACTTCATACAATTTTTCCAATTCGTTATTTTCATTTTTGACATTTTGAGGTATTCTTTTCCATAGATATCTAACACTTGATCTGTAAAATGAAAAAATTTAAAACATAATTTTAAAATTTCAACTTTTTATTTATAATTTTCTTTTAAAAGAACTTACAAATCATTTTCATAAAGATATGCAGCAAATAATTGTGTATACAATTCAGGATTATCACCATGCAAACCCTAAAATATATTCAATAAACATTATATTATTATAAAAAAAGAATATTATTAATATTATTAAAATATAGAATATTATTAAAATATAAATCTATGTATGTATATGCACCTCTAATTCCTCCTGTTCCAATTGTTTTATGAGATCTTGTATTTTACTATTTAACATTTTAAATATTTTTAATTTTAAAAAACTACTTATCTATAGAATTAAAATTAAAAAATATTAAATAATGATGAATAAAGCCGAAATCAATTCAATTAAATGTCAAATTTATTGATAAACTACATCCATATGTATATTATATGACATAAGTTGAACGCTTTTTGCGTTCAACAAATAATGGGAAAAATGTTTATTCACCATTCTAAAATTTTGAATTGACTGACTATTCCCGACTATTCATTGTGTGTACTCAGTACTATACAGGACAGGTAACAATTATTGTACTATATTAAAATATCAGTTTAAACTTTTAAAGGTGTAAGTGTTCTCTTGGTTCTGCAAAGTACAATCTACATGTGAATTCTATCCATCCATATCCATCTCTTATATGGCATATGTAAAAGTGAAAATTACGTAGAGTGAAAAATATAAATTAGTCATATAAATTATAAATTGTAATTCAACTCAATTCATATTATCAAATGTCAGTTGTTTTGTTACTGGGAACAGAAATGGTGAAGAATTATTTCAGAATTTAATCACCACCACCACAAATAATTATTACCAGTTTTGTTTACCATATTTATCTTCATTTTATTTTTTATTGACATTTATCAAAGCAAAGCAAATTTGCAAATGTAATAAAGAAGCAAAAAATAAAACACAATACATATACATACATTACATACATGTAAAAAAAAAAATTTTTGTTGGTTTGTGGTGAATTTTGTAGATGGACGCTGTTAATCCGATCTTTAGGTTTACTTTTCTCACATAAATATCTAGAAATAAAAATTAATATTACAATAGTGATATAGTGAAATTTTATATTTAATTATTTAGTAATCATTTATAAATAATAATTCAATGCAAGAAGCAAGTGTAAATTCAATTCAGGAAGATCAACAAACAGAAGAGAATTCATCATTAATTGTTAAATCGGTACCAGTGTCAGTGCAAGGAACAACAACAGGAATAGAAGTAGAAGCAACAACAACGATAACAACAACAACACCATCGTCAGCGGCAATACCATTAGCCGAAACAATAGCAGTAACAACAACAACAACAATAGCAACAGCAGCAATAGAAACAACATCAATATCGTCAACGATAACAACAGAAGATAATAATATAGGAGTAAATAATAATAATAGCAATAATAATAATAATAGTAATAATAATAATAATAATAATAATAATATTAGTAATAATAATAATTGCGATAAAGACAATGAGAGTGATGGTGATGACGAGGAAAACGATGATGAGGTAAAATTCGTAATTATTTTTAAAAATGTAATTATTATAGTTCGACAGTAAGTTAAAGAATAATTGAAATTTTAGAGCAAAGGAGAAAATTTTGATGGGTATAATGGTTCCGGCCGGACCGTAACCTTACAAATGTTATTGGCTGCTAATGTTTTACAACCAGGCAAATCAGCAATGACAATTGAATATCTAGTATATTTTCTTAATTTTTGTTATATTTATACAATATTTAGAGGAAATGTGTTATTCATTTGGTTTTGATTTTCAATCTTTTTTAGGGACAAAAATTTGTTGGTGATCTTTTACCAGATGGAAAAATTAAATCTCAAGAAACTGAAACAGTATTCTTATCACCTAGTGCATGGGCAATGCATTGTAAAAGAATTATAAACCCAGATAAAAAATCTGGTTGTGGTTGGGCATCAGTAAAATATAAAGGTAAAAAATTGGATGCGTATAAAGCAACATGGTTACGTAAATGTGCATTACAAAAAGAATCTACACCAGATGAAGGTAAAGTATCATTTTTCAAAAAACCATTTTTTTCGTTAAATTTGTCAAAAATTGTACAGGTGATGATTGTATTATAGAATTAGAAAAGAAATCTGATACACCACCACCACCAATTAAACGAACGGTTTTACCTCATAATGCCATAAACAATCGGAATATAATGCAGTAAGTAGTGGTTACGGTAAGAATCGATTTCAATATTTTATTAAATTATCTTAATTTTTCAGTGATGCAAATACATTAATTGAATCTGTACCGTTTCAATCAATCAATAAAATGCAACCATTTTTAGTAACAATAACATCATCGTCGTTATTGTTAGCAGATTTTCATTGTCATTTAACACCATATGAGGTTTGTGGCTATTTAGGAGGTACTTGGGATGTTAATTCTCACAGTGAGTAATTCAGTTCGTAAATAAATATGGTTCAAATGATTTAAAATATTAAATCATTTAATTTTTGTTCTTATAGCTTTGTCCATTACAAAAGCTTTTCCATGTAAAAATACTCGACATGATAGACATAAATCAGCCGATGTTGAACAAGAAATTCAAAAAGCTATAATTAAAGATCAAATAATATTAGTTGGATGGTATCATTCACATCCAAAATTTCAATCACAACCAACATTACGGGATTGTGATTCACAACTGGATTATCAAATTAAAATGCGTGGACCATCAGATATTACATATACACCATGTGTTGGATTTATATTCTGTTCGTATTTAATTGTTTATGCTATCTAAATTATTTGTAATTACGTATTTCAAATTGTTTACAGCTCCCTACTACGAAGAACATTCATCTTTTGAATCATCAGTAACATCATTTTGGGTAGTACCACCACCAGAGAATCGACAAAATATTGAGTACGGTCGACCAATGTTAATGCAGTATGCTATTGTCATGGAACCAGAATTACCCGTTGATGTTCAAAATGAAATGAAATCGTGTGTAGAATATTACGAAAGCTTTCGTAATGAATTATTTGATTTCAATCATATTTTTAAAGATGATACAACATATTTGGAAAAATTAAAGCATTCCTTGTACCATAAATTCCCAAAGAAGCAAAATCATAAGGAATTTTGGAATTCAATTTGTAAATTATTAAAATGTAAAGAACTAGATGAATTTATACCGCCAGCAATACAACATCACCATCAAATACAATTTCAACAGCAAAATATTTCGCATACTGGATTTAATACCACCACTGAACAACAACCAATTACCACAACAGATATTATTAAATGTGAACAAATGGAACATCGAACATCTACTGAGATAAAAATCGAAAATAAAGATGTGGTTAAAATAGATGATGATGATGATGTTATCATTAAGACTGGTAAAACATCACCCGAATTGAAAGTGTTATCGTTACAAGAACAATTATGCCTTCCATCTGGCTTGAATATGAATCCAAGATTACTTAATTCACAATTAGCAGCTACATTACCCTCAACAAATGTGCTGTCAACAACGACGCCTCCAACTCCGATAGCGAATACAACTACAACAACGGCAAGTTCATCACCACGTGACAGTCCTATTACAATACCCTCAAATTCAGCAAGCCCAGCAAAATTTGAGATTCCAATTAGAGCTAGCCCTTCACCAGCAAAATCTGATAGTTCATCAAATCGAACACGTAACTCTCCAGCTCCGAGTCCAGGAAAATTCAGTATTAGTGACATATCACGTAACAGTCCTAGTGTAACGCCAAACAAATATGAACCGACTGCAATGTCATCAGCTCCAACTCACACACCAACGGCAAATGATTTAATGGCAGCGAGTCTAGCATCATTAGCAGGTCAATTGCCACCAAATTTTTTGACTGGAGATTTAAGTGCATTTTTTCAACAACAGCAGCAACAACAACAGAAAGATTTTGGTAATTCTTCATTAAATCAATTAGCAGCAGCAGCAGCTAAAGCTGGAAATAAGCCATCTTCGAGTACAACGGCGTCTTCAATGGATCATTTTGAAAAATCAAACGAACCGATGTTTTCTACAAATTTTAACATGCCTGGTACATCGAAAACAAGTATGGATTCTAATATGTTAACAAAAACATCAACACCAAAACAGCAAGATACATCATCTTTGCGATCTACACGATCATCAGCTGGAGCTTCATACAAAACAAAACTCATGAAAGAACTTGAGGATTTGAAAAATGATCCAATTAAAATAAGTGAATTAATGCGATCACCCGAATATGCAGCTCTTTTATTACAACAAGCTGAGGCTTTGGGTGCAACGACACTTGGAAGTTTAGGCTTTGGGGCAGATTTCTCTTTCCTAGGTGGAAATTCAACGAAAAAAGCAACAACAGATTACACAAATTTGTTACAGGCTTCAAAATTGTTGGGTTATGACGCTTACATGCAACAAGCAAAAGCGAGTGATTTGAGTTCTTTTTTTCAACAGCAGATGGCTCCTATGCCAACAGGATCATCATCATCATCATCATCGAAAAAACAACAGCAACAACAACAACAGTCTTCATTACCACCACAACCAGATTATGCGACCTTATTGCAAACATATTCAAAACTTTTTGATTCATCAAGTGCTTATCCTGCTGTTTCTAAAGTCGGTGCTAATAGTACCATCTCACAAGAATTATCCTCTATTTTATCTTCAGGTGGAAACATGACTGGAAGCGGTGGAGGAGGATCATCAAGCAAGAAAAAAGATACTCCCACTGATGTACTAAATCAAATTCTTCAGTCTGATAAAAATAATGAATTAAATGCACTACTCTATCATCAAAACAAAGCGGCTGTAGACTTAAATGCTCTCTTTGTGTCCCCGTCTTCGTCCTCTTCGAAAATGAATAATGATAATGCCTCTAATTATTATGCTCAACTTGCTCAAGAAAAAATACAAGACTATGCAGCGCTTTTCCAACATCACGGGAAATATGGAATTCCAGATCCATTATCGAAATCTACTTTAGCTGCAAACAATATGTTCATGTCGCCTTCTGCTTTGCTAAAATTACAACAAGACTCTTTAAATGCGATGATGATGAAACCACCAAAATCAAATGCATCATCATCATCATCTTCATCAAGTTCAAGAGCTCGAGAATCATCTGCTTCACCTGCACAAGAAAGATTAACACCGACAAAAAGTAGTAGAGAAAGTCCTGCAACAATGTCTGGAATTAAATATAATTTCAGTGCTGTAGATTTAGCAATTTCAAGTGTATCAGGTAATACTCCTTCACCATCACCATCTGAAGGTTCACGAAGACCGTCTGATACTCCTCCCGTTGATTTAAGCCGTATGTATCAAGATCCACCGCCAACTAAAAAACGAATGGAATTCTCTTCAATCGCAGATTTGGCAGCACCTCCAGCCAAGATGAATAAACCTAATGATCGGGATGATGTCTTAAATCTTTCATCGAATGATTAATAATATGAATATTATACTGTATTATGTCCATTTTATTAAAACAAAAAATAAAATAAAAAATTAGACTATTTGTGCCTCATCTTAAATGTGCACAAAAATATTTCCCATGAGATTTACATATTTTTTCCCTTTTTTTTTATCCTTAAGTACCCACACATCATATTTTATTTAAAAAAATTTATTTAAAAGAAATATATATCATTTTTAAGGCATTTTTGTGTTTCTTACCTTTTAACATTAAATTTAAGAATAATAAATGTTCAATTAGTCTAAAAACAAAACGAGCAGTCTGTTTTATTTTAATTTTTTTTTTCTGCAAAAAGGAATATAATTTTGCTCATTTCATTGTTAATGGGAAGGAAAAAAAAATACGTAAATATTTTTCAAATGGTCAGAAAAGGTTTATCTTAAAAAAGTCAAGTTTTTGTTTTTTAAATTAAATAAAACAAAAAAAACTGTTGAAATTATTAACATAAATAAAATAATCACCTTTCATGAATGTGAATTGTATATATTATTGTATGTGAATTAATAAATAGCCCTGAGTAAGAATCAGTAACATGTAATGAGGATGAACATAAAATTTTGTTTACGAGAAGATTTTAAATTTTTACAGCTGACAGTTACTTAGAAAGGATGTACCTTTAAAGTACAAAAAGGATTTTCTCATTTCTTTTTTTTTTTTTTCATAGACAACAAAATAATAAATACAATTATACTTATAGTCATCAGATTATAGAATTACAGATTTTTATTTTTTATTATTTATATATTTTTATTCTTTTTATTTTTCATTTAATTAAATTAAAAATGATAACAATTTAACTAGAGGTGTATATATGTATATATATATTATATATATTTATATATAATATTATATATATTTATAATAGGCCACCATTCACTTTTATGCATTCCAAAAATTATTATTATTATTCTGAGCTTAAAAGGTAGAACGTTTATTTTATTTATTTTTTTAATTTTATTCGATTTTCCTTCGTTTATTTTTAAATTTATGTATATTTTTAACTGCATTTTATTTTTTCAAAATTTATTTTTTTATCTGTACTCTGTGTTCTAACAGGATTTAATATTTTTAATTTTTCCTAAAATATTTTTTTTTTTTTTTAAATATTTATTATTCTTCTGTTTCCTTTTTCTTTCTATTTCAAAATTACATTATTAATTGTATAATTTCATAATTGAATATCATAAATAATATATTGTGTAAAGTTATTTTTAGCTAAATTAATAGTTTCATGCACATTATAATGTTCGTATGTATTTTATTTTATATTTCCATTTCCCTTTTATTTTATTCATTATTTTTATATTAGGTTTTGTTCCTTTATATTCATTTCTTTTCTCTTTTTCAATGTATTTATATTTTATCATATCATGTTGAGTACGTACAGAGTATACCAACATTGTCATAAGTTTGATCATTAATGGTAAATAATTTATTTACTCTTATTACATTACAAAAATGAAAAAAACAAATTAGAAAAAACTAAAAGGAATCAAAATTGTTGGTACATATTATTTTTAAGACGTGTATCAAAAATAATACACGCAATCCAAAAAAACTGAAAATTACATAAAATATTTCATCAAAATTTATACAATCGTGTGTCATTTCTAGTATACACGATATTGTTACCTTGGCACTCAACATGATATGTATGTATTCAATTTTAAATTTTCTTTTGAATTTTTTTATTTATAATAATAATTAAGAAAATTGATATATTTATGTATATAATAACTATGTATTTGTATTTTATTTTTTAAAAATCTTTTTAACACAATTGGCAGTAAGGATGATTCAAAATTATAACAAAAATATAACATGTCACCGTTTTGGTTTTATTTTTATTTTTTAATTAATTAGTATTTTTACTATCAGCCAACAAAAACAATACGTTACTGTTGATTGTTGATGATACTGGTTGCAGTTGTATTTGTATTAGTAGCGGAAGATGAAGCAACAGTAGCAATGGAAGCAGCAGCATTCATGGCTTGTTTTAAACTTTCACTTTTATTGAAGTCAATTTGGGCATAAGTGAAAGTTGGCTGTTGTTGATTACTGCTTGTTATTGGACTGGGACTAGTCGATGATTCTCCAGAAGTTGAAGAATTTGCTTTGGTAATTACATTACTACCGCCAGCACCGCAACTACCACCGCCACTAACATTACAACAAGTTGATGACGATGAAGTACTACCGCCGCTACTGGAACTTTGAAGGCAATGATGATGATGATGAGCATTTGTTATTATTGTGTTGCTGCTGGCTGGAGGTAAATCAAGACTGGCGTAATGTAATTCACGTTCGGAACTAACTGATGGTGGACGTGATTGTATAACACCAGCGGTAATACCAACGGATGTCGTAGTCATATTACTAGGTGTAATGTTATTTTGTTGTTGATCATTTAGTGATACAATTGAATCTGGTCGTGATGTTGATGCAGTTATTGTAGTATCACTAAATGATTGTGGTCGAGAATTTGTTAACGGACTTTGACTTTTACTACCACATAGCGTTGAAGATGATGAGGAAGATCCGCCACCGCCACCACCGTAACTACTGCCACATAATGTTGAAGTGGAAGATGATGTTGATATCGATGACTGTGATATGCAATCACTGTTCACAGAATTTGGTCGACAACTATGCATAGCGGTAGCACTGCTAGCTTTTAGAGGAGAAATTTTTTCACTATTTACTGAATTTGGACGTGAAATAGTTTTTTTATTTGATATTAAGCCACCGCTATTCGAAACAGTCGAAGTTGTTGTCGGTAATGCGCTATCACTACGCATATGAAGTAACTCGTAACCAGAGCCATCGTCATTGTTATTAGATCGTGTCGTTTGTAATCTACTGTTGCTATTTGATGATGGAATCATTAGTTTGGGCGAGTTTAATTTTTTTGTTGTTGTTGATTTTCCGCTACTGCTACTATTAGGGCTGTCATTATTACGAAGGAACATTTCATCACTATTGGATGCAATTGATTTGAAACCCTCAAATGCTTTTGTTCTTTCAGATCCAAAACATCCTCCACTCAAAGCTATGGGTAATTGCTTCCTATTTGTTGAATTGCTGCCAGTTGTAACTGGTTTCATAATTGCATAATCTCCAGCTGAATCATTACTAACAGAGAAATTTGAAATGGTAGAGGGCTTAGAACTAGATGTAGAAGTGCTTTGCTGTTGCTGCTGTTGTTGTTGCGGAGTGTAATTAACATAATCGGAACAATTGTTGCTATTATTAGAAGCAGAAAGGACATTCATGTTATTTTTCTTAAAACTACTATTATTACTAGAATTCCTTTCTGGCGGTAAACATGAATCCACTAATGACATATCAGCGTAATCATTACTTAAAGCCTCAACATTCTCTGAACACCTTGTAAGATTTTGTTGTTGTAACAACGATATTTGCTGTTGATGCTGTTGTTGAGGTTGAT
This sequence comes from Anthrax anthrax, assembly GCA_963971155.1. NCBI lineage: Eukaryota > Metazoa > Arthropoda > Insecta > Diptera > Bombyliidae > Anthrax > Anthrax anthrax. The sequence goes on from OZ020119.1 coordinate 21,178,760, forward strand.
GCAGCATATCTGTATTTAGAATTTTTGTTTCTTTCGCCGTTACTGCTGCAAATTTTCTCTCATTCTCGTTGTTGTTGTTATTGTTGTTATAACATTTATCATCTTTTGATGAATTCGATGAACAACTATCTTCTGATATAGTTAAGGTGCCACTAGTACCGTCTATTAAACATTTCCGATTGTGTTGTGTAAAATCATTACTATTGTATTGCTGCAGCATGAATGATGAGGATGACTTTAAGGGACTACCTGGACTGAATGGAAATATTGTTGGAGCTTGTGAACTACTACCGCAATGTGAAGGTGTTGCTGTCGATAGTACATTATTTGAATCTGTTGAATCCGTTCGATACCGATTACATTTGCCAGTGGCGAATGCATCTGATAATGATAATTCAAAACCTTTTTTATCTTTGGATTTAATATCAATCGGAGATGATATTGAACGGCCGGCTAACGGATGTCGCATTTCATTACTACCTACACCAGTACCTGACGTTGATGATGATGAATTCGATGACTTATGTTCACGTTTATCATTACTAAACGACATTTCCATATAACCTTCTGGCGTATTTGATGAATAGGCAAAATTTGTGTGATGAGATGCAGTTGTAGTAACCGGATAGTCATCAACTTCCATCATTAGTTTTTCATTTGATAATGATGATGATGACAGTGAATTTACACGACTAGGATTATGGCAATTATCATTATTGTTATTGTTGTTGTAAGCTACCCGAGACGATATCAATGAATTTGGCGCTGAATTTGGTGGTGAAATGTTCATATAATCATTACTCGTTGTAGTAGTAGTGTTCGTTGTTGTTGCTGTATTTCTTGACTTTGGACTAATTATAAATGATGTTGAAGATGACGATGACATTGATGAAAATTTTTGTTGACTGTTATTATTATTATTGTTATTATTACTAGATTTTTGGGAAGTTAAAGAGGAAAACGATTTAATTGGCGAACTAGACAAACTAGGACTCTTTGATAAACCAACTGGTTTCATTTCAAGATAGCCACATGTATCAACAGCTGTCGCGGACTTTATTGATGTGATCGATGATGCTTTCATCTCAGACGATGATGATAATGAATTTCCTGGTTTCATTTCAACATAACCAGCTATATGACCACTGGTGATAGGATTAAAAGTTTTAGGTGAACTACTCGTAAATTGGCCACCACTAGAATTAATTGGTCCATTTCGATTATTTGATGTTGTCGGAACTTGTACTGGAAATGATGTCATCCTAACCGATGACGGTGTAATTATAGCACTGCTGCTACCGCTATGACTGTAACTATCATTATTATGATGATCAACTGAATTTTTCGAAAAATCAATTTCCATTAAATCACTCATACGATCAACAGAACTCTGACTTTTATGTACTAAAATCGGAGCTGATGACGACTTTTTACCTTTACCGTTATTACTATTAATGCCACTTATACTATTACCTCCACCCATTTCCATATTATAATTATTATTTGTGTGACTCATTAAATTTGGTGTGTAAACTCCACCACGATACATATCACATCGAGGAACTTTTGCACGTGAACCAACTGAAAATGCACGAACTCTATTTGAACTTTGTTCAGCATTTAGCATATCAACACGTAATTTTCGTTTATTATGTTCTAAACGACTGCCAACTGAATATGTTCGTATGGGCCTTTCATTACTGGATCTAAATGGAACGAAAAAAAATTAAAATATGTATAGTTATTATATAGATATTTATTGAATTATAACTACTTACTGAATATCTTCATCGTCGGGTGTAAATCTTGATTGTACTTTATCGAGCGGGTACTCAGCAAAACGGACATCTGTTGATGGTGTGCCAGATGTGATACTACAGCTAGATGCTGCTGAACTAAAACCACTTAAATTCTGTTGCTTAGAACCTTGTTCCATGTCAACGTAATCTTGTGCTGATGATGGTGGACACATTGGTACATAACCGTCAGCAGTCTCTTCTGCAAGACTTGATGCACGACTATGCCCTCCCGAACTCTCTGTATATAACCCTCTCGATGAAAATTCAATACCTGATGGTGAAATAGGCATATAATTACCACCTGTTTGATCGCACGGTGAGCTCCCGCATGGGCTGTATGGACTATACATATCCATATATTGACCCTGTGTCTCCGCTGAACCAATATGATGGGATGCTGGGCTACCACGACGAATCAAATTGTGGTTTGCTACAATATATACAATAGAAAATGATACACAATTTTAATTATACTTTTATTTTTTCTATTGAAATAAATTGACTTTTACCTCCAATCCTTTCATTCGAATTATGTTTGTTGCTATCGTACCAAAAATCATCGCAATTTTCTTCGGGTATAACTCCACCTGACCGGGAACTATTGGAAAAGAAACGATGAAAAAAAAGAAAATTAAAATTTCAAGTGTGGAAAAGTAATAAAGATAACACTATAATTTACTTGTAATATCGTGAAACAAAGTTTCCACTTTCATCTGGTGTCAATGAGTGACCAAGACTATCTGTTTCATCCATACTTAATGATGAACCTTCACTTTCTGAACAACCAGTAGATGGACTTAGTGTATTTACTGGAGGACTATGACTATGTCGATTTGTATGATACATTGAATGTGGTCTATTTGATAATGCTGGTATAGTGCGAGGTGGTGGCATTGACGTAGGATTAATTATACTGTGATTACTACTGTCACTAGCTGTACGATTTCTAGATGGTAAACTATCACATCTTTCACGTCCCATTGTTGAGCCTTTTTTAATGTAAATTTTTTTATTTATTTTTATTTTTTTGTTTTATTCAGAATTTATGAATACAAAATTTTATAATTTTTTTTATTTAATAGAATAAAAAAAACAGAATTACGAAGATAGTTTCTATTCGTTGTAAAACAAACATGCATGCACATATAACAATTATTTGAAAAATGAAAAAAATAATAGACAAAAAAATTAAATTAAATTAAAAAACTAAAATAGTCTTTTTTTTAAAGCAAACACACATATTAATAGCAAAAATTTTGTTTTTATAAGACAATAATTATTGATATAAAATTGTTATTATTATTGCATGAATTTAATATATGGAATAATAATGTAAAAATGTATATGTAAGTACATATTATACTTGTGTATTGAAAGTGATTAAAAGTGATAAGTGATGTAAAGGTGAAAAATGATTTTTTTAATATGTGAAAATAAATGAAAATGAGAATAAATGTATCATCACATTTATGTATGTAAGTATGCATGTATGTACATATTTAACTTTATTTTTGTATACATTTGTGTTTTATTCATTTATTTATTATGTTTTTGTTTATTGAATTAAATTATATTTATAATATGTAAATACAAAAAAAGGATCAAAGAATTAATTTGAATTTTTAAAATAAATTCTAATTAAATAGTTATATAAATATTTAAAAATATAGTATATAAAAAAAAAAATATGAACACATTATTTTTAATATTGTATGTAAATATTTAACTTGAAAATCTTTTGAAGGAAAAATAAATTATAGATCATTGTAAAATTATTCGAAAACTTTTATTTTGCTCGAAATATATTTGGATTTTTTTAAATTCGATTTGATTTCTTTTTTTTCGAAGATAATTTTCAGACAAAAAATTGTAATCTACTTGGCTGAATTTGTGAATTTATTATTTTTATTTATTGATTTAATTTATAAACATAATTAATTTTAATTTTGTCGTACTTCATTCAATTATAATAATAAATTTTTGGAAAAAATTAAAAATAAATTATAATGTTAAAGTGGTTAGTTAAAAATTTAAAAATGCAAGAAATAAAAACGCAAATTTCTTTCCATAAGGGAACTCAAACAGAAAACAAAACAATTGGTTATTTTTTAAAGAATAAAATTAAATATAAAACAAAAAGAAAAAAAAAAATTAAAGAGAAAAAGAAAACCAACTCATATTACATACTTCGCGATGAACGAACATTTCTTCCTTTTCGTTTATTATTATTACAATTAAATGTTGTTGGGGATGTTGTTTTTGCAATTGTATTTTGTATTGATGTTTTTAAAAATTTCCCACTTGTATATTTCATTATGAAATTTTGTATATTTCTTATATCTGGATGATTATTATCATGATCATTATTGTTATTATTATTAATATTATTATTGAGATTCCTACTAGCGCTATTATTATTGGTAGCATTTATAGAATCATCAACAATATTTTCAATAGAATCATTTTTATTGTTACACTGATTATTATTAATTTTATCATTTATTGTTGAGTTATTATCATTAACATTGTCATTATTGTTATTATTTAAATTACCATTTTGATTGACTTTACGTTTTTTATTTAAATTATTTGAATTGCTATTACTTGATGATGATGATGATGATGGTGGTAAAAGACAAAAAAATGAATTTGTAAATTTTGAATTATTTTGATTTTGAGTTTGATTTTGTTGACAATTATTGTAATTACGATTACAATTAATTTGTTTTTGTTTAGAATTTTTATTTTGTTTTTGTTGTTGTTGTTTTTGTATAATTATTGTTGATGATGATGATGATGTCGATGGTAATAATAATGATTCATCTTCAGTTATAGGTAAAGAACGTGTACGTTGATGTACAGGTTGTATACAAATGTTATTATTATTATTATTATTATTACCAATTGATTTTAATAAATTATTATTGCTGTTACTATTACTATCATTATTAAGATTATTATTAGTATTTATAGCTGCAATGGATGTGCATATATTATTTATTACTGATTTTGTGTTTGTAATATTATTGTGATTATTAGCTATTGTACTAGTAGTAGTAGCAATATTATTATTATTTAAATTGTTGGCAACATTAGTTGAATCGCCATTCGGTAATGATAATGCTCTTTGGTGACATATCGAAGTAGTGGTAGCTGAAATTTTTTGTTTTCATAAAAAATAAATTAAAATAAATAATGAAAAATGATATAATAAAAATAAATAACACTTAAAAAAAATAAATAAAAAAAATAAACTTTTTTTTTTTTTTTAAGGTAGGAAAGAAAATAATTTTAGTTTTAGATTTTTAATGTCAGTTAAAAAGAATTCATTAATTTTTATCATTTCTTAAAGAATGCGATTTACAATTATTTAAATTATTTAATTTTTCATTTAAAGCAATTCAACATTTTTTCAGCATTCTTGTATGTAAGTTAATTTTATGCTCACAGAATTGAACATTTATTACGTACACATAGAAGCATTTTAATTTTAATAAAATTTTTAATTATAAGAAATTTTTTTTACTTTTATTTGTACTTTAAATATTTATAAAGCAAATACAATAAATCAATCATGCAAATACGATATGTTTGTAAATGTAAATTAAATTCAGCCAAGAGCATTTAAAAGCATTCTTATTGATTTTTGTTTTTTAAATTACCAATGATAGCATTTAAAAGCTTATACAATTTTATTAATAATAATTTTTAATTTCGAAAAATTTTTTTTTTCTTTTTTTAATAGTAAGGTAAAGGTAATCAGAGATAAACCGACGTCAAAAAATTATTCAATTGAAATATTATCGAATTTTAGTATAATGAATTTATTTTATTCGAAATATTTAGAATAAACTACAGAGAACGATTTTAAAATGCATAAATAATTATTCTACATAATTTTGAAAATCATCAATTTTTATCATTTTGACAATATTCTAAAATAGAGAATAAAAAATAAAAAAAATTAAGTTAGAAATAAAACCTTTAAAAGGTAATAATTTTTATCAGAAGCTCTACTGACAAAAATTTTTAAATTCAAATTAAAAAATAAAATAAAATTAATTTAATTTAATTGAAAAAAAAAACAACATTATTACTACTATAAAAAAAAATAAAATAAATAAACAAAAAATAAAATAAAACAAAAAATTGCCATATAATTGCTTTTAATATTTTTTATATCTTTTTTTGTTTTTTGAAAATACCTGACACCGAATGACGTCGCTGACACCCCAATGGTCTTAATGGGGCAGTAAATGGATAATGCGGGTTATAGCTAGTACTTGTTAAAATAGTAGTAGTTGGAGGAACACGAGAAGCTGAAAGGGCTGAAAAAGCATTTGAAAAATCCACATTTGTGGATTTTTCTATTTTTAAAATTTGATTATAGTATATTAAAAAAAAAAACAAAATGTACAAAAAGATATAAATAATGTGATGAACGCAAATAAAAAATACACACACAAAAGTTTATAATGAAATTGTTAACAAAATTATACAGCAAAAACATGAAGTTAATAAAAAGCCCAAGAATTTTAAAAGCAATTTGTTAGTAGCGAAAACTAAAAAGCATGTAAGTGCAACATATATTTTTGATTAAATATGTATTAAAAATTAGTTAGTGGAATATTTTCACAATAATTCACAAAATTATATTGACTAAGCAATTTATTTTGAATGTAATGTAAGCCCATTATTTAAAATTCTGAGATCTTTCATAAAGAAAAAAATAAGAAAAGAAACGGTAAACTTTTGACTACTACAAAAATCGTATTTTTTAGATTTATACTAGTATGAAGTTTTTTTTATGCCAAAGGACATATCTTTCAGACTTGTTCCACTGTCAAAATAAATGATTCAATTTACAATTAAAATTGTTTAAACATAAAATATTTAAGAGTCACAGCAATTCTTTTTTAAGAATTTAGATATAATAGCTACTTTTCTCTTTATTTGAAAACCCTAAAAATTATATACATATGTATGTAATCAATTTTCATTTTAATGACTGATAATCAAAAATTTTGATCAAATTTATATGCAAACAATATTATCTTTACATTCTTCAAAACAAATAACTTTTAAATGAAACATATAATATTTTCATTTCTGATGTCTTCAAAAATTATTATTCTGATAAAATTCATATAATTTATTAAGGACAAAAAAAAAAATCATTACACGTACAGTAATAAGCAATTTTAAAATTAACATTTGCATTAATAAAGCAAATTAGACGATTTTAATGGGAATAAAGCATCAATTTTTGTGGAAAAATGATACAATAAATAGCGCATTAAAAAATCATTCAGCATTAAATATCAAAAAAAGGTAATATAAAGGAGAAGGAAAAAGCTTTTCGAACAAAAACATATAAAAAGAAAATATGTATGTGGAAAAATGAATTAAAATCATATTTCTGAAATATGTAAGTACATTAATTTAAGAAAACAGAAAACAAAACATCAGAAATAAAAACAATAAATAAGTTGAAAAGGCCACAACAAAAAAGGAAATTTTAAAAGCCCCAAAAATTTCATATGTATCTAAATGATATAAAAAATGTATATTCTTATTAAAAGCAGCAATAATAAACGCCAACCATTTATATATAAATATGTGTTATAATGTATTTTATATAAGTCATCAGTTTTTTAATACAGATATCTAGTATTATAATATATAGGTAAATTAATATGTTTGTATATTATTAATAATTTAATTGTAAAAATATAAATTTATTCTTTTTTTATTTTGATTTTATTTATTTATTTCTGAATGGAAATATTTTAATGTTTTTATTAAAAAAATTTTTTTTTGTATTTTTATATTATTGAATATCAATGATATGTTTTTGATTTTGTTTTCATGTTACACCTATTTGGAATGAATTTGGAAAAAATGATAATGAATTTACATTTAAATAAATAACACACTTCTTTTTATGAACAATATTATAAAAAATAATTGTGCTCAAAACATGGAAATGAAGATTGTTGTAAAAATTCGATTAGAAATAAATTTTCTAATATGTATGTATTTGCATTATATACATATATATATATTTTTTTTTTTGAATAAATCCTCTAAATAGTATAACCATTGTTTTAATTAATTTTTATGTGCAAATGATAATAAATTTTAAAAAATTTTACTTCAAATCGATATTAAAAACAATCGTCTTTTCCATTTTTAATCATTGATATTAGCTTGTTTTTAATTTGTTAAATTATTGTGTTTTGCAATTTTTATTGTAAAAACAACGCCTGAATATTAAATTTCGAAAAAAAAAAATTAAAAAAAGAAATAATTTTAATTATATTTTTGAAAAGTAAAGCCAATCGATTAATTAAAATATTTATAGAAACAAAAAAGAAATAAACTACCAAAAGAATTTAGAATTTAGTAAAAATAGAAATTTCTAAAAAAATTTTTAAATTGCCAAAAAAATATTTAAAAACAAAAAAAAAAAGAAGAAAATTCAATTTTGGTCAAACCAAAAATATAGAAATATTAAAAAAATATATAGAAAGATTAAAAAATGAAAAAAAAATTTTTCTTTGCATTGTTTTAAAATTTTTTATTTTTATTTTTTTGTTAAAACCAATTATTTGCATACCAGGACGTTGCTGGCTACAACAATCTTGTGGTTGATTACTACTGATTAAGGAAGAGGAAGTAAAATGATTTGAATTATTTGTTGTAGTAATAGTAGTACTAGTAGTAGTGGTAGTAGTAACAGTAGTACAAGTAGTTGTAGTATTATTAATGACAGCTGTATTTATACTAGCGACATGACTTGTTTGAGATTTATCCATGATACATTTACTTGTTGTTGGCTTTATTATTGGGGATTGTATAACTGTACTAGTAGAACTAATAGTGGATGCAGTTGCATTCGGGCTTTCTGAAAACACAGCCAAATTATTACCTAATTATGTTTTAAAAGTGTTAGGAAAATAAAAAATTAAAAAATAAATGTAAAAATAAAAAATGTCGATGAAGAAAAAAATAATAATAAAAATAATTATGTATGTACTAGGTATATATAAAATGCAGACGATAATATGTATAAAAACACACTAAGAATAATGCTAATAACAATGAAATCTCACAATAGAAAAATTTTATTTTTAGGCAAGAAAACAAGTAGTATTTTATTCAATTATAGAAAACAGTCACACCTTTTCCAAAAAAAAAAAAAAATTTCACTTTACGTTTTTTGTTAACGATAATCAAACTTAAAATACGAAAAAGATAAATAGTAATTCATTCATTTTAGAATTTAGAAAAGGAAAAATCATTCTTTATCTAAAAAAGAACAAAAATGTACATTCATGAAAATTTAATATAAATTAAAATAAAACGAGAGGTATATGTACATACATGTAATTATGTATTATGTACATAAGTAATTATGAATGATTTTTTTTATTATGTACAATAAAATGAATAATAAAGAAAAAAATGTATGAAAAATATTTAGTGGGTTCAAAAAACTTTCTGCATATGCTTGATTTTTTTTACTATTCATTGAAATCATTATCACCATTATATTAAATGCAAAAAGAGCCTAAATAAGAAACCAAGAAGTGATGAAAAGTAAAATAGTTTTGATTTTATGCTTAGTCATTTTTATTTTTGTATGAAAAATTTGAGAACCCTTTTTATTTTACTGTTAATCTATACTTGAAATACATTACTTTTTTCTTCATATTTCATTCAAAACAAAACAAATAACACACATGTTACATTAGTTTATGTTTACATTTTTGTTTTTGTTATTTACTTTTTTTATTGCCATATAATTATTACTTATTTTTATTTTTACTATATACAAAATATTATCAAAATACATAACATTCTACGAAAAATTTTATCCCACCTTTGGTTATTTATTTGTTCATTTTTTTCTTTTTTGCTGTTGTGAAAAAAATATTAGTTATATTCTTCTTCTAAATTACACATACATATTTCTATGCTACAATTTTTTTTCAAAAAATAGCTATGACTAAGCATTTATAATGTGATATTATAAAAGTATGTATTAAGTTTGAAAAATAAAAACAAATCAAAAAAAAATAAAAATAATAATAATAATAAGAAAATTTCTTGAATAACAATAACACTTTCATTTTATTATTCATTTATGGTTTTTGATTATTAACATAGTTTGAATAATAAGGTAAGAACATTTTTTTCTCTATTGATTATAATGATTCTGATTTTTTTTAATATTTCGCAAAATTTGAAACGTTACTGAATATAATTACGGCAGAAATATGTGTGTTATTTTTAATTTTTTTTTTTTGCTTTATTTATTTCACATTATCAAATATAAAAAAAAAAAAAACAAAAAATCTACACTAAAATACTACTCTCTCAATCTAAATCCATCACATAAAAACTAAAGTAAAAAACAACCTAAACGAAAAATAATAATCATAATAATTATAAATAAACCTCAAATGAAAAAAAAACCTTCACCAACCGCAATATCAATCAATTCAGTTTAAATATAAAAAAAAATTATTAAAAATAACAATAAACTAGAGAATTATAATTTAAAGAAAACAAAGATTATAACACTCATTATTGAATTAACAAATTTTTGAACTACTTTTTTCAATTGTTGCACTATATATTTTTTTTCTTCTTTTTTTAAACTAATATTATTTTGTACTTACCGTTTAATGGTGATGAATTTAATGGTCTATTTGATGATGCTGTTTGTCTTATTTGCATAACAGATATTGATTTCGACGTCTCTGAAGATGATCTCTTTCTCATTTGTCCTGTATTATCATCACGATTTTTAACACTATTTGTCATAGCACTTAAAATTTTAAAAATAACAAATAAAAAATTAATTTTTTTATTTTAAAATTGTGGAAAAATAAATATCTAAACTTTTATAAAAAATAAATGTATGTAAAAAGTGAAATTCATTTATTTATTATTTTACTTGATTATCATGGTATGCATATTTTGCGCAATTAATGGATCACTTGTTTCCATCCATAATTCACCAGCACCAAATGCACTATACCTCCCAACTTCCATATAAAAATAACATTGTGAATTTCCACATCTAAAATAATAATAGTAATTGCATGAAAATAATTAAATTATTTTATAATTATTATCAGATAAACAAAATAAACAAAATTTTTGCATATCTTTTAATTATCAAAAAAAAAAAAAAAAGGAATTAAAACAAAATAAACAAAATTTGGATTTTTTTGATAATATGTACATTTTTTGACGATTGCATAAATTATATCATTATTTTCATTTAATATTATACAGTATATTACCTTCGTATCGTTGTTAAGAGGAAATCAACTTTAACTCTTTTATCTCGATCATGTCCAATTGGTATAAATGTTAACGATTTCATCGTTAAACAAACATGATAACTACCAAGAATTCCTCTTTCTTCAGCTAAACCCTTTGGTCGTACAACAACTTGCCAAACATGTTCTTTAAATTAGTGGAAAAAAAATAGAAATAACAATTAACGTAAATTCCAAGATAATATTAAAATAAAGCAATATCTAAGTAGGTATAAGAAATTTGCATTAAATTCAAAAGATAATTAAAATATATTATCGTGATAAGAATTGTTTCTTTCTTCTTTTTTATTTTGATGCTTAGAATATGTAACACAAATGGGAATTCCATAATTTAAAAAAAAAAAACAAAAACAGTAATACTAGGTTATGTAAATTTAAAGAAAATTTTAAGAATTTATTTAAGTCAGATAATTGCCTCAAGTCATCAATAAATATATCAATATATATACCTATAATTATCTTGTAAGTTGGTCATCTGATAATCTCAAGAAAATTACAAAAAATCAGATTACAAATTGAAAAACTATTAATAACTAGGTATAAAATTTTAAGAATGTCATAATTTTTTCTTTTTATTATTTCTCCTATTTATTTATTTTTTTGTATAAAAAAAATAATTAAAATAAATCAATTTATAGCATTATAATAAATACAAAGGTAAATATTTTATATTCTTTTTTGTGTATTACGATCGTTGGTATTACGTTATGAACTAAATAATTTTTGTTTTTTCTTTTCTAGTTTGCTTTTTTGTTTTTGTTTAAGATTAAATTTGTCAACCACTTCTAATTAGTAAATAAAAACTATATTTATATTTTTCTTTATAACACTAATTTCTTTGTACATATTTATAAAAATGCATATAAATTTCAAAATAAATACACAATCGAGCTTACATGTGCATGTACACACCTATGTGCATATATATAGGTACATAGGTACATATTTCTAATAGATGATTCAAAGAATCAAATTGCATATTGTTGGCGTCTATAATCTGTATATTAATATTATTATTATTGTTATTATCTTTTTTTATTATTTTTAAATACGTATACTATACATCTATTTTTTATCTTGTTATTTTTATAATACATGAACATAAATATAAAAAAATAGCTGCTGAATTGCTCATACATACTTGAAATAATATTAGATATATGTAGGTACGCACTGCAATATTCATATAAAAGTATACGTGCATGTACATTGTACGTACATATTCGTGCACTTATATGTATATAAATAAAATATTTTTGAATTTTAGTCTGTTTATTTCATATTACTTGTTGGCCGTTAGAGACATAATATTATGTACCTACGTACAGTATATATACGTAAGTCCTATATACAGGGTGTCTAAGGTACCTATATACAGGGTGTCTAGAGTAAAGGTTATAAAATGGATCCATCGTACAGTTCAGTGTTTCTAGCAAAAAAATTGTTCTAGACCATCCTTCCCCTTACCCTAAAATCCACCCTATTTGAGATTATAGAGAATAGGAAATTTTCGAATACATGAAGTACATGATATGTCTTTTGATCTACCTAACTTATTAAAGTCGTCTTTAAGGAAGCAGGTGAAAGCAGAGGCTCAGGAATTTCCAATAAGTTATGTAATGATGGTTTCATTTTGTGGGTTTTACTCTGGGATACCCTATATGTGCAATAATTTTCATTCAAACAATAGATAAATATGTTTACTAAATTTATAGATATATAATTTATTCAGTTTAAATCTAATATTTTTCATATAGGTAAGTACGTATGTACATATGTACGTATGTATATGTACATGTTTTAATAAAATGCATACCTAATAATTTCAGGAAATTAAAATCTTGTTTGTTTTTCTATTCATTTATAAAATTCAATTTAAAAACGAAAACAAATTACAGAATAAGAAAAAATTAAAATCAAAATAATTAACTATACATATTAATGTAGGTACCTATTACAAAAATAGATATTACTTGATATTACCTATGTGTATGTATTTATAAATGTATGAACATATACGTACCTACATACATATTATACTTGTATATATACATACACAAATATTATTATGCATTTATTGTTGTTTATTGTTTTATTCAAAATTTTAAATTATTATTATTTTTAATTATCTGTAATAGAATAGCACTAAATAAACGTTCACAGATATGTATGTATACATCTCTATATCATAGCCTACAAGCATGTGTACATGTTGTATGAATGAAAAAGAAAACAAAAAGAATTTTAAAAGATCTCCTAGATACACATTCAAATATAAATGTACAACATATTTTGAAATTAATTTTCTAATTAATAATATGATTTTATGTTACCTATGTATTTAGAAAAATTGCAATTTAAATTGTTTTCTTTGCATTTTTTTTTTTTTGTCTTGTTATTATTTTTGTATGAACAGAGATAGATGACAAATAACATACGATTTTATTATTTTATCATATGGCATAGTTTTCATTTTCAATTTTATTTTTATTTCATTCGTGCATGTTCATACAGTATAAATAGGATCTTACAAATGTCTATATATTGCACACATACATACATACATAGATACCTATGTATGTATAAAAAATCTGATTTGAAGTTATTTTATTTTTATCTTTTATTTGAATAGAATTATAAATGAAAAAAGCAAAAATTAAGTATGTTGTACCAGTATCATAGTGCAAGCACTGTAGTTTTCTGTGTATGTTGTTACAATTTAGCTTTTAGTCATTTGATTTGTTGCTTTTGTTTTTGTTTTTTTATTTTATGTACATATGTACATACATTACGTATACATATTCAATTTTTGAAAAATTTTTCTAATGTCAATGGACAAACGCCAAAATATTTACCTAAAAATGTTTATGTCGATCGTCGTCTCTTTTAAGAAATGAAAATTATTTCTACTTAAGAAAAATTTTTAAAATAAAAATTAAAATATTTTTTTTAAATGATTTTGTGAGCTGTTGTACTGTGACTATTTTACTGCACGGTGCAACGCCTCCGTGGCTAGACGACATTACACAAAAAAAAGATTGAGTAAAAAATAAAAACAACTAAAATAACAGAAATTATATCACATATAAATAAATGCATGATTCTATTTCTTTTATTCTTTTTTTACTTGTTTTTATTTTTATTTTTGTTTTTGTATACATACAAACTCTTGTGTATTTGATATTCATTCTATTTATATTGAGCAAACGCTAGTAATTTCTTAAGATTTTTTTTTTCTTATAAAAATACATATACAAAGATATTTGATGTTTTCTTCTTTTTTTTCATTTTTCTTGTTTTTCCGTTAGAGTGTAATTAAATATGTAAAATATACAAAAATATGTGCACATGTTCATACATGCAAATGTACATAATGTATAGATTTGCATTCATATATCCATACACCTTAATTGGTACACTGTTTGTAATATTATAATAAAATTATATTTAACTGAGTAACTGACTGTTCAGCTCCTATGTGATTAAGATGTCTGGGTTGCTATTTTTAGTAAAATAAGAACAAATAAAAACAAAACAACAACAACAGCAACAAAATCTTAAGAAAAAAAAATGAATAAATAAATTTAATTTAATTTAATTAATGTGAATATATTTCGTATCTACGTAAGTGATACCTAAATTGTCTTTTGTAAAATTTTAAAAATTTTAAATTATGAAAATGAGAAAAAAGCATATCTAAGTATTTTTTTTTTGTGGACACCACAAAAAAAGAATATAGGTAGGTACATACTTAGGTACATTAAATATTTAAAATAAAAATGAATTACCTACCTAATTTTAAATACCTACATATATGTACCTACTAAAAAAATAACTTGATATTACTGTTTATTTTGTTTATTTAAAAAAATATTTATTTTAAATTCAAATGAAAAA
The DNA here is from genome assembly GCA_963971155.1 of Anthrax anthrax. Classification (NCBI taxonomy): domain Eukaryota; kingdom Metazoa; phylum Arthropoda; class Insecta; order Diptera; family Bombyliidae; genus Anthrax; species Anthrax anthrax. The sequence goes on from OZ020119.1 coordinate 21,193,812, forward strand.
TGTATAATTTGGAGATATTTAACAAATGTAAATAAATTTTGGAATTTTTAATTTAAGAAAAGTTCTAGAATGTATAGTAGAATTTTAAACAAAAAAAATATAGGTACATATATATTTTTAATCACCTACATATGTACATGTAATTCTACTTATGCGGGTAACGTTCATTTCTTCTAAATGTTATTTGGCTGTATCGATTAATTTAGTATTAACTATTTTATTAATTGTTTTTAAAAAATTTTTAATCAATTACCTACTCAAATTTTATAACTAGGTATGTAAAAAAAATTTTCGGGTGAAATGTTTTGTATTTATACAAACATACATATGTACTTATGTATGTATGTACATATATTTATCAGACTAATAATTACTAAATGTTTAAAAAAAATTGTTATCATTATAGACCAAAACAGAAAAACAAACAACAATTATAAATAGCAATAAGGTCATTGTTGTTATCGGAAAACTATTTCCAATATGCTTTTATTAAGTGAAATGAGGCTATCAAATGTATATACGTACATAATATGTAAGTATTCATAAATCTTAAATACCACCTTTGTATAGCAATTATTATATTAAAAAAAAAAAAAAGAAGAAAACACCTACTCCTACACAAAATTCCATTTTCAAATAAAGACTTACCAAATGTTGGTTTCGGTGGATCTGATACTGTATTTTCACCACGTTGTAATGCTAATAATGTTCTTAACCATTTATTTAATTCATCTTCAGAATCTAAAACTATACAAAAAGCTTCATCTTTCATTGATAACGATATTACATTTTTATGTTTTGTATCTAATCTTCTAAATATATTAAAACAATTTCTTAATGTAATTGTTCTTTTTGGACTTGATCTTGATTTAAATTTCTTTTCACTGTCATAATATTCTAAACGTGCTGATTGTGTTAAATTTTCAGCATATAAAACAAAATATTTTCTTCTCATTGTTTTTAATTTTTTATGATATCCTTGTAATACAACCCCATCGGGGTTTGCTTTTATTATATTCGATGTCATTTTTCCTTTTTCTTCTACTGCTTTTTTTCAATTTAATTAAATGTTTATTTTTATATCAAGGAAAATTATTATTTTATTTTTTATTCAAATATTAATTAGATGAATTTATTGCAAGGATGATGATATACAATATAAACGATAAACGTTTTTGTTTTTCTTTTTTCTTTTTTTTCAAATATTACTTAAATATTTTCGAGTATTGTTTTCATCCTCTGTGTAATTCTTTTTCCTTTTTAAACCTGAAAAAAAAAAAAATACATCAAATTAATTTTTTTTAGTTATGGATATGAAAAAATATAAATACGTGAATAAATAATTAATTAAGAAATTATTTTAAATAAAAGAAAACAAAATAGGAATTGTATGGAAGAGGATTTCAACTTCATATCTAGTAAGGACATGTGATATCATATCTACCTAATTGTTTTAAAATTAGGTATAAATATCTAATAATAATAATAGCAATAATGAAAGGAAAAAGAGAATGTTAAATATAAAAGTTAAAAAGAGAACAAATCAAAGGAGATCGTCAAGATTTAGATACATTTAGACAATTAGATTATTAAGATTTTAATAATAAAATTAATATTAGGTAATTAAATGTTGATTAAAATTAACATATTAATTTTTAAAACATTTTCTTTGTGTGATCTATTGAAATGTAATAAATTACATACCTATGTATGTACATTGTATATAAAGAAATATTATGTAGGTAGGTACATACATTGTATATTATCTAATTCATAATGTGGAAGGTCGTTTTTATTTTTAAGAATTTAAAGTCCTTGGGTGAAATACTTGTAATATCTTACATAGTACTTATTTATTAATTTTTTTTTTCTGTTTACAAAGAAGACACGTGTGCCTTTTGGGTCTTTAATCAAAGAAAAATTTTATTTTTGACTAACTGAAATTTTTTGAAAAAATTTTTAATTACATAGGTAGGTATATTAAAAATTTCTAAAATATTGCAAAAATATAGATAGGTATAGGTATATATAATCCCATGTTTAATAATGTACAATGTACACATTGTACATCTAAAACAACAATTACCTACATTAAATTACATATTAAAAAATCATGTTTATCAATGAAAAATAATTAAAAGGGAGATATTATCTGGCAACCCTACATCCTAAAGAAAAAAGGTAAACACGTTGTTGACGTACTTTTACAAATCGCATAACTACACAAATACAAACACTATAAAAATAGATTTTTTTTCGTCATATTATGTATGTATACAAATATATATTGCATATAAATTAAATATATATAGGTATATAATATAGTATGAATGTGTTTGTGTTTATACGATTTTGTATACACGCATATATACATTATATGTACGTGCGGTTGTAGATATACTTATATTGGAAAAGGTCGACATTAAAAAATTCGAATCATATACATACATACATATGTATATACCGCATATATATTATATATATTCATTCCCTGTACTATTATTGCTTTTTATTATGTTTTATATTTTACTGTTTCTTTACATATTTTACAGAAAATTGCCGCTTCAACTATGCCTACGTTATATTTATTACAGATTACAGTATACGTACATTTCGCTTTGAAAAATCGGTATAGTATAGAGTATAGTGCTTTTATTTTCGCCTTTTGTCAGTCAATGAATGAAATAAATTTTTTTTTACTTGTGTGAATTTTTGTATGTACTATATATATATAATTTGAATCGCTCAACTCTACACGTTACAATTTCTATACAGAAATTTTACAGTCTGCACATAATTATATGGAAGTATACGTGTACAATTGGTACGCCCCTTTCGAATATGCACAGATGTACATATATACATATCAATATTTATTGTATGCAGGCACATTTTTCGAGTAAAAACATACAAATATATTATTTGCACTATTTCTGTATGTATATAGGTATATGTATGTATATGCATAAGTACGTGTGCATACGTATTGTACTTTTTTATATCATGTCGTGTAGATATATATACCTACATGTATATTATTTATCATGTGTATTATACAGTCACAAAAATATCTATAGTTTTCCAATTTTCTTATTAGATCATTACGACTGTCTGTATGTATATCTATATATATATATATATATATATAGATACATAAATACAACACTTAAATTGCATATTGCATGCATATATTTTTTAATTTTATTGTTTTTCTTCATTCATATCCACATTTATTATTATATATACATAAATACACCTTATAATGTATGTATGTACGTAGAACAAATTTGACTTGTTCTACTATGCGACGCAATAAAAATCTTCATTTTCATGCTCTAAATTTTCTTTTCTTTATTATAAATCCATACCATATCCGGAATAACAAAAAATGAAAAATAAAAAAATAAAAAGAAATGAAAACACAATATCAGAATACGAATTTAAAATGAAAAATGGGAAAAATATAAGAAAAATCAAAAGGAATATGAAAAAAAAAACACTACACGATACAGAAAATAAAAAAAAAAAAAAATGCAATTACGCATTTTTATTTATGATGTGTATTTTTCTTGTTATGTTTTACTGTTTTTTATGTTGTGTATTTAATATTTTATAAGTGTATGTTTTCGTAGTAAAAAAGGTAAGTATAAAATATATATAGGTATTTTTATATTCACATTTCACAGACTTACCTTTTCTTGTGTATTATATATATTAAATTTATGTATGTGCATACATATGTAGATGTTATATTTTGAAAAATATTATATCAATTTCTTGTTTAAAATGTACACAAAATTCAATAAATATGGTATGCCAATCGACTGCCGTTTTTTTTTTTATATTTTACTTTCAGTAATTTTGTAACAAAAACGATTTTATATATTTTTTAAATATTTTCTTAACTCATACCATAAAATTTGTTTTTAATATAAAATGTCCTTTCACATGTATCATTGTTATTCAAGTTTTTGTTATTATTTTTATATTTATTATTACTTTCATAATCATTAGATATCGTCATCATATTTAATATTATTATAGTAATTATTGTAACAGTAGTATTTTGATTATCATAATGAAATTCCTTCACATAATATGCATTTTGATTCATTTTTTAATAATGAATTAGGTAGATACCTATTTTGATTATTTAATAATAATAATAATGAATTTATTTTGTATGTTTTTATTATTGTTATGATTTTTCTTTTCATTTTTTTACGTACATACGTTTACATTTCATGCATGTATGTGTATGTATGTATAGATATAATATACCTGCACGTAATTGTGCAAGGTGTATAAAATAAATAAAAAAAATAAAAAAAAGAAGCGTAAAAATAAGCTTAAAATAATAATTAACGATTACTATTATTTACTATTTTCTTGTATATATGTAGGTAATTTTTTTTTTATTTCTTAACACTAATGTTTTTTTTTTTGATTATTGTTTTTTTCCTTATATCATTTTTTCAACTTCGTATTGCGTATTTTCATATAACGAAAAACAAGTAAAAGAAAAACAAAAAAAAAGATGAAAAACAAATTTTCAAATTTTTACTATATGTACATATATAGTATGTACTTAATATTTTTTTTATTTTCTTATTTAGCGATTTTAGTAAAAACGATAACAAAAATGTAACGTAATGTGTATGTATTATGATTTTATTTTACTATTTTACTATTTTTTTTTTTTTTTTGTCACATTAGTAGATATTTTTAATTTTTTTTTTTTTTTCAAATTTTTTTATTTCTCCACTTTTATCTTATGAACTTCAGCACTACTGTCGACATCATCGTAACATCATTCTCAAATCACTCACTATTATTACATTTATTATCAATAGCATAATAGCTACGAGTAAAAAAAAAAGGTTTTTTACAAATAAAAAATATCACACCTAGTAAATTAAAATTATTGTTAATTTTTTAACTTTAAAAAAATACAATTTTGTATTTTTTTTTTTTTTTTCAAAAACAATTTATTTTTTTTAAGTTTTCGTTTTTCACTGCACTACTGTTATCTTATTAAGCACTTTATGTTTTTTTTTTTAAATATTTTTATTTTATTATGAAAAATAAAAGTAAAAGAAAAACATATAGGTACCTATTACATTGTGTATGTATACTTTAAATATGTAATAAAAATTGAAATAAAATGTTGCGTACTTTATACTGCTGAAAAGTGCAGCAGCTAAGTAATAATATTAAAAAAATAAAAAAAAGAATGTAAAAGCCAAAAAATCAAATATTTTCGTAGTACGTATGTATATGCACATGTTTATGCACTTATATAAAATGTGTATATATAAATGTATATTATATTGTATATATATGTATATAGAAGGAGAGATAGTATTTTATATACATTTTTGTATATCTATATTCTATATATATAGGTACATATATGTATTTAATTAATGTTTTATGTGTGGTATAACATATGAATGCATGCACATATATTCATTATAAAAATAAAAAAAAATAAAATAAATAAAATAAAATAAGAAAAAAACAAAAAATTTTTATTTTAATTGTTGAGTAAACGTGGCATAATTTTTCCTATCACCAGACCTATTTTAGGGTGTGGAAAATTACTGTCAACATACACAACACAATACCACAAAAATTTTTATAATATTATTTAACACTGTACAATGTCAATTATATATTATTATTTATTATTTTTAAAAATAAAGTAAAATTAACTTTTTAACATAAATTCTATTTACTAGGTATATTTTTTTGTTTTGATTTTTATTTAGTTTTATTTTTATTTTTTTAAATTGACATTAAAGAACTCCTTACATAGTAAATATATGCTGTCTTATTATATACATAAACTATGTACTAATTTTTCAGTAGACCACTTTTAATTTTTATTTATTTATTTTTCATCTTCACTTATATTTATGATGCAAGTAATTGAAACGTTAAAGATATATGTATATATTTAATAACACAAAAATGAAAAGAATAATTTTCCTTTTGATTTGCTCCTCTTTTCTATTTTTTTTATATCATCATCGTCACCATATAAAAGTAAATTACGTAGAAGGCGCGCGTCCATTTTAATCTCTTCTTCTACTTGTATTGTGTAGATATATTTTATTTTCCTTATTAATATCAAATATATATACATATATTCAAATAAATATGTCTATATGAATGTACATAGATTATAAAATATATATACTTCACTTCTCGTCATTTCTATTATATGTACATATGTATGTGTATCTAAACATATATTTAGTAAATAACAAAATTCCCGTATAAATTACGTTTTATTCAAAAATAATGTATTATGTTATGTTATGTATTTTCGCTTGACTATACGTTTGTATGTATATATGTGTATCAGTGTATACAGATTACAGAATATAGCCATGTATATATAACAAATATCACAAAAACAAATATGATGAATACAGACGTGTATGTTTTATTCCTTATATATGTACATATGTATATATAAATACATAACATATATGTGAACATAACATAATACATACATATATGCATGGCTTTTAAAATACCGTAGTGTTTGTTTTTTTATATACATTGGACACGTTATAATGTGTGAGTTTGTTTGTGTTTTTACGTCTTTTTTATTTTTATTTTTTCTCTTATCTATTAATCAGCGAAAATGAACACAAAACAAAATTGAAAATATTTCTCGTGAAATTCGCTGTTAGAGTGTGTTCAGAATCAGATGATTGAAAAAAAAACAAAAATTATTTGGCTCGGAAAATTTGAATGAAATAAAATTAAGCCGTTTGTTTTGAAAATGGCCATACATTTTTACAAATGCTTAAAAATTTTATTCTTACGTAGATGGACTTAGACCACTTTAAAAATAAATAAAATTATGCAAGTTACAAGTCCAATGACCCATCAAGAAATTTTAAATTGAAAAAAAAAAAAAAAAATTAATTTTTAAAAAATGAATATCTACAACCACATCTACAACCATACAAATTTGAATTTCGATGCTTTTTACTTTCTTTAGTAGGACAAGTTAATTTTGAGCTTTGTAATTAATTTCAAACAATGAAATAATTTGAGATTCGATTATTTATTTCCAATTTGAAAATAAAACTCATAATTTTTACAAGAGTATTTTCTTTATTTAATGTTAAGTATAAAAAATATATTCATATTGCATTTTTCATAAATGAGTTCTTAATACTTTTTAACAAATCATTTAAATTGGAAAATTCATATGTTGTCAATATTTTTGCATAAAACAAATTTTTGCCTTTTTGATCTGATCAAAAAACAAAACCATTTTACTTTTTCAAATCAATTTTTTAAAATATTCCCTTTAACATTTTTTTAACTTATATCCACACAAAAATTATTTTTATTTTAAAAAAATCATTGCCAACATTTCAGTTTAAATTTGAGCTTAAATTCATATTTTTAATTAAAAAAAAAATAATAATAATAATAAAATAAAATAAAAAAGAAAATAATAGTAATACTCCTTAATTCAACGGAATTCAGTTATGTATATAAATATAAATGAAAAAAGTAGGAAAACATAATACGTAGTGTGTCCTTATAAATAAAAAAGTTTGTCTGATAATGTGTCTGAAGTTGGACGTTTGATATTTTGCCCTACAAGATATGCAAGTTTATGAGCATACTGTAAAGAAAAAAAATATTTTAAATGTTATGTACTTTTAAATATTGATTACAAAAAATTAATTTACTTGACAACAAGCTGGTACTCGTACAGTACCAGGCCAATTGTAATACAAAAAGCATAATTTGTACGATATTCTTTGGATTATATCTGGCTTAAAATCAGCATCGTCTTTAACTACAACGTAATGTGTTGGGCTGACGGTACCCTCCCTTACTGATTGTGACACCAAAAAAAAGTCATACAAATATTTTCGCGTAACGGTATGATCAAGAACAAATCCAGGATCTGGATTCTTAAAACCATCTCTTCCATTTTCCTGTAAATAGAAAATAATATATCTGTGTACGTACTTTTTAATATCATGAAAAAAATTACAGCAAATATCCTTGTATTGATACGTTTTTGAACAACAATAAATGTTAACTTTGGTTCATAATTTGGATTATGCATACGACAAGCTTCTTGAAATTGAGGAATTTCATATTCAGAACACAACTTTAATTGGCCATCACCAACACCGTCTCTGTGAAATTTAAAATTATTGTTTTGTGCTCATATATGTACATAAATATTTATTTCTCTTTTTTTCTAACTTGTAAATTTTACCTGAATATCATAATTCTGCCTGGAAGACAATTATTCATTTTCTCGTAAGCTTGTAAGGCAAATTTCAACGATGTACATAACCCATTTACAATTTCTTCTTTTTTTGTTTGTATAACAGCTCTACTATACCATTTGGTGTATGATGAATTTATTGATGCAACAAATGCTAAAATAGAGATAAACAAATTAAGAAATATACATATATAGGGTATGTGTATAAAGAAAATAATTGTACCAGCTACAGAATTTGCTTTCTGACCAACATCGTGATATGAATCAATGCCACATATCATCATATTTTGTGATGGTATTCTAATACTCCATAATGTTCCACCAAGTTTACAATTCATTTGAAGAACAATCTTTTGTACAATTGATCTATTCTTTTGATCATTACTTAGTGTTTTAGCGTTTATAACCTACAAACAAACAAATAATTTTCATACTTGCAATCATGACGTTTAACTTTTACCTGAGATGGCACTGGTATTTCGGCACAAAGTACTTTTTTAATTGCAGCATAACGATCATCTCTCGATGTTGGACATATTAAAACAACTATTTGAGTATTTGATTTAACATATTGTCTTAAGGCATTTACGTAAGTATCAGTTCTATCATCGTTCAACATTTGTATAACAGCTTTATTTATTCGTATACCCATTGGTGTAGCTACTTTTTGAACATGATTCATAAATGTTCCTACCGCATTTGAGCAATTTCTAGGACTTATTATCAACCAATTTTGTATATTTACAACTTCCAATAATTCATTATTTGTAGCATGACGTGCAAATGAAGCATTCACCCCAGCTGGAAATTTAGCCCTAGCAAAAAGTATCTCTTCTTCGGGATATTGACGACATTGTAATCTTTCCGGTTTTCCACTTATTTCAAGTCCCCAATTACTTAATATTTCACGAGCCTCTTGGCATTTATTAATATTGTCATAAAATTTTTCAAGTGCAACTATTCTTTGATTTGGTGTTACTTTAGTAAATGTTGCAATGTCTTTCATTACTTTGTAATTTGAACGCATTTCATCACGCAAACCAGTTAAATAGCATATTTCTGGTATTAAACAAAACATTAATTCCTCTGGTACTTCTTTGCCAGCTACACGTCTTTGTTTTCGACTTATTAATAGTGGTTGTCTTTTGTCAACTATGCTGATATTATATTGAGATTCATAGTAACGCAAGTAAGAAATTTCATTTCCATCACCCATTCGAAATGTTGATAACGGATTAGCTTGAAAATCGATATCATCTATTCTATATGTTCTATTATTATAACGTGTTAATACGATTGATCCCAGAAATGACTTTTTTGCTTCTTCTTGGAATCCTCCTGGATTTGCTCTGTAGATTTCGTTCATTTTCTCAAGTACTGTTGATTGACACAATACACGATGCGATACATCACAACATAACATTATACCATCTTCATATTCATCAACGGCAGTTACATATCCTGGCCAAATTTCCAATTTATGTTGTGGTATAATTTTTGGTGAAGTTGGATCGTATTGTTTACGATCTGATCTTACGTAATTTAATGCTTTCATAACACGATCAAATAATACATTATAAAGATGTATACATTCTTTCAATGGTTTTTTACGTTTATACATAATTTTTATCTCAATTTGTGAATTATCGACAGGATTATTCGAATGTAAAATTGTTATATGATCTTTAAGTAAAATTGGTAAGTATAATGTAACACCATCAAAAGTTTTCGTTCCACCAATTTTTTCTCTATGTTCATTAAGATATTTCATTCTTTGATTTCTTGAATCAACGCTTGGTGAAAAACGTACTTCATATTCAAAAACTCCTTTGTTTGGATCTGATTTAAGACGAAGGTAATTAGTGGCAGCATTAATTCGTTCACCTGAAATTGAAAACAATAAAATGTTTTGATAAAATTTTAAACCACGTATTCAACGAACTTTCTTCAAAATCGAAGATAAATTTAACTTCAAAATTTAATACATACCAAACTCTCCTCTTTTTATTACAGGTTTAATTTCTTCCGTGAATGGAACAGGTTCGGATGATATTAATGGAACTTCTTCACTTACATGTACTTCTCTAATTTGTTGTGTTATATTCTCTACATTTTGTGAGTATGGCAAAGACTGAACATTTTCTGGTGGCTTTTCTGACAAAAGTCTTTCAAAAAGTTTTCCTCTTCCTTTACCTGAAGAACTTCTTGTCGATGTTTCTTGAGGAGAGGAACTGGAATGTATAACCTGACTTTGAATGCCTTGCAATAGTTTTGCACGTCCGATTCCTTTACCACTACTTGTACTTGGCAGGGCATATGGAGAAGAATCTGATGATGATGAAATTGCTTCAAATGCTTTACCACGACTAATTGGCCTATGACTAACCCCAGTCAATGTAGGACTCTGAGAATATCCTACTCCACTATCATCAATTGTGCCAGATCCAGATACACTCGCACCTTTATCTTTCTCTGCTGATTCTGCCGGTTCTAAAATTTGTTTCATTAGAAAACCTCTACTTTTACCTCTTCCTGCGCCTGGTATCATCTTGAATGGTATACTAAAGTATTTTTAAGAATTAAAATTAGTCAAAATTTTATGGATATCAATAAGCAATATTTAATTTACCCCTACTAATAATAAGTAACAAATCTAATAATACTTCCAATATTTATTTTAAAAACTTTGAATTGACCACTTTAACTAAATTAAAATTTTTGTAAATACAAATCTAACTCCAACGCCATTTAATATTTATTGCATTTTTGCTTTGTGATAATGCACGCGGTCTTTGGCTTTGCGTAAACTTTGTTTTATTTTATTTTTATTACGAAAACGAAATATGGGGTTGAGTGAGATTACTGGAATTTGAAATTGTACGCTATTTAAATTGTAAACTAATTGCGTTGCGGAATGCACAGTGCTGATAGCTGAATGCACTATACAATACGCCAACACCACATATGATACAAATTGCAATGGCACTTATAAAAATTAATAAAGTAGACAAATATTAGAAACAGAACAGGAACTAAAACTGGTAGGGTAGGGTAGCACACAATACAACAAGTTTAAAAGTGTTTGAGGAAAAACTGGTTTAATTTTACTTGAAAATGTTTTTAAAAAAAGAATTGAGGAATGTCAATGTAATGGGTGGGCAGAAGTGTTGAAGATTCAATACTTTGAATTAAGTTAAATGAAACTCTTCTATAATTTTTTCTTTAGCATCAGACACACAAATAAGATTTTTTCGTGTGTTCATGTACAATGTACATTGCTATACAGAAACCATCCTGTTTCATTTCACGTTGATACTTTGAAATTTGAATATGCTTTGAAATAAAATGAAAAAAATTTGAGGAAAATAATAAATGAAACTAGTAACGGAACGATGCGAAACGGAACTCAGAGTTGGAATTGGAACTGATGAGTGAAATTCTTATCAGTTCAACTTCCAATTGTTTTAATTTTTGTGTACCATTTTTAAAGAAAAAAAGATAAGAATAAACAAATGAAAATAATGAAATGAAATTATTCTAATTTGTGATAATTAAATATGGATTCTGAAACTGATTTGAAATGGAAGTGTGAAAATATAAGAAAAATGGTATACCTAGTTACAAAGACAAAGAATGGTAAGGTGAGTCATTGAGAAATATCTGATTTAGCTAAGAATTTTGGATTACCAAATGTTGTGCTCGAAAAAGCCTCGAACAGAAAAATATGTAGAACAAAACAATATTATTTTAAATGGTCTAAATTTTATTTCCGCACTAACACATCAACGAATGACGATGACGCAACCATATTTGCTACTTTTTTGATTTTTACATATTTTTTGTGATTTTTTGAATCACAATACTCTATAGCCATAGTAAATCTTCGCTATAGCTGTCATTCTGTCAATTTCCTTTATTAAAAAGCTCATTTCTGTTCAGTGAGTTCAAATTTTTTTTTATTTTTATGACCCATATGAATTATGAGTATGACCGACCTTATGAATATGTGCACCTTAGGTTTAGGTATAACAATAATACTATGAGTTTGATATGTACCATGACCATATGTACATACACATTTACTAATTACTATGTGGTGTTGACTGTTGGTGAATGGTGTGTAGTGTGTACTCAACTACTCACTACTAACTAAGTACTCAGTCGTCCAGAATACTAGCAGCTGCGTACTAAAACTGGTAATTGGTACATTTTGATTACTTTGGTTGGAGTTCGGTTTTGCATATTTTGATGTTGGGTGTACAGATTAGTGAAGAAACAGAAACACATAAGTTTCTAAAGTAAAGTAATTGTAGGCTGAATGCTAACTTGCATGGTTTTCATTAAGATATTTGTATTTGATATTAAGTAATGTCAGCTAAATAGTTGAATTAAATTAAAGTTAAAATATAAAATAAAATAGTATAAATACGGTTCGTGTATTGTATTATCATATTTCGTATTTTCGTAGCAATTATTTATTATTTTTATTTAAAATAATTGCAAATTTAAAAAAAAAAAACAAACTACAATTTTGTGAATGTAGATTTTATTGAACAAATATTTACATCATTTAAAATAAAATATAATATAAAATAAAATATAGTATATTAAATAAAAAAAATTTTTTTTTTTATATGAATTTTAATTAAAAAACAAAAATAATAATATGTACATGACGAACGCAAAGTAAAACAAATAATTGTATAATTAAGATTAACTAAAAAATATAGTTAATAATAAAAAGTAAACAAATAAAACTTTGTATGGTAAATAGCTACATCTGCATAAACATATACTATACTTGTATGCTATATATACTGACTGACTGTTTTTAAACAATAATAACAGAGAGTTGGATGGAAGTTCATTTCATTGAGTGAGTGTTGTTTGATTGTAAAATCCATGTAAAACTTGAGTTATAATCATATTTTAAAATTTCAAACTAATGTTAATTTAATATACAATTCTTGCATTTCTTTTTATTAAAAAAAAAAAAAGAAAGCAAAAAAAAAAAAAACCGAAAAATTAATGTAATGAAGAAATTTTGAGAGGAATAAATATGTACATATATATATATACTTTTTTTCCTTATATTTTATTTTCTGTTTCCATTTAAAATAATTTTTATTCCCTTGTGTTTTAAGAATATCATTGTGTAGATAAGCATTTCTTTGCTTTTGCAAATCTTTCAAAAGAAAATATAAGTTAATTTATTCATGAGTGTTAATGGTCTACATGTGAGGATTATCCATTGTGATTTATTTTAATAAATTAATGATATTATTATCATTATCATTATTATTATTATTATTATCGTGGGAATTATTATTTAGATAAGTGAGGCTCCTTTATTTTTACTTTATTTTATAATTTTTAATATAATAAGTGTACGTTCGTATATATATATATATATATATATATGTAATTATTCTAGGTATATTATTTAGATAATTAAATTCGAATTCTTTAAATTTGATTTTCTTTTTTTTACTAAAGTGTTAAATGCATACTAAATAAAATATTAACATTTTAGTGATATATAGTAAGTGCTAATATTTCATAAAATATTATATTAAATGAAAATTATTTGAATTTATATTTTGAATTGAATAACATTAATTCAATAATATTGTGTTAAATAGAGTGTATTTTTTTTTTTTTAAATTATAAAGTGTAAATTGTGTTTAAATTTTTCTCTTACAGTGATTTTTATTACACTTTTTGTGCATTTCTCAATTTTTAGTTTTACATCTTGAAAATCAAAATTTTCCACTCATCATTTTTATCGACAACGAATGCAATTGAACTGGTAAGCTTTATAATATTATATAGGTCGTATGTATTGTATTTATTTATATTTATATACGAATAGTATATTAAAAGTATATATAATATGTTAATGAATATTACAGTTAAATTTTAAAACAAGTTTAACAGGTAATTTTGTACACCTAAAAATACATGTTTTGTTCATGAAGATATATAACTAGATATAGGGTACATATAGGTACATATGTGTAGATATATATACAAAGGTACATATTTCTATATAATTCAATATATGTAGGTACATACCTACCTAAATCAAAATGAACAATTTCATTAAAATAGTCAATAATTGTTAACTTTAATTTCACAAGAAATTTTTTCTTTAAAAATTCAATTAATTATGCATTTGGAATATAATTATTAATATTGTTTAAAATGCATATTGTTGATATGCTAAATTATAATTGATTTATACATGTACACTTACCTACTTACATACCCAAAAGTTTAATCTATTATCTTTTGTCATTGTCGATTATAGCAATATTTTATTGCGATATCTTATATTTTGGTATGTATTTGAGTTGTTTAACCATATAAAAACAGAAAAATATTTTTAAAAACATCTAGTTAGCGTAAGTGTACACTCTTTCCAATACAACTTCTGCATATATGTACATATGTATGCATGTATGTATGGTGAATTGTTCGTACTATTCGTTCATTATTGTTATTATTATTACACATAATTATATATTTATATATTTGTAAATCTATATACACATATTATTTATATTTTTATAAATAGTGGTATTTTTGTAAATAAAAAAGCAATCATATCTAATCTATAGCATATACATACATATATACATACGTGCATACATATAATCTATCTATTGTAAACATTACACAACATAAGTATTCTAGATTTCTAGACACAGAATACATCAGATCTAACTGAAATGTGAATACTAGATGCATATATGTACTTACATACTACTGCTATAAATATAAATGACACTCTTGGTACTCTGTAGTCTGTAGTTCCAATTTAAGTACATATATGTATGTATATGGATATATTTATATGTATACCCAATATAGATTGAGATACAATATACAATCCAGTAAAACTTACACATATTGTTTTGTAGTAACTTATTGTAATGTAACTATAGCTCTACTACTAGAATAGTCATCTTATCATCAGATGTAATATGGAACAGTATGTAAGTTTCATCCAGTAAAGAGATCATCATCAATATCCATTTAAGTAGAAATGCAAAGATACTATCTTATACTTTGCTTATACTTAAAAATACATGTATGGTGTAGTATACATCATATCACATACAATGATATCGTATGTCTATATATGTATAGTAATTATCTTTGTGTGAATTCCTATATGTGTGCGTTTATAATATGGATTTATATATAATTTTATACAGAAATATATATACATATGTACCTATATCGTTTCTAATTCTGTCTATATAATGTACATATGTACATACATGATTAGTTACATATTGTAATTTGTATCAATACGAAATCTTTTTATGGTAGGTATATAAATTGTGCGTGTGTATTTAGAACAATTTTGAGTAATTTGACATCTAATTGTTTTATGAATTATATATGACTTGAAGACGAATATCTATTTATGTATACCTATATACATTTATTGCATTTTATATAATTATAAAGGAAATATATATGTAGATACATATGTATAATGTATACATAAATATATGTATATATTATTCTCTTATGTGTATAAAATAAAGTAGTGTGTATGTGTTGAAGGGAAAGAGACATTAAATCATAAATCACTGTCCTTTCAAGTTATTAATTGTTTTTTACTTCCGTCTCTGAGCATAAGGAATATAAAATTTAAGAACAAATTGAATTTACTAATTAATAATACGTTACATACATACATATCTATATATTTGCTATGTCCATGATACATATAAATATCTTTAAAAATTTTGTAAGGAACACGTGTACATACGTATACATATATAGATACAATATTCATACTACAGCAGATTAAAATTTTAAAATCGTCTTGTAAGTTGTACAAAAATGACTTTTTGATACTTTTGTGTATATATAGATGATATTTATGCGATTCTACTTAGAAAATAATAGATTAAAATTTAAGGAACTTGCGTATACTAATACTAATACGGAAATAAATATATATATAGAGTATTACACGATTTATGTAAAATGTGTACACATACAAAATTATTAAAGTTAATTTATTAAAATTTTGTATGTAGTTTGAAAAAAAATAAAAAAATACATATATGTATAAATGTATTATATAAATATACATATGTATATGTACCTATATAAACTAACTGAAAAATGCCTTGTACGAGTACGAAGTACAAATCTACGAGTAGTTTATTGAAATTTCAAAATTTTGAATTTTTGTAAATTAAATTTGTTCTAATATTCTGTATACACACAAATGTTCAAATTTAGTACATACATATATAAACATCATATATTGTATTTATGCATAAATTCATCTGCACACATTGAAAATACATATGTACATACATACATACTTACATATGTATGTATATATAAAATGCTGAAAGATATTATCATTAATTTAATTAATAAAAATTATACATGTATGTAATGTACTCGTATATATATATATATATACTATATATTAAATTTACATGGATTGATATTTTTGGTTATTAAACCCAACGGGATATGAAAAGAATTAATTAATATATGTATGTATGTCTGTATGTATTATATAAATAAATAATCTGCATAAATAATAGTATTAATAATCTACAACCCTACGGTAGGTAGCTATGTACATGTGTATGTTTCCATTTGTGTAAGTCTACGTACATACATACATAATATGTAATATATATATATTCGTAATAATATTTTAGGTATAAATTATATAACTTGTATTTTACAAAATGCACATTAAAATTTGATAAGAAATTTTCTAAGGATCACAAGATATAACGAATTCAAATAGAACTTACTTTTCTTTCACATAAATTAAATCATTTTAAGAAGAAGATTAACGTATGTATGTACATGCATACGATCATTTTCTAATGTACATGAAAAATATGAGCAATCGTTTTTTGAACGTTATCTTGAAATTCAAAATTGTTTTATGTTCTAGATGAAATTTTCTCTCTTTTTGTTATTTATAAAAGAAGAAATCGTTTAAAATCCATAATAGTCATTGAAAATAAATTATTCCGTAAAATTAAAATTGGTCTGCTCAATTTTTATTTTAAAGCTTTATTTATAAATGATTTTTAATAACTAATTTTGCAATTGCCATCAAATAAATTTTGAAATGAAATATATTTCTACAAAAATTGCATTCATGTACAGAATTTTTTCATATCTTAATAAAATTATTTAAATACAATTTACTTTTTTATTTTTAGATTTAATGTTCAATTTGCATTAAATACACATATACATATACGTACATACATTTGTATGTATGTTCATACATGTACGTGTATGCTTTTGTTAAATCAAAAATACATCATACCTAATTCTATATTATATATACGTATGTTTTGATGACACTATTTTACATATCGTGAAGGCTATTCATATTTTATATTCATTGAAAAATAGATTAAAGCTTATAAACAATTAAGAACCTACATTTTTTTCAGCTATTTTTTACTACACGGCATGTATTGAAAGAACGATAGTACAATATTTTTATTCTACATAATTATATAGTTGTATGTATGTATTTAAGAAAATATTAGCGGTGCTTTTCGTACTAATTCATTCCTAGTGGTTTTTGTTGACTCTCTAGTAAAGTACATAAGTCGTATTTTATTTTTATCTACACATGACTAGAAAGCAAAGTAATTGAACTTTATTTTAAAATTGATGCATACTACTATATATATTGACTAGATAACTGCCTTAGAATTCAATTTACCAGACCAATCTATTTTACTTTCATATAATGTGCATATTGATTTTCGTGTCATGCATGTGTATGTTTATATATAGTATATGTTAATACTATTTTCAACACAAAGGCGAAGGAAGTAGCTGAAAAGAAAAGCATGTATGTAAAAGAAAAATATAGTTTTCCTTTATTTTTATTATCCATATGTGTGTAATAATAAGCTTGTAGTAGATTGTGTATCTGATATTTAGATTTCAAGTCATAATACTGGAGCATTCCAGATTATGCAGATAAAATGCATAATGATACGATGAAACTTCAATAAAGAATGTTCCTGTCGTAAAGATTTTTATTTTTGTGCTATGGTAGTTTCCTTTTTTTTTCTTGCTTGAATTTCATATTTGTGAATAAGTAAAATACTAGAAAAAAAAAAAAAAATAGGAAAAAAGTGGGAGGAAAAAATGTACTATAAAAAGGGCGAAAACAAACAACCTATTCTTCTTCTAAAGAAAAAAGTCCCTTGAGCAAAATGGATCCTCTTCGGTCGTACTCCTACAATTTAATGTATGTAATATGTAGATATTTGTATTATTTTTCTTATGCTTTATATGTATGTATGTATTAGGGCAGAAATGCTAAACGATGTCGATCTACATTTAAGTAAGCACTTTTAGAACAAATTGGTGGAAGCAATCTCTCTCTTTGTGGTTTATACTTTATATAATTGACTAAATGTTTTTTTTTATCAAAATATTACACCATTATGCAAGGAAATGGATAATGCATGAAGCGAATGTTTGTTTTGTGAATTGTATAAATTGCAACAATAATGACAATAAAAAGAAAATGTCAAAATAAATAAATATAAAACAAAAATACATAACAAAAATAAATAAATACATAAATTGAAAATGAGCTAAGTTGAGAACTTCGAACTGAACACCATTCTTAACTATGGTGCTGCTGACACTTTGAGCCCTTGAGAGCTTCTTTTTTTAAGAATAAGCAAACTTTAAAAAAAAAACGTACAAATAATAGAATAAGAGGAAAATAATAGTTTACTTTTATCTTTGAAAGATACATAGTTTTATACTAACTAACTATGTACTTTGTTGTTAACACAAGTATTTTTTGCCTAAAAGCACTTTGCTTTTTTAAGTATGTGTGTATGTATTATAAGTACGTACGAACGAGTATGTATATGTATGTATGCTCGCGTGTGTGTTTATCCTATATATAAAATTTCTATACATACACAACTCAAAGTTTTTGAGTAAAATTTTAAAATTATTTCAGGGCATTATTTGAATTATATTACCATATTCACTATATATTTTATTTTAATTTTTTTGTATTTTGTAAATCTGTTTTATTTTAAATGAGTTCAATTTTATTTAAACATTTTCCATAATAATACATATGTATGTATGTACGTATACTTTGTATATCCTGCTCCCGCATACAAACGGATGTTATAGTGTACGTATATACGAAACAATAATTTTTCATTAAATATTTCTTTCATGCTCATGAATTTAGTTTAGAAGTTTAGAAGAAACTTGTAAGTTTGATTTACGTCTGGAATGCTATAAACAATTAACAGGAATACCCTGTATACATACGTGTACATGTACATATGTTATTTTTACTCTGCATAATATTTTTTGAACATGTGAAATATTAAATAGATAAGGAAAATTTTATTAATTATTTGTAAATCCGATTTTACGTCGTAGAACTAAAAAGAAAACTTAAAAAAAAAAGTTTATTACTTGATTAACATTTTATTTCTTCATACCTATGTATATGTATGTGTGTATAACTATTATAAGTATTGAAAAAAGAATAAATAATATTGTAACATGATGTAAGATTTCTCTACTTGTTTGTCCTTCATGCTTATTTTTTTATTTATGTGTGAATATTTGTCTATATGCTTATCTTTCAAAAAATTATACTTTTAGTGAATAGTCAAATTAAATTAAATTTTAATCAAAATCATTTATATATTATGTAAAGTTTTAATTGATTAGAACAGAATGAATATAAAAATGAAAAATAATTTTTACTTTATGGTTAAGCTAAATTTAACATAATTTGAAACACCCCATTGACATTTTATAATGTGTGCTGTGCTATGAAATAAAAACGATTTAGAAGAAAAAAAAATATCTTAGTATAAAATGATAAGAGAAAACACAGCATAAGAGAAACGAATTAGAAAACTTATTTTGTTGTCTTTGCTTTATTTTAATGTTTTCCAAAATAAAATCATGCATACAATGTTAATAAATATTAATAAATGTTTGTGATCATTAAGATAATCTGAAAACGTATATGACAGCAATACAAAATAAAAAAACAAAATTCATTAATGATAAAAATAATCAGCTCATGAATATATCAGTTAAAATAATTTAAAGTAAAAAAAAAAAAAAATAATAAAAATAATTTGTACGCATACATGCATACAAAATATAAAAATGTAAAATAAAAATAAAAACAAGGAAAAAAATTACATGAACAAAAAAGCACTATTAAATCTATAACATACATTTTTTAAAATTTAGTAAACACGCTAGAATGTCTTTTTGCATGATAAACCATCATAACATGATAATATGTATTAGATGTGTATTAAAACATGAAAATCTATGCTTATGATGGTACATAAATATACAATAACTATATATACATAATATATATGTAAGAATGTATGTATGTATGTATATTTTACATATAGATTATGAGAAAATATATGTACATATTTACAAAAATGTGTATATGTGTATGTTATACTCGATTATATTCGTACTTATAAGTCTTTGCATAATTTTTTTAAATTTAAAAGAATTGTGTAGCTGTTGATATTATCGCATCTGTCTAGTAAGCACATATATAATATAATTTAGTAAACAAATACAATGAAAGAACTGACAGGATTTAAGTAAAAATATATATACATCCATATATTTATGCACAGCTACATATATGTACGTACAAATATATATATACATGTATATTTTTTAAATCTTTTAGAAAAAACAAAGGAGAAAAAAAGATATAAAAATAAATAAAGAAAATTTTAAGAGGGTGTACTTATAAAATGCATTTTGTCACAGAGCTTGAGTTTTTTCTAAAATCTAAAAAAAAAAAAAATAAACTAGATACCTAAATTAATTCTTAAATTTTGATTATCATTTCAATCAAAATCTAAATCTCATTTTTATTTAAACATAAAAATTGTATTGCATGTTAAGCTGAGTGAAACATCCTGTATAAAATATATTATATAAAATAAAACAAACAACTGTGAATATACCATCATACATACATACTTCTACAATGTTAGTTGTATTAAACGAACTAACCAAAATGAAATATCGATTCACGTTTTATGTTTGAAAAACAAATGAATGTTTATACTTGTAACTCGTATAAAAATGTATAAATTTGAAACGAATACAAACAACAAACACACATATATTCATACATATACATACATATACGTATATCTGGCATACAATAACATAACGAATAATGTTATGTTCCATGAAAATGCAATTTCAAAATTTGTTAAAATAAATAAAAACAAAAAAAACAAAAAAAATTAAAATGAAAAATAAAAAATCTTAAAAAACGAAAAGCATGTTCAGAATGATAAATATAAAGCAAAAGTATACGTAAAAATATACATATGTATGTATATATGTACGTATACTCAGAATAAATAAGATACACATGGATGTAAATATATTAGTCAGTACATAAATCTATAATGTAATGTTTAGTATAGAAATATACATAATTTCCTTCGATTTTTCATTTTTGTGGTAAGTTTCACAATCTAATATTTTTGTAAAAAAGTTTCATATTTACGTAAGTATATAAGTATATATATATGTACATATGTACATGCATACATTATGTATGTATAATGTAAGTATATTCAAAAGTTAAAAAGGACATGTAATTCTTTAAAACAAATTTTTAATTTTCAGTAGCATTCCGTATTTAGTACAAAGTTTTTCTGTCTGTTTATGCTCTTCTACTGTATAATTATTTTTGTTGTTTACTCCTTTTTTTCTTCAAAAGGAGGTGACGACAGCTACTTATGTATGTATTTATTAACTACATGTACGTCTATGAAACAAAACGTATGTACATATGTAACAATTGTAGACAGATGATTATGCATACTATACATACTTATATATATGTTTGTACATATGTATGTATGTACATATGTATGTATGTACATATGTATGTATGTATTTTTTACAGATTTGTTGTACGTTTTCTTATAATTTGTTTTATTATTGGATTTTCAATTTTCATTTCTTCATTCAATTATTTTATATTTAGCTTATTTATTTATTTACTTTTCTTTTTTGTCTCTATCAGCTTAAATTACCCTCATTTTTAAAATGGATTAAATCAGTTCTTACTTTAATCATACGTCAATAAAAATAAAATTGAATCTTTTTACTTTTTATTTTGTATATATATATATACATACATCTGTACATTATTATGGTTACTTACATATGTACATATACGTACGTAGTTTTTTTCTGTTACCTTTTGTCAATTTTATTAAATACAATTTGTCACAAAAAGGACAAAAAATAATTTATGTAACGATAGCTTCGATTTTTTTTTGTTTTCTTTTTAATTTGAATGAAATATGAATAAATAAATTAAAGAAAACAAAATGTTAGCTTTTTAAATTAACCTTTAATTTAATGTTATATCATTATTGTGATAACAATCTTCTGCATAAAGCATCTTTTAGAATTTTGTCGTTTGTATTTTGTATACAGTACTTGCACATACATATAATATGAAAAAGTATACATACATATATAAATAGTTCATCTCTTAAGGTGTCTAAATGACCTTAATGCTTTTTCCTCATTAACATGCTTGAAACTTGTGACAATAATAATGCTTTAAGGATTAACACAGTTTTTTGCTTTTTGTAATGAATTTTCTAATATGCACGTTTTGGCTCACAATGTGTAGTACATATATGTACGTATAAATTTTAAAATTACGACATTTGTTATAATTTATTATTTCTTTCCTTTTTATCTTCAGCTTTTATGTATATTCATATATTGCATGAATGCAAAAAAAAATTTTTTTTTAGTCTTGTTCTTTCTTTGTCATACATTTAACCGCTCATTTAAAAGTTTTAAGCTTTTCCTGTGTCGAACACCAAAAAAATTGCACTCAATTAAAATCCTTCACAATAAAACAAAGACAATGACATTAAAATTGTGTATATTTCATACACAATTCTTATTTAATGTGAGCTATAACATGTGTATAAAATATGTATATGTACATACATACATAGATAACTCTACGTAGCTGAATAAAATGCGTGCGTATTTGTGTTTTTATGTACGTTTTATAAAACTTCTATTATACGTATGTATTGTACACTTAAACACATTCTTCATATGTAGTACATACGTATACGTACGTGCTACATATTCATATACATATATTGTATGATGATAAGGATTCCACAAATGTTAGAAAAAGGATTTTCCTCCTTCATTAAGTGTAAGATATTTTGTATACCTTAGAGAGTGTACAGAACTGAGTTATGGAATTTTTGTACATTCATACATATTATATTATGTACATACATATGTGTATGTACATATTTTTTCATACGGTTCGTATTCAAAAAGTGCAAAGCAAAAGAAAAGTAAAAACAGGAAATAAAAAAATTATATGAAATGAAATAAAAAGAATAAAATTTAATGTACGTGTGTAAATGGCGGCATGAATGTTAAAGTCGTTTTTGGTATTTTGCCAAAAAAAATTTTGTATATATGTATATATAAGAGTACAACAATAAATTCAGAAGTCTGCGAATGTACATTGTAATATTTATATAATGATGTATGTATAATGTATTTATACTTAAAATTTTCCTTATTTCGTTTTTCTTATTTCAGATTTCTTCTATCATATAAAAGTACATGTGTATGTATGTTTGTCTATTTTTATACATATGTATGTACATAACTTACGATTTTCTCCTAGAAAGATAATAGAATGAGAGAATTCAAAGCCTTTTTCATTTTTAAAATTCATATCGTACTCTAAGCGACCTGTAAATATACAGATGAATGTATTATACAATGTTTATTATTCAACAATATATCTAAAAAGATTTTGTTTTATTAAGTATACGTACATACATACATATATACATATGTATATTTTTTTTACTTTCATTTTTTTAATTTATATTCAACAACATTTCAAATGTAACACAAAATGACATTAAATTTTTGTGTACATTGTACGTATGAACTTGTGTACGTATTGATGAAATATGACAG
The DNA here is from genome assembly GCA_963971155.1 of Anthrax anthrax. Taxonomy (NCBI): domain Eukaryota; kingdom Metazoa; phylum Arthropoda; class Insecta; order Diptera; family Bombyliidae; genus Anthrax; species Anthrax anthrax. Next base: position 21,218,170 of record OZ020119.1, read on the forward strand.
TAAATGAGCCTATTTTGGGAACATTAATAAACCTATTTTAAAGATTGGAGATAACATCTACGTAAAATACATGTTCATAGAAACAATGTATTTTTTCTATTGTTATCATTATATTATTTTAAAAATTCGTATGATAATTCGTATGTACATTATTACAGAAATTATGAAAATAAGAAGGAAAATTATTTTTTGAAGAAGAGAAAATTAAAGGCCCGCTTTTATTTTGTTACATTACATTTTATTGGGTTTTGTTTTGCAGTATTTACACATTACTTTTAATATAATTATTGAAAGTCTTCATGCATTATGTTTGTTTTTTTCTTTTTTTTTTTCATTCTGGTAAAAAAAATACACACTCATATGTATACTCATTTTTGCAAAAAAATATTTTAAAACGTAATTTAAAAAGAATTTTATGTTCGTAAAAAATCAACAGTTATCTTAGGACACATTTCATCCTTCTTTAAGTAGATTGATGAAATAAACTGAGGATTACATATTGAGAATTATGTGTCAAGTTAATTTTAAATTCAATTGAAAATCAAGTTTATCATTATTTAAAATTTATTCTTATTGTTTGCCATTAATCATTATTTGTATTTATTTATTATTTGTTATTATTTATTGCTATATAACACTTACAGAACATACAAAATTAGTTATTATTCATTTTATGCAATATTAATGTATGAAAAAAATTATGTATTTTTTCTACTTTTATAAATTGCATTTTGCATTTTTATAAATCATATATGTACATATACAATTTTCAATTTGTATAAATTTATAAAGAACATATAGAATTTTAATATTTCTGCACCATAAAAGTGTAGAATAAACTAAATCATAAGCAGGTCAAATTTTCATTTTAAATGTTATTACCATTATTATTGTCATTGTCTATATTCACGTATATTTTATATTTCTTTTTGTACCTATTCTTTTTATGAATCAATTTAAAAATTGTTCATTTAGTTTCATTTAAAATTCTTTCATTTTATTTTTGTCCTGTATCTTTTCATTGTTTTTTTTCTCTCTGCAATGCACTTTATTTAATTTGTTTTATTTTTTAAAAGATGAATTTATTTTGTAATATGTGTATATATATATATATATATATACATTACTCTACTCGTATAATATGATATTTTTACACTACTATTGCTTTTATATGCATGTACGTATATATATATATATTAAAAGCAGTAAATACTTGAAATGCATTTGCATTTTGATTTCATAAAAACAATTTTTTTTAGTTTATTTTTATTATTTTATTCTTATGAAAATTCAAAGAAATAAAAACAAACATAGTATACATAATAAATGTATAGGTACATAACACATATGTACATTTGTACATCTACAAACAGCCATCGTACGATAAAAGATAAAAATATTTTTAATATTTTTATGATTTTTTAAAATTTTATTTTTAGCTAAATGTCTTTTTATATTTTATACATTTGGCGCATTTTCAACAGATTTTTCAAAATTTATGGTAATTATAGTAAATTATAATTTGTTTCATGTTTTGCATTTGATTACATTTTTTTTCCACTAGTGTTCTTCAGCCAAATAATATTTTCACACCTATGTACGTGCATTTTTTTCCACAAAACTAATTGTATTTGTAATGTTATTTGCCGTCAATGAAGGATTATTATTAGTTAGAACAAAAGTAAGATGTTTTTCCAGTGTTTTAATTTATACAATTTGTGATACCGGAAGTTTTTTTTCATTTATAGATAAATAAAAATATCATTTCCGGATAAATCTTTAAGTTTATCTCAATATAAACAAAAGCATGATTTTAATTACTGATATCGTTCTAAAGAAGTTTGTTGTTTACGAGGTTTTCATGAATAAATAAATAACTTCAAAACAATTTCATTGTTGCTGATTTCCCAGAAGATTTTAAGTAATTCAACTTTGTATCCGTCTATCGTAAACTAAAGATGTGTTCTTAAAATGAAGAATATTCTTAAATCTTTTATTAAATTTATTAAATTTAAAAGCACTTATAAACTCCTTTTTGATCAGATCGGGGGTGTGCTTTTTTAAAATGTTAATCTTTTTTTTTTTTTGTATTTTTACTATATGTACTGAGTTATTTATGTGTCAGTTGAATTTGAAATGTTATTTGTTGATGAATGAATATGGGCAAATTGTATGTGTTCTGTATTAAAATGCTTCACTTAAAATACACGATAATTTATCAAAAGGGATTTACGTAACCAAAATGAGCGAATGTTGATAATGTTGGACAATCTGACACAGTTTCAAGCACTTTATCAATTGCTCTTGAATCACACCTAAAATCACGGAATGTTTTTAAACCACTCGCATTGCTTTTGATTAAAAATTTTCTATCATTTTGTCACATAAAATTTGCATATTTAGTTAGTGGTCGTTCTTTGATATAATTAGGGCTACATAAAATGAAAACTTCACCTCCAGCTTTAACTAGCATCATTGATGTTGATTTACCACTATTGTTATCTGATGCTTTTGTTGTTTTATAAAATAAATCATTTATATGGTATATTGTTGGCCAGAATAAATCGTAATCCTTTTTTTTTTTATGAAAATAGAACCACACATCCGTTATTGTCAGCTGTATTTCTATACTTATAGTAACGAGAAGTAAATTTAGCAATATATACATTTTAACGTTTAACATTTTAACTCAAATTACAAGTATCGACTAACAATTTATTCTTCCAGAAATAAATTCTTCATATACATATATATATACACGTACATATTTTTATAAAAATGTTTGTATGTGTATTGGTGACTTTGACTATATATCTGTGGTATACTTTCTGATACACATACGTACAATATATGATATCGTACTGCCACAGATTTAATTTACTTTATTATGTCTATGCGTTCACATTACACTCATTTTAAAATAAGCGTAAATCATGAAAATAATATATTGAAATTTTATTAACAGAACTTTGTAGTGTGAAAGGTTTTGAAAGTTCGTTGTACAATATGTAACTACTTTACAATTTGTATGTACATATGCTTTTTAAATATTTAACCGCAATAAAGTAAACTAAATTTTTACATACATACATTTGTATGTACATGCATATATGTATGTATGTATTATTGGACATTTACCTATATATAAGTAGTTTGGTTTACAACATTGTTATTTTGCAATACATATGTACACGTTCTTAACATATAATTAAAATTATCAAGTACATAATTAAAAGTAAGAAAAAAAAATCAACATATAATTTATATATTTTAAATTTTTCATATCATTATAAAATAAAATGACAATTACTTTTGATTTTTTGAATCTAATAAATAATAATAAAATACTCAAAATCGATTACAAAGAATGAATATGTATGTATGTATGAAAAAGTTTTTAAAAATAATTTTTTTTTATAAATCGTTGTAAGAGTACATTTTACATTTAAAAAATTAATAATAATAATAATAATAATAACGGAACAAATTAAAAAGTTAAAATGAAATTACATTATTTCTTATAATGCATAACTATAATTTTTCGAGAAATTATGAGGGTTTATAAATATAATAATAATAATTACATAATAATTAAAAATATAGTAAAAGTTTGGCAGCATAACTTGCTACGTAAATGTATGTACATATGTATGTACGTACATAAACATCGTGCGTAAACATAACCCAAAATTCATAAAATATTTAATAAAGTTAAGTTCAGTTCAATTAAATTTTTCTATACAATTTTTTCTTTTTTTGAAAAAGTCAGGAAGGGAAAAAGGATACTAATTAAGTATTTTTTTCGCATGAAAGTAGAACAAGAATGTACGTGTACATTATTCGTGTGTTGTATGTGTAAATTACACTCAATTTTTGGTATAAGTTTTTTTTTATGGACAAATTGAAAACATTAAAAAAAACTTAGGGTATTCACACTTTTTTATTTGCTTTATGCTATAATCTTTTGCTTTTTTGCCCTACAAATTCTTTAATAGAGTTGTTGGCTTATTTATACAAAAATGAATAAAAGTTCTTCGATTTTGAGTATGTTATGTACATATTCCATCATCCAATTATACTAAAATATAAAAACAAAATAAATATTTAAATTATGATAAAAAGTCTACATACATGATTGAAAACAAAATAATAAGTATAAAATAAAATTGGAATTTTTTTTGTGTGTGTATGTACAGTAAAACTGATTAAATATGATGTTTCGTATTAAACATAAACATATTAGAAAATATACATACATATGTGGAAAAGTGAAATTATTTTCTCATTCATATTTTTCCATAAAATCAACAAAATAAAATTTGTAAACTGTAAAGAGACAATTAACAAAAATAAAGCGTAATGCCGATAAACATTTGAGAAATTTTGATCATACTTTACAAATGGAAAACATGTGGTCATAAAAAGTAAAACTAGGAAAGATGAAGAAAATGAACCACCCACAAGATATAAATAACAAAAATTAAAGTTGATATCATTTTTATCTAATTTGATTAGCTCAGAGTTGTTTATACAGAAAACAATTCTCTGTGGATAACATTAATACATATATGTATTTATGAATTTATGTATGTACACAATATATATACAGCGTATGCATGTACCTAAAAGCTGTACATACATATGTATATACATATGAGTATATTCTATTTCTATGTATTTGAAGCACGATATTACTCATTGGAAAATGTATGTAATGAAAATGAAAAACAAACTTTTCTTGTAAAAATAAGGATATAAAAATATAAAATAAAAAACGAATGAAAATAAAATATTTAAAAGAAAAACATACAAAAGAGACACATAAGCAATTTAAAAAGTTTAAATTTGATTTGATATTATCTTATTCTCGTATATGTAATCTTTTTTGCAGACATGTAATACACTTATTGATCATAATTTTGAATGATTAAATTGTTATCTCCCAAAATGATTATAAATTTTTGTATGTACATACATACATGCGTACGTACATATGAATATATTTATATTGTAAATATAGAACGAAAATTCATATGTAGAACGAAAAATTGTAGAAATTTGTAAAGTAATAAAAAATTAAAAAAAGAAGTTCATGTTCGTATGTACACATGCAAATAATGCTACTGCAATGATTAATTTATATTTCGTGTGGCGAATAACACGTGCAATTTATGACTTTGTACTTACTAAATTTACCTATTTAAAATAATCTGTTATTTCTTATAAATACTTGCTCTCTTCAATCCATATACCTGTGTATAAAACTTTGAATAAAATATAAAAGTTGCATTAAATTTAAATTTTTCTTCAATAATTTATATATAAATATGAATTTTCATGCATTCCTTTCTATAAATATATATATGTATGCATACGTACTACTTGGTACTACGTATCTATGTACATGCATAATGACACTGACTATATTCGTGCATACATATATTATCATATATCAACAATACATGTACGTTAAATGAAACATTCATCATATTACACCTGAAAACGTTTTTATCAGGTCAAACTGAGATTTATTTGAAACAATTTAAGCTTTAATTAGTTAAATATGCAAATAAAATTTATGAAAAGTTTCACTTGAACAATGTTAAAATACACATTTAGTTTCATAACAACGTATATGTATATGTATATGCATATGTTTGTATGAATGTGTATGTGACATTGTTAAAAACAAAAGAGCAAAGTCAATTGACAGAACATACATATATTGTATTTGATGTACTTGTATAGGTATCTGTTCGTATGTATTTGAGTACACTTGCATATATATATACATATATATCAGTACATAGCGTATGTAAAATTTAAAATTGATGTCCATATCGTATTTTATATTACAGTATAATATGATTATATTTTTAAGTGATTTTAGCGGTTCTATACTTTAATATGCTTTAATTCTACTTTTATACTATGAATACTATGTATATGCAAGTATTAAGGTGTACTAAAACTTATTCGTGTACGTACATATGTACATATAAGTGTAATATGGTAATATGCATATTTCAAAATCACTGCAATAAAATGTGTAATGTTTGTACATAAATGGTAGATTAAACGGACAGGATAAAAGAGTACTTTTGACGTATTGTGATTCATATATTCAATTATGGTTTTTTTCCAACCTTTTTTCACTTTTGTTTGGAATGGCATTTTTTAATTTTATTACATTGAAGTATAAAATATTCATAAAGCATAAAGAAAATTTATTGAATAAAAATAAAAGAAAATTTATTAAATTTAAAACTATTTACATAAAAGTATGTAAAAGCACTCATCTATATTGCATTAATTAATAATATATGTATATACATAGATTAAAATAATAATTTAAATGTTTTTAATCAGAATAGAAACATTCTAAAACGTATGTCAAAATTTTATGTAATTTTCTAACTCCCCTATTTAAATGTAAATTATGTTTGGATTTATCGACTTATAACAGTTTGAATGGTTAACAATTTAAATATGTAAATTAGATACAAATTGGCTTAGAAACATTTTTTTTTCTGTTATTCATTTTCTTTTTTGTAATAATCGATTTTAAGTACCTATATAAAATTATTGCATGTAAAATTTAAGAGTAAAATTCTAAAACTCCGACATATTACGTAACATATACAATTACATGTAATTTCATTTTATTTTATTTTTTTATTTTTCATACTTACAAATAAATCTCAATTTAAATACCCAAAATCTTAAAGGATATGGAAAATTTTTTTCATATATTCACACTTTATATATGTAAATGTAAATTTATTGGTTTAGAATAATTCTATTAATTTTCTATTAACCTTGTTGGTTTTTCTTTATACATATATATTGTTACAAATTCTCTGTATTTGTATGTGCAAAATGGGTAAACATGTAACACATATACATACATATTTTTGAGAATTTGTTTGGTTCGTAAAAGTGTGCTTGTGAGAAATTGTTTTTACATAAAGAAAAATAATATTTATTCGATTTTAATTTCAATATTAATAAATCGTACATATACATGATTTTGAGTTGAATTATGTTAATGTTTTATGTAGACTATAAATTAAAAAATATTTTAAAATAATCTATTATAGTTTATGAAGAGTACATAGGTAACTATACATATTATTCAAACTAAAACTAATTTTAAAGTTATTTAAATTGTAAAACTGTATAAATCGTTTAATAAACATTAGAAAATTTTTGATTCTATATTTTAAAAGTAACTATACTTAAACTTTAACATGTAAACGCATACGAATATACATACACATGAATACGAAAAATCTTAAATGTTAAACATTACATGTATAAATTGCGTATATATATATGCATATGTACCTATATATGGTGTATTAAATACATTAATACATACATATATGTAAAATGTTATTACGAAAAATAATTTAAAGATTCACATAGCGTATTATGTAGAGATTTTCATATACTTACATTATTATTTTTGTCTATACTACGAAAAGATAATATTGTAACGTGTACAATACTTGTCTATGCGATTTTAAATTAGAATATTAATACACGGTTCTTGCAATTCATTACCTGAATTAAATTGTTTTATCTACATATACACAAATTTTAACATAGATACATGTATAGTATACATAATTTATACATATATATATAGAAATATGCGATTTACAAATTTTCACAATATATTATGAGAAAATTTTGAGAAGTTTTACAAAAAGCCATTTATTTTTGTTTATTTCTGTGTTTTTCTAGTATGTATAGGTATATATTAATACATATAGAGTAATGTAGTCGTAAAATAAACAAAAATTATATACACTAACTAAAAAGTAAAACTGTATTAGTAGACGATATAGTATTACTTATTTATACGAACGAATAAACTATAAACATACGAAAAGTATAAGTATGTATTCGTCGTATGTATATACTTAAGACTTGAATAAGTAAAGTATCAGATTTCTATATACAATTTAGATTGTTTAAATATTTCTTTATATAGAAATTTTAATATTCATATATACATTTTCCCTTACGTACATAAATGTGTATTATAATATAATATTGTACACTAGTGAACAAAAATATTCATTACATCTGAAATGACTTAACTAATTTGTGTATTTTAAGAAAATTTTGTATACAAAAATTTTATCATATAGTATAAATAATTTTTATTACTATTGTTATTTCTCATTCATGTTGTTAATATTCCATCCAAACGTATATGGATATACATACATATGTACCTATATATACATGTACAATACTTATTTCGTTAACTTCTTGTTGAAATCATATGAATATAAATTTTAGTAAAATTGCTGCTAAATAATTTCCCACTTAGATTGAAATGAATAATAAAACACATATGAAAAAGATTGAAACAAAATAAATACCAGTAAAAATATAAATATATATGTATGTGTATATATAGGTAAAAATAAGTAAAAAATAAAACTTAAAACAAAAATATGTAAACATATTTGAAAGGAATAAAACATACAAACTTATACTATGTACATACATTTTGATACATGCATACATGTGTATGATACGCATATAGTATAAAATATTATGTAAATAGATCAGTAAAATATCTATAAATATGCATATTTATGTATATGTATGTATATATAATTGTGTAATATTAAGAGAAGATGGTATAAAATTAAATTATTTTACTTACAACAAGTATATGTACAATGTACAATGTTCAAGAGGTATGTATATATAACAGAATAAAAGTATTTATAAAATTTATCTGTATGAATTCATTTATATAGATACAATAAAATGAATAAATATTCATTTATTAATGTACATACTTATACATATGTACGTATGTATGTATAAAACGAATGGAAATCAGCTTTATTGTGGTAAACTTGCTAAATTAATTTTTAATTTCTTTATTGTTCTTTATCTTAAATCTATATGAGAATATATTTATGTTATCTTTTCTTATAAAATTCTTTACAATTGAATAAATGCCCATTTAATGTGTTTCTATAACTTTTATATTTCTGTGTACGACAGTCTACATCTAATAATGATTGTATATGTATATATGTATATGTGTATCTTAATAAAAATAATTGTAATCTGTACGTAAAAATAACATGTATATTAAGTTAAGTAAAAGTACCATTCAAAATAATTTATGATAGATGAATTAATAAAGGAGAATTGGTGGAGCAAAATATTTACATGTACATATATAATATGTATGGTATACATGTATATATGTAAGTACATATAAAAAATAAAAGGAATGAAAAAGTTTTATGATTTATTTTCCATTTTTATCCTTTGTAATCTATTACTCAATCGATGTCAACTTTTGAATATTAATATTAATATTATTAATAATAATAATAAAGGAAGAGAAGAAACTTGAAAAATATTCAAAGAAAGTTAAAGAAATAGAAATAACAAAAAGAAAGGGAAGTTATTAAACCTGAAAACCCAAAAATAGAATCTAAAAAAATTTTTTTTTCACGGTTAGTGTACGTACTTTACGATATTTTTATTCTTGTATAAACTTTTATTATATTTTTCTCACATAAATTCTATCGATATGGATAACATTTTATGGTTAAGAATTTATACACTTATCTGAAAAGTAAATTCCAATACTTACAAGTTATATTTCACATACAAAATAGATACGGATAATATACATTGTATTTATAATTTAAGTCTGATGAAAAGTTTGTTACTTACCGTTTTGAATAAAGTAAAAATGTTGTATGTGTATACATATGTATGTACATACTATAAAACTTAAAATGAAATATATCGTACTGTAGATATGTTGCACAATATACTACATCAACATACATATGTATATTAGTTAAATACATTGGTATTCTAGAAATGTATACGTCACAAAACCATAGCAAACAGATTCAATTTTAATGGTATTTACATACATATATATATATCGTACTTAGTTTAATTCCTGTTCCTGTTGAAATTTCAATCCTTAATTTAAAAAGTTTAAAAATATTTGATTAAAATAAGTGAATATAAGTTTTTAAATTTAACATATTATACAAACGTATATATTATGAATATATATATATATACATACGTATGTACCAAAATAACTTATTTTTTCTGTTTTTCATTTTCATGTATTTGTATATACATTGTAATGCATAAATTTGTTTTCATAGTACAAAATATTTTGCAATGTGTAAACAAAAATTTAAATTTTTTACACGAAAAACAAAATACCGAAAAATAGAGACAGAAATTTAAAAAAAAATAAATAAAAACAAAACAAAATAAAATTGAACAAAACTGAATCAAAATTAGGAATTTCAAAAAAAAAATTTTTTTTGTATATTTTTATATTTCCTAAGTAAAATCCAGATGTTGTTTTAAATATTTAATAAAAAAAATCAGTATGGATTTGAAAATACAAATGCCAAGTAACAACATAAAATAAAATAAATGTATAAAAAAGGAGAAAAACAGGCACAAATATGTAATACTTTATAAAAACTTCTTGGATAATATCTCAAATTGGATTTGTATAACTTTATAATTCTAACATATTCATATATTCCAAAAGAACAGGGTGTTTATATGTATACATATATATATATACACCAATTTTCCTTATTTTATCTTTAAGTTAAAAGTTAAATTTTATAAATATACGGGGATAGCAGGAATATAGCATTTGGAATTTGATCGGTAAATAAAAATTATATAAATATTGGTATACAATATTTATTTGTGGTTTGAAAAGAAATTTACAACCTTGAAGCTACTAATATAAATAATCTGTTATTATTCATAATTATAACGATTATTTATATTTACAATTATTTCAATACCTTAAACAATCATGAAAGAAAATAAATGGTTAAGTTATTTTATTTTTTTTACAAAAATCTTAAAGATTTGATATACAAATTAAAATTTTAAATGAATGAAAATACGAGTGTAAATACTACCCAATGACTTTAAATTTTATAATATTTTTAAAATTTTATTTTTATCTTTGTTGTTTTCACTTAAACACCCTTTCGTAGTTGGCTATAATTTTATTTACCCAAATTCATTTTGTTTGGATTTGTATTTGATTTTGTTGTTATTGTTATTTTTGTTTTATGTTTGTTTAGAATAAATATAAATTTTTGAAAAACAATTTTCTACATAAAATAAAAACATTTAATTAATTAATTACCTGAAGTACGTGTTTATATAAAATTGTATATACAATATCATAATATAAATATACCTAATATGACTAAATATAGTATACAAACATACTTATGTATACGAATATTACGGTGTTCGAAATGTATGTATGTATGTATATAAAAACATGTATATGTACGATGTGAAAAATAATAAAACAAAAATAATAATGGCATTAGCAACAATATAGATAGTATAAAAAATTGTGTTGGTAATTGAATGACAAAAAATAAATAAATAAAATAAAATTTTATATAGTGATGCTGCATTATTATGTTTTTCGATATTTTCTTTTATTCACGTGACTTTGTTCTCTTTTATTTATCCTGCGTTGTATATACATACATGTACATATGTATAATATATGCATAAAAATGTATTCAGCATGTGTATACCTATACATACGTATTTATCTACGTGATTACTCGTACATATAAAACACAAAAGCAAAGAAAAATATTTTTCTAAACTCGGTGTTTTTTTCGTTAGATATTGTGTACAAATGTATTAGTTTTATTTAATTTTTTTTATTTTTATGTTTTTATATATATACACTCACATACCTACACGTATGTATATAACTCAACGTATTCCGAAAGCACACACTCCTATTTACGCATAGTGTACAGTTCGGAATACATACATACATATGTACATACATGAATATACTGAGAGTTTGTAGAAGATATGAATGCATGTAAAGAAAAACATTCATTATTTCTATTTTTCATTCATGTACATAAATACATACATATATACACCTTTGCTTATATTTCCAATATGAATACACGTAATTTTCTTTATTGTTTCAGCTGAATATAAAAAAATACAAATCTATTTTTTTTTATGTTTTAAAAACGTAAGAAATCAGCAAATAACAAATGATGTAGAACAAGTTTAACAAACTTAAAAATGTAGTAGAAACGACAGTTAAAAAATATGAAAAAATATGAAAAAATAAAGAATAAACAGCAACTCAAAAAATACATATACTAATCAAAAAGATGAAAAATTTCTGAAAAATTTCAAGTTTAGTTTAAATTGAACAAAATATAACATGTAAAATTGTCTCAAAAATTTCTTAAAAATATACTAAAACAGTAAAAGTCTAAGTTTATAGAAATTTTGTTGTATATGAAATTTAAAATGTATCTTAGCATTTTGAATTGCATACTGGAAAAGGCTATACAAGAAAAATAAGTGAAGTGACATTTTTGAATCAATTTTGATATCTTCGAAATTATTTTGAAAAATTAAAAATAAAATAAAGACAACAACTTATTCTAATCATAAAGTATAAAAATTCTTGAACAGATTCAAGTGCAATTACGATTGAACCAAAGAATGAAAAATGAAAAATTTGAAGTATTTTTCTGTTGACGCATTCATCAGAATAAATTAGAATAAAAAACAAAGAAAAATAAAATCAAAACAACAAAAAACAAAAACAAAAAGGAACAGATAGTTTTGAATAGTTTAGCTAAGAAAGAAAATGAAATTGAGAAAAATAAAAAGAAAAATGGAAAATGTTTATGTATAAATGCATTTTAAGTTACACAACAATATGCAATACATGAAAATAAAGAAAAGAAATAATGAAAATTTTCTTGACCTTTTTGTCTGTACAGATTTGTATTTTTACAATATACTTTACATACATATGTATGTAAATATAAAGGTTAATTCTATAAAACAGATGAATAGATAGATATTCTTAGCTTTTATTTTTCTACAGAATTTTTATTCTTTTATTTACTTATTTATTTATTTTTTTTTCCTGTTTAAGAACCATTTTTTCATTTATCTTGACTGTATATTTTATAGTGTACTCAGTGTAAGGATTAAATTATCTTTCTTTATTCTATCAAAAAGAAGTGTATTTTAGTATATATACATATGTATGACTGCATATTTATAAAATCATAGAAGAATTGTAAATATGTATGTATATATATGTACATGAATTTATCCTTGGTAGTTTCACAATATTGCCATAATAAAGGAAACTTCAAATTGCATTAAGATTATACATACATACATATATGTACATATACGTGTATATATATATAATACAATCTTAAAGCTTTGTAAACATATTATCTGAAAAAATCGTAAAAAAAATTCCCTCGCGCATTATCCTTTCCTTTTTATTTAGCCTTGTGAGCTTTCAATTTTATATTTTATAGAATCTAATTAAAAAAATGATTATCTCAGTCAGTGTAAAAATAATAAAAGCCAAAAAAAAAGTATACATATATCACATACAAAAATAAAGTGGCTTAGCTTTGTATTTACATGAAAATAAATTGAAAAATGACCAATGAAATAAACAAACAGTGTAAAACAAAAATAAAACCACATTGAAAAAAATGAAAATTTTTTAATTTTGATGTTCTAATCCTTTGCTATTATTTATATTATCTTTTGTGAAACATAAAAATATAATACGCGGTTTTTGGTGAATATATAAATTTTTTTAATAACATTTTAATGAAAACTGTTTTGGTTTTCTGCTATTTAATTTATGAATATACATAAATGTATATATATGTATGCATGTATACATGTAAATGTTAAATCTATTAACTTTATTGGTAGTTTTTGAATGTGCAAACATGATATAAAATTTTATTGTTAGAAATTTCCATAAATTTTTGAATCAAATTTTTATTGGTTTCAGAGTTTCAGATATTTTGTGAAGTGTAGTAAAATTAAAATAAATTTTAAATAATATAGGATATTTTTGTTTTCTCTTTTGTTTTGTTGCAAATCTCTAAAAAGTTGAATAATTGATAAATGATTAGGTAAAATTTTTCTTTTAAAAATGAATATATTATACAAAAATCAATATTTAACAAAAAAATTTATACTAAATATTTTAAATTAATAATCCCATATGTGTGTTTTATACACACTAAATTACGTTATAATTACAAGTGTTTTAAGTTTATAATTAATTTTAAAACTTTGAATGTTATTATTTTGATATATTATGTTATGTGTTAAGCAGAGAAAGTGTGAATTTTAAATTAAATTAATGTATGAGTGCTGTTTGATTTTACACAAAACCACTTACATATGGAGTAGAAAAGAGAGAGAAAAATATAATTTCTTTAGTAAGATAATGCCTTAATATACATACATACATATATACGTTATATGTTTAAGATAATTAAAAACAAATGATTTTGTTGGAAATAATTTAACATTTTTGATAAAATCTTTGATTATTTTGATTTGTGAATGCGCAATTTTTATCAGATATTTCTTTAAATAATTTACAAATGTATTAATTCAATTAATTTAATTTGTATGGATTTTATAGTATAATTTACATACATACAAATAAATACGTTTTTGTATATGAGAAAGTAAAATATTTTTAAAATTTTATAAGTAAAACAAGAAGCAATTATAAATAAAACTGATGTAGGTATGTACATACATATGTATACATATGATTTGAATTTATATCATGTACTTATATATAAGTATATATACATATTACAATTCATATACATATATGTATTTATGCATTTAATTGTACATAGATGTGTGATAATTTATTATGCATTGTTTCTTAACTAAGTAAAAGCATCTTTATATTTAAAACTCTTTGATAATTCATTCGTTCATTCATTCATTTTCATAATAAACATTTTATAATACATTAACATTTACATATATTTACATTTTTAATTTATTTATACAGAAGATGTTTTTAGTATAATTTAATAGATTTAATTTTAAATTTTCTTTTACTTGCATATATATATATATATATATATATAATTGCTGACATATACGTATGTTCGTATTGTATGTATTTCTAAATTGTAGGAGTATATGAAAAATAAAATTAATTTGAAAAAAAAAAAAAAAAAACAAAATGAAAATGGAAACACAAAACTATAAAGGAATTATAAAATAAAACATATTTTATTAAATTATATTAACAAATTTGTTTAATAGAATTGACTAGAAATTGTTAGAGTTTAAAAAGTAAGAAAGAACAACTTTCTTTTTGTTCTGTACTTTTACTTTTTTATTTTAGTTTTTGTTAATACTCATATTTTTGCATTACTATACAGACAAGGAAAATAATATGCATGTTTCGAATACACAGTAAAATCTTCTAGAGATTTTATTACATGAAATTTTCTCAAATGCCTTATGGACAAGATAATTATACTAAAAAACTGACATTAGAAAGAACAACTACCATACATTTTTATTAAACTATGTAAAAATGTATGAACATCTTTTTCTGAACATCTGTCCATGCTTTTTCTGACTTTACTAATACGTTTATGTACATGGATTCAGATAAAATATGTACATATATATAAATACTTATAGAATATAGACTGATAATATACTTTTTGCAGCCTCTAGTTAAACATTATTATTTTGTATGATAGAGTATGGTGTGAGTGTTTACAAAAACATATCATCAGAGCTATCAAAAATATATGTATGTACTATACAAAAATATGCTGTATAAAATAATTGCATATTTGTTTGTACGTAATAGTATGCACATTGCATATGTACATTGTAGTATGTAATTCTCTCATATGAATGAATTAATGATAAAATATTTTACATTTTGTATAATTTTTATAAAATATGTATATGTATGTATATGTACTCATTTAGTTCAGTATGCTTATTTGAATTTATATAAAGTGCATATGGACCATTTAAACTTTTCTAAAGCAATGGAAACATTAATATCGTAAAAGTCCTTAGCAATAGTAGCAGTCGTATAAGTAGGAGCAACAGTAATAAAAAAAATCATATACTTATAAAAAAGAATAATAAAAATAAAATGAAACAAAACACAAAAGAAGAAAAAAAAAAACCAAAATGAGAGAAGAAAATGTTACCATTGGGCGAAAGAAAGTTTTAAATGCAAAAACATTTCGATTTAATTACTTTCTTTAATTCGTACATATTACATACATACATATATACTATACGAGTACATAGCACATAATACAACAATATGTGCATACTTATGTGGTAAGGTCGGAAATATGAGAGTATATTATTATATACATATGTATATATATATACTGATTCAAATCTGTTGTAAACATACACATATGTATGTACTTTTGATATAATATTTTTAAAGAAAAAATATTTGTGAATTCACTTATATACATATATATTCATATTTTACGTGTATACTTGTACAATATACATATACATGAGAATACTTTCACATAATCTATCGAAAACTTTTTTTCTTAACTGAAGAATAATTTATAAAAGTGTTACACCACATTCAAATCTCTATAAAAAATTATTTCTGAGTATTAACGAGGCCAGGATTTATATCCTTAAAGTTCCACTTTTTCAAATATCATCTTTGTTTTTACTTTGTTTTGTTTTTAAAATGAAAATTTATTTACCTTACATGCATATACATTTATTTATCATTTTTCATATACCACGTATTCATGCATTCTGATTCATACGAGTTATATGCTGCCATGTCATTATTATCCTATTTAAAAAGTGAAGGAATCTTAGGTCTATGTGTACATGAAATGATAAATGAAAAGCCAAAGTATAAAAATGTTTTTTAAAATTCATGAACACATGCATGTGTTCATGTACATATACTTATGTAATACTGGATGTATTTATATGCATTTTAGATGCATCTATATACATACATATATAAAGACAGTAAAATCTGCTATGCTTCGTTGTGTTCAATATAAAGGATTTTTTTTTGGTGTTTTTTTTTAACTCAACTCTATTTTTCATCAGTAACAGAAAATTGAACATTTCATTAATTACAGTGAAAATAAATTGGTAAATAAGATAAAATGATGATAATGATGATGATGAAGATGACGGTGATGATGATGAAGATGTTGATAATGATAAGAACTTAAATAAAGTTTGAAAGAGCTTTGTTGTTAATAATCTAAATTTGATAAATTTTTATGTGATTAAATTGGTACGTTAAAATAATACAACATAGGAGAATGTAACAATGTACATGTACAGTGTGGGTTCATTTGAAAAAGTTTTAAACTTTGGTTTTGTACATACATGAACAAAATAATAGTACGTACAAATTTTATGCGATATACGTATATATACATAAGTAATTATAAGAGAAATATGTATGAAGTATGTATACATATACAAGTAGTTTTGATGGTTTTAAGATATATTTATATTTTGTATATTCTTATTTTAATTTACTTGTAGATTTATGTATATCTATAAAGTACACATTTAATATTTGTCAAATACTGGAGAATTGCAATTTATATCATATAATTAAAAATTTTTGTGTGTATATGATGTGTATTGCAGTTTTCTCGAATTGTTGAGAATTTTCATATAAAATTCATTTTGAAAGTATACCTGTAGCAAAACTGCATAATACATATTATTATGTAGGTATAGTTAACTGTGTGTATTCAGTATAAGCGCACGTTGCATCATTATTAACGTACATATACTTATATACATGCATACAATTAATTTACGCATATATAGTATATGTTGTGTAAATAATCCACATGTGTATAATTTTATTTAAAACAAAATGAACTTTTGAAAATTAATATAAATAAATGCAGACAATATTTATACTCTCACGTATTTATAGAATATTTAGATTATCAATTTCAATTTTCAAAATTCGAATTTCAATTTAAGTATTGTTTGATTTTCCACTTTTTTTATTTACAAATTCAAGAAATTCATTTATTTTCATCTAAATATACATATGCATATTAAACCTTATATTACATACATACGTGTGATATGGTTTTGTTTTAATAACATACTTATACATATACTATATAGTTATACATATTATATAAATGCATGAACTTTCAATTTATAATTATACGAATGCAATTAAAACGGAATATTGTGTACATAAAATGCAATATATCTGTGCATTTTCTGTACAGCAGATGGGAAATTTAATACGCCTACAAGTAGTTATTTATCTTTTGAAAATATTTTCATTTCATATTATATTCTGTGCACAGGCTTATAAGTACATAGTTTGTTAGATAAATATATTCTGTTATATACGTATATACATATATATACATATATGTATGTATTTAATTTAATTTATTACTTTTTAAATATATAAATATAGGTCCCAATAAATTCAGGTATTTAAATGTATTAGTTTTGAAAATTCAAATCAATATCGCATACAATATCTGTAATACGTGTATCTGCAAAAATGATTGATATTTATACTTACATTTGATTACATATATAAATAAATCAAATGCATATAGAAATATAATAATACATATTGTATAATACTAACAAGGTGCAACTTATTTCATTTATTTTGTAAGTTTTACATAAATTGGTATTATAGTTTATTTTGCAATCTATGATAAAATAATATAGAAATATAAAGAATTTTCGTTGTTTCGTGTGAAACCACAACAAAACATGTGTGTTTAATAAAAAATTAAAAGATGAAGAACTTCTTAATACATATCAGTGTAACGCTATGATTTTCGAATTTAACACTTTATTGTATTAAGTTTCTGACAGAATATATATAGATATGTAGGTATATGTTTGTTTTTATATAAATTAATAAATTTTACAATAATCATGAATCGCACATGTTATCTGATAATAATTTAATTTAATTGGTTTAATTTGATTGTTAAGGCGAGACAAAAAATGTGTTTTCTGTCATTACATAAAGCATCTGTTAATGATTATACATATACGAGCTTCATATGTATTTAGATTTATATGTTTTATCTTTATTTATGTAAAAAAAAGTGTTGTCTCCCGTATATGTAAGTACGTGTGAGTGTTGCATTTTATATTTCATATGTTATTATACAGATATCATAGATTTGTGTATATTATCTGATATTATACACATGTAATAGTTTAAAGTTATAAATGCAAACATAAGATCTAGAATTTTGTTAAAGTTATTTATAAGTAAGCATCAGCTACAAATGTTAGGCCGAAATCTTTATGGAAGGATATATGTACGTATATTTCATATGTGCATTCTAGTTCATATTGCTGTATTTGAAATTTATGCATAAATATGGTAACTGAATTTTACTGCCTTATGTACAAAGAGCTTTTATAGTTTATGCCAACATAATATGTGTACGTACAAGTACAATATGTACAATATGTACGTACATATATGTATATACATATATTTTGGACATACTTTATACTTACTACATATCATCTACATATGTTTGCTGTCTACATTATACACGTAAATAGTATAAACGCTTTCATTCACACACGTACAAGTACATTATTTATTTAATCTGTCTACAGCAAGTCTAATTTAGAACAAGGTAAAATAAAGGTAGTTTAATATATCTAGAGACACACGTTCATATGTATATCTAAGATATGTTTCTATACTTACTGAAATAACATTTAGCTTACTAGTTAGTAGTTATTGTTACTACAGTTTATAAATACATACTATGTGTAGGTATTAGGAACTATAATAATTATATTAGCATTAGACGCACATACATACATATGTATGTATGTACATGGTTTTGCAGTTGGTCGTAAGTAACGCAGCAACATAACGCATCAATGAAGCCATACCTATGTATTTGTAGAAGAAGAAAAAAAATTTAAATAATAAGCATTTAATCAAAGAAATAATTTTAATAAGTTTTTTCTTTGAAGTTTTAAAATATTAATTACATACTTACATACAAAATTTATTGCTGCGGATTACCAAGATAAACGCTAACTACTTACCTATATTTTCAAAATTTATTTTCTTTTTTTTTTGTGAAGAAAACATATTTTATTCATTTACTTTGTTAACATTATATTTTTCATCATTGTATTTTTATTTTTAATTACACGTTTACTTTCTTATTACAAAAAAAAGAGTTTTTTGTGAAAAAATTCCATGATAATACATATATAGTATTGTTTAAAACCTTTTGAGCATGCCAATAACTTAGATTTTTCTCATTATAAAATAAACAAACAGAAAATAAAAAAAATTATTTTTAAATTAAACTTAAATTAAATCCATAGTTTTTGTTTTTCTTCTCTTTCCATTTAAAATTTTCCATAATTAGCAAACGTATAACAAACAAACTACGTACGTTAATTATACGGTTTTATTAATTAAATTTTTTTTTGGGTAAATCAAGTTGTGAATGAAAATTTTGCGTTCATTAGATTCAAAATTTATGTGGATATATTATATAAATTTGCAAATAATTTTTTTCTTTCTTTTTCTCCAAATGAAAAAATCAATAAACGTTTGCACATATTTGTTTAGGTATTTAATCATAATACACTTGATTTTTCACCTTACATGTTATATTTAAATGAACTAGATGCATGTATGTATGTAGATATGTAGTAGTGTAACATTACATTTTTATTATCAAAATTTCAACTGAGTTCATTGACTTGGAATTTATACAAAAATCTACAAATAAAAGTATAATCAACTTGTATACACTTGTTTGCATTTATGTATATTTATTTTTCATTATTTGATCATGTAAACACATCATTATCTAACGTTTTGATTTTATTTGTTTTTTGAAATAGAATAATCCATAGAACAATCGAGCATTAGTTCAAAATTTTTTGATTGAATTTTCATTCAAAATGAAAAATACAAAAAAAAAAAAATGTAACAATAAAGAAAATTTTTTGTGTTAAAAGAAATCCTGGCATTGTTGTTCATATTTCTGTGTGATTTTTCGAAATTTTCATATATATGTATGTATGTATTTGTTTTATTGATTAAATTTGATTGAAAAGTAAATACAAAACAAAAATTTGAAAAATTTTATTTTACTTCTTGTTTTAAACAAATAAAATGAATTTTTTCAAATTTTATCTAATATATTAGGATATAAAAGTTATCTACATTCAAAGCTTAAAACTATAATAGAAATAATCAATGTTTTTATGTATTCATAAACATAAAAATTTTAGTTATGTGATATCATTTAAATGTCGACAATAAATTTGGATGATTTCAAATAAACATAATTTTTTGCTGAATAAGATACTTAAAGACAAAATATCCTGATAAGAAATTTTTCTAAGCACATATATGTACATGTGGGTATGTTATATTCTGTTGTTTTCAAAATATTTAAAAAGTTTTGTACAAGTATCATGTTTTATATTTCTTTGAAATACATACATAAATGATGCTGTAAATATATAGGGTATGATGCTGTAAAACACACACATTTTCATATGCATACATATTCATAAAGTATATAATTGAAAAAAGAAACGACTATCTATCATCTTTATAATTTTTATTTGAAAAATATGTATGTATTTGAAATTCAATTTCATAACGTTTAGCATGGCATTGAGTTAAGAATTAAATAAGAACTGAGTTTATTTCGAAATTCCCCTTTTTTATATGTATCAGTAAATAAGATTTTCCTAAAATTTTGTTGTTTAAAATGTCTAGAATAACTCTAAAAATTCAATTAAGTCTGTTCAAATTGAATGTTTTTCTTTTCCTAAAAAAATTTTCTATTTTTATACTGCTGATTATCTTTAAAAGGATTTATTTTTAATTTAAAATATAGAAATCGGTTATCAAATTAAATTTTTTCTAATTAAAAAATTGGCCAATTTTACAATTTATGTGATGAACATTTTCTTTCCCTAATTTCTGCTTAGTTAATTCATTGAAAACCACACATAGTACATTTTGAAATACAGCCTGAGGTACATATTTAGAGGGAAAATTGATCATACGTGTGGTACGAATATGTACATACGTTATTACTCCATAATAAATGATTTAAATCGTAATCGTGTGTACATAAGTATCTCTATAATAAAAATAATTTACTTAAAAATTGAATAAATTTTATTAGCAATTCATAATTCTTAATTTGTCTGATATTTCTAATTATTAGTTTATTTTTGTTTTCATTTTCTATTCACTTTCATAACAAACTTATTTTATGTATTTTTCTTGTATTTGTCTTGTATGTATTTACTTTCGATTTTATGTAAATTCATCTTCTCTTTAAATCACGATTTATTATGAAATACTCCTCTTAAAAGTGTTAAATTATTGCAGACATTAGCACGTAAACATGTACATGTAGTAAACACTTTATTATACATGTGGAAAAAAAATTATTTTTCGTTTTTTTTTGCTTCTTTTCTACCTTTATTGATTTTGCATATTACCATAAATCTGGAGTGAAAATCATAATCACCAATTTAACGTTTCATTTTTCGTCTATTTTTTTTTTATTAAGTAATTTTTTCTCATCCTTGTTTTTTCTTTTACTATTTTTGTATGTATGTGTTTCAAATGTAAGTATATGTACTTTCTCATACAAAGAGAAAACCACATACAATGTAAACGCAAATGATATTACATTTAAAAATCGTGACTAATTATAGGAATTTTCATTTTCTGATAAATTCATACTTCATTTTAATTTATCACAATTTTAACACTCATCAGTACGCTCATATACATAGCTGACATCTAAAATTATAAAAAAGCTGACATAAAAAATAAGGAAAAACCGAAAAAGTAATCGTAGTAAAATAAAATAAGAAAAAAAATGAACCATCAAAAAGAAGTGAAAAAGAGTTTCAGGTTGACTGACTACATAAAAATTTTATGTAGAAAAAAAAAGTAAAATTATCTGATAACAGAAATGATTGTCCTTTAAATTATTTCTCTTCGAAGGTTTTTTTTGTTTTTTCTTATTTTATAGGGACTTAATACATCATAAATAAAATGTACTTACAGAAAGAATGGAATGGAAAGTATTGTATTATGTACATTCATTCAATTTTTGTGTCCTTTTTGGATTATTAAGTAAATTAATTCAAGTTTTAATTTTTTTTTTTTCATTTATTTAATTCTTTTTGTTTTTAATTTTATATATTTACATTCTTACGCTTTTTTTAATTTTAATATATTTTTACGCGCTGATGTGTTATAAGTACATACTAATTTTATTTGTATTATTTTAGTTTTGATTTTTTTAAGAGATTACTCGTTAAATTTTATGTGTGTAATAAATTAAGATTTTAAAAAAAAAACTAAGCTTTATTTTGTTTTTTGTTTATTGTATTGTTTAAAAATTTGATTTAGTTTTGATTTAAGTGTTTTTTTGTTTTTAATTGGAATTAAAGTATTTTTATATTTTTAAAAATTCCGGACTGTATATTATTTGCATATGAAATTTGTTTTTAGTTAAAAAATTTTTTTTAAATTTTATTTTGAAAATAAAAAAATTAATGTTAATTACGATATATAGTTATAATTTATGTGAAAAAAATTTCTTGTACACTTAATAAATACATTGACTTCGATATTAAAAAAATATTTGAAATTATTCTAAACAGTTTTTGTGCAAAAAAAGAAATCAAAATATTTAGAATTTGATAATTAAAAATAAAAAAAAAAAATAAAAATAAAAAAATGTCCTTCATTCAAGCGCTCATTTTTTATTACATTGAAATTATGTTGAATTGAGTTTTTGTGTACTTTGTTTACACGAATATGGTGTCATTTGTATAACACTTTTTCAACTTTTAACATTAATTAAACTTGTGAAAGTGTAAACATCGAATTTTTTTTGTAATTTTATGTTTTTTTTATTTATTTTTTAAAAATGTATTTGATCAAGAATATATGTGTAACATATGTACATATATGTGTATTGTGTATTTTTTTAGCAATTTGCTGAAATTGCGTTTAATTTTAATAAAATCACACTCACATATTTTGAATTCTGATAATATTTAAGGATATATTGAATACATACACATACATACATGAAATTTGTTCTTTTTTATTTACATATTTGTACAATGTACAAATAAACATATCTATATACATATGTTCTTATTTTATGATGTAAATCAACTGAAAAAATAAATTAATTAAAATAAAAGTACAATTTAAAAGTGCTTTGCTTATATAACATGCATTTATTTGTATTTCATTTTATTAATTAAAACAAATCACTTTAAATTGTGATTTCTCTTTAATTAACTACTGTATCTTATTTTAATAAATATGTACGTAAATGTTTACATTAAAAAAAAAGTATAATAAAAATATAGTGGATGTAAATGTATAAGCATGTGTAAACATTTACATACATTAAAGTTAACCTTTAATGTTTAAATTTTTAAGTACAAGTTTGATTTTTTTTTTGATATGTACATATTTATATTATATTCTTATTATACTTATATTGAATCTACATATTTATATGTTTTTATTTTATCTGTACATATACATATACGTATGTACATATTTTACGTATACTTTATGTCATTACGAATTACGTAGAAATCGTTATTTTTCAAATTTATTAAAATTATTAAGTTTAACTGCAAAAAAAAGTGAATAAAATATTTGAAAAATAAGGATTTTATATATTTTAAATCTTAATTTTAAGCATGGAAATACGATGAGATTGCTTCTTCTATTTTCCGTTTTTATATCCATACATAAAGTATGTATACGATATTTTTATACATACAAATTTTTTTTTTTATTTCACCATATTTCATTTATATGATATACATATACATATGTAATTAATATTTAAAATACAAAGTATTTAAATTTGTTCGTTTTTTCTTTAAAACTTTTATTTTCTTTCATTTACTGTATGTTATTTACCATAATATAAGAAAAACGAAATTACAATGACGATGATAAATGAAATTATTTTCTTTTAATTTTACAAAAAATACATTAAGTTTTCATATAAAAAAAAAAATGTGTAAAAGCCAAAAATACATAATATGAAAATACATATTAAAAAAAAAGAAATATATCAACTGTTTTTTTTTTATATGTACATATATAAATAACAAAAGATAACACAAACACATAAAATAACAATGAAAAATTGATTATGACAAATATAATTTTATGTATGAGAAATTTATATTTTGTTATATCCTTTTCTCATTTTTCAATAGTTATTTTTTCCTTGTTTCTTCTCATTGGTATTGTTAGATTCATCATGTCATAAGTGTCAGCTTAAATTTGCACTTATAACATGAAATGAACCGACAAGACATACCATTTTCTCATTCTTTAAAGAAAAATGAAGTAAGAAAAAAAAAAAAGGGAAAATTTTATAAAAAGAATTTTTAGTATCGATTTTTTTTCACATTTATTTTATTTTATTTTTTTTTCGTTTAAGATATGTAAATAGATTTGACAGAGTAAAACGCACTGTAAAAAAATGTTATTTTCACAAGAATATTTTTCAAATTGTGTACATATATATACAGTATGTATGTTATATAAATGTGTAATACATATGCCTCAGTTTATTTCATTCTTTTATATACGAGTACTTACAGGCAGAAATACATACATATGTATGTACTAGTATGTATGTACATATATGTACATATATGAATTTTATTGAGAATAGCATATAGTTTACAGAATTTGAAGTATTTTGTACATGGAATATTTTGAAATCTGACAGTTTTCTAACAATGTTTTTAAACATAAAATTGAAAGTATTTTGAATAACATTTAGTGCAATACACATATGTACATACATATGTATACATTTTATATATGCACAAAAGTAATACATGTATATAATATGTGTATAATAGAAAAATATGGTATTTTAAAAAATTTTCGATAATGATATAATAGAGGAAAATTTATATTTCATTTCAATTTGATTTTTATTATATTTTTATATTTTTTGGTATTTGCTTTATTTTTCAAATATTCTTTGAAGGTTATACATACATACATACATATGTACATACGTATGTTTGTTGTAACTTGTTCATAAAAAAGTAAAGTCTTTTATATAATATTTTTATTTTTATTTTAAAAGAATACACGTAAAACATACTCTTTCCATTTATTTGTTTTTGTCAGATTTTAATGTTTATATAAATCTAAAAATCATGTAATGCATATTGATCCTTGTTTGTTACATGAAATATATGTTGAAATAAAATTTTAAAAGTAAAAAGTAAAATGATAAATTACCATTTAATTTCTAATGTTATTTGAAAATGAAAATTCTTTTGAGGTAGATATATTAACTTTTATGGTAAATTTTATGTAAAAAGTGGTATTATGTGTGTGTGTCTTTTTGAAACTAGTAATTATTGAAATTTCAGATTTGTGGTTTTTGAAATGGTTTTTCAGAGATTTTATTTCATTTTATGATGCAAATTCTATGATAATTTTTTCCCCTCTTTTAAATTTGTACTTAAAATAATCAAAAGTAATTTTCAGTATTCATTTTCAATATTTAATTACATTACTTTTCATGACAATTCAGTTTTTGGTTTTATTAAATCCAATAAAGTTAAAATAATATCACACTATAAATCATTCCTTCAATACAGAAACCACACAAAATCAATATGTTAAATTACAAGAGAAAATTATTTTAATCGATTACTCAAAGTGTATAAAAAATTTTAAATTATGTACATAGGTTCTTCACAATTAATGATAGTATAAAATCATCGACACCTTTAATTACAACTTGTTCTAAAAAATATGGACAAAAATAATTATCAACTTTTAAAATGGAAACCAATATTGGTGTTCATTAATTTAAAATTTTACATAATTTTCCAATATACATATACATATGCTAGAAATTGATATTATTGAATATTAACGCATGTTTCGTAATATTTGAATTTAAAATATAAAATTTAATATAAAAGTTAAACATATGTACGTCAAACTTTTCTGATCAGTAATTATTTTCGTACATACAATAATACTACATTTATTTGCCTAGTTTTTTTTTTTTTTTTTTTTTTTTTTGGTATACTAATTTTAATATAAAGAAAATTTTTTTTGTTTATCGTTTTTCCTATAATAAAAACTCTTGCAAAAACTTTTACATAGTCCTCACATAATTATTTAAATGTATTCATAAACTTTTATAAAAGTAAAAATGTCAATATTTCAAGAAATACGATTTTTATGATTTTTTTTTATTTTTTGGATTTTTGTTTCTGGAACAGAGAATATGAAAATAAATATAGAGAAAATTAAAATTAAAAAAGTATGATTCTTTGCTTTTGCCATTCTATTTATCATATCTACGTTTATTCGTACAAACATCCAATTATTACGTTATTACGTACGCATTTTATACTACGTGCATTACACATACATACATACATTGTTAATGTATAAAAGTCTATACACACATGCATATAACGTAGGACTTCGTTGGTATGATAAGGTGAAGTAAATACCAAAGTTCGTTTATACATATATATGTACAAACATACATACATACTTACGTGTATGTACGTTTTATATGCATGTTTGTATAGTATCTATGCATATACATATATCCATTTATTTATATTACATAAGTATGTATGTGTGCAACACATACCATGGTTTCATAATATTTGATAATATGCTCGAAGTCAGTCAAACTAAAAAATCATTTTCCTTCCTAGAGAAGACATATTTTTGCCTGAATATGTTTTTTCCTTTGCTTCTCTTTTTCGTAAAATAACAAAGTTTTAAATATTTAACCGCGTGAAAATGAGAGTAAATCATAAAAGGATCTTCTGCCATGCTGTATGCCTATACATGCAATTTATATAGCACAAGTGACATACATGCATAATAAATGTGAAAATTTGTTTTTTTATTTTTCATGAGAGTGCTTGAATATACAAAAACAAAATTAATGAAATAAAAGGAAAAAGTTGTGCAGGACTTTTTTTTTTTAAATTTTTTGTTTTTCATGATGAATTTATACATTTTTTTATGTTGACATTATAACTATGAGGAAAATTTGCTTGTTATGTACATACATATATGTATGTACATGTATGCATTATACATACATATGTATATTAAAAAGAATTTGAATTCAAAATGAAAACTAAATTTTATAACATGGAGAAAAATGAAAGGCATTTTACATACGTTTAAAATAAAAATTATGAATGAAAAACCGAAATGAAAGAAATAAAAAAAAAAAAATAATAATAATAATGAAGAGAAAACATAAATTTATTTTGGTTTTTTTATTTTGAAAATTTTTGTTGGCTTTAAATTGCACGCAATTTGCATAGATTACTTTTTGCTTTACTGCTGCAACATGCATTTTAATATTTAATTTATTTTATACTGAATTTTTTTGAAGGATGTGTTAGTATTACATAGATAGTACATAGTTTATACGGTTATACATACATATATGTAGAGACTTGTTTTTTCTTTTTTTTTGTATATGTACATATAAATATAAATCATGTGTTTTGTACATGATGCATTTGGTGCATGTGTAACACATATTTATGTGTATTATCTGCAACTTTTTAATATTCTATTGTACCTATACGGTAGACATATGCACAAAATTGTACTACTAAATCTATATATACATATATATGTGTATCTACTCCAATTTACCCTCAAACTCATGAAAACTTCAATTAAAAAAAATTGAAAAAAATAAAAATAAAAAAATGCATTAAAAATAGATAACATCGAATAATAATAGTAATAAAGGCTAAAAATTTTATAAGACTATAATGAAATGAACAAAATGAATTTATGAATGCATAAAACAAGAATAAATTTCAAAAATTGTATGTATCAATTCATTTTTGCTATGTATTAAAATTGTATCAATAATATATTGTAAATTGTAAACACCTATAGACAAGTTGCATAGCAATACAACTATATTTACAGAAAACGTACATGTAGGTAGATATAAATATACATATATACGAAGGTAAAATGCATCATAAATTTGAAATGCTTTCTAATGAATATTATGAAGGTAAAAATTTGCATAGAAAATTTGTAGTTGCAATTTCTGTAAACGAAAGCATCATTTAAAATTATAGAATATTTATGGTATGAGAACGTACATAAAATATACAAGTGTATGAAAATATAATTTATTTACGCGAATATACATATGTACATATATCTTAATATATCTATGTATAAAGAAATAATCATATGTGTGTGTACATAAATATTTTAGATATTGCTTGCTTGATTATGTTTATACACCAAATACTTTTTGCATTGACGCTGATGATGATAATAAAATAATATAAAATTATGCAACACAGTAAATTTTAATGTTAAATACAATTTACATTTGAATGTGTACATACATATAAAATTTGAAAATGCAATGAAAATCTAAAAATGGCATCATATAACAAAATATTATTACATATATGTATGTACGTGTGTATTTACATTGCATTTTAAATCGTTACTAGCATAATAATGTTATATGAATTCATTATCTGTGATATGTTTTGATTTTAAATTTAGCAAAAATACAAATGTCAGGTTTTTCAAATTACATATACATACATAGATTTTTGCTAATTCATTACGTTTTCATTGTATAGTATTTACAATACAAATTCATAATAAGATATACGATATACATGTTAATACAATCACATGCATTGTAATATATTCAATTGGATATTATTCATAACGTTTGATGTCAAATAATGTACCATAATTTTCTTAATATGAATATATGATTGTTACACAAACGTACAATTGTACTCATATACGTATGGTATTTGATAATAATTTGAAAATTTATTTGATTGTTTTTTTTTTTATTACATATTTTTATTTTGAATTTTGATTGGAAATTCTAATAATAAACGTTGAATTTATACAATTATATTATGAATTCAATTCATACATTATAGATATATCCATATGTAAACATTTTATTTGATCTATAAAATTACTGATTTTTATTACATTGATTCCCCTCACAGGCCCCACACATGCATGTAAGTAAGCCAAGTGTATAAAGAAAATTAGTAAATTTGACATGGTTATACGGTATGTAGAATTTTAGAAAATCATTATTTTAAAAGATATCAAAATCAAACATGATATACCATATATAGTCAATATATTTTTTAGAAATGAATTTATTTAAATTCAGAAAAGGAAATTCGTATTATTTCTATATATATATTTTAATGTGTTCTCATAATCCTTTTGCATATACATATATATACTTACATACATTCAATACATGTCTTGAACAGTATTCTGAGAGTAATTATTCAATATTCTTATTCTTATTATATTCTATTATTTTTTTGTTGGTTTTGTTTAATAGATTTTTATTTATTTCAGCAGAAATTAGATAAAACAGAGGGGAAAAAAATAAAGTCCAAACATACACACATACATATGTAAATGAAAACAACATTGTTTAAATAAAATAAAGAGATGATATTAATTTATAAAGGATGACATAATTTTAATATGTATTTATTAAAATAAGACATCATTAGATCATTTATACTGTCATAAATGGAAATATATTTGTATGCAAGAAGTAAGATATACTCACACATTAATTTGTATTTTTATCGTGTATGTTTTTGTTCATGAATTGTTAAGTAAGATATAATAATAATGTACATAACACTATAAGAATTACCATAAAAATAAAAAGCTTTATATGGCGCCGTCATTAATAAAGATTTTATTTTAGTATTATATGTATAATAAAGCAAATAAACATAATACTGTAAGCAAACTTACATACATGCATATATATATGTATGTACATATACATATGTATATATGTATGTGAGCAATATATAATGTCAAGTGATAAAATAGATGTTGAAATTGCAATTTACATAGTTGTGAAGAAAATTACGATATAAATAATATAAAAATCGTGCATATGTACGAAAACTAAAAATACATTCTATAGTTCAGAAAAGTATACAATTTTAATACGAATTGTTGCACAACATACATACATACATAAAACAAGAAAAGCTAACAAAAGAACAAATTAAAAAAATAAATAAATAAATGAATAAAGTGCAAAAAATTAAAACTGTGAAAATAAAATAATTTTCATGGTAAATTTCAGACATTTCACAAGTTTACATGAACAATTAAATGAAATCTTATTTTTACGTTGTTTATTTATTTTTTCTTGCTGCCTTTGTACATTATTATTACTTTTAAGCAAAGAAAAAATTCATTTTTATTTTTTTTTACACCCTTTCATATAAAATTTATTTCTTTTATATGGCAATTTTTTCTCTCAAAATAATTAAGAAAATAATAATTATTATCATTTTAACAGTTTTAACAGAATTCTCCAATTATCTAAAGTATCTTTTTTAATTATGTATGAACTGCAAACCTAAATTAAAAAAAAAAAAAAAGGGAAAAGAATCGTATTTTTCGATGTTATGTACATTCATAGCATATTACTTTTAGAAATAAAAAACAATACTATATACGCAGAGTTCATTACATTTTTTTATGTAACAGCGCATGAAACTTAATTTTTAAAAAAATTTTTTTCAATGGCTAGAATAGCTTTTAATCAAGTTTTTTCTATTACTGGGAATTTTCCGCATATTTTTTCTTTAAAGTATATATATGTACACGTACATTTTACAAATATTTTTTACTTTCTTTTAATCTTTGTTGTTTGGTAAGATAATTCATGAAAATCTTTTGTATTTCCAAAAACCGTGACAAAATGATTAAAAAAAGACAAATTTGCATAGTGTTCTTAACTTATTATTAAAACAAATCAATATAAACATTGATTAAACTTTTACCATATTTTATTTTTGTTACATTTATTACAATTTCAATTTTTATACACTTTAAATGATTAGACTCTTTTATACCGCAAAGTTGGTTTTATACTGCGTTAAATAAACTACAATTACAATAAGTAGTCTTATAGTGATTCTAAGAAGACATTTAGAATTTACTAGTTAACTTAAAAAAAAAATATAAGAAAAAAGAATTTTTAAAACTTGCATTCACCTATTAAAGCCCATAAATAATTTCATATTAATAAAGAAATATTAAAGTTTCTTATACACTTAAAAATTAATGACAATGAAAACAGTTTTCTTCTTTTAAACTTTTAGAATTGCTGAAATTTGAATTAAAAATTGTAAAAATTTATCTAATTTATACATATATATATATATATAAATAATTATTTGGTAAATTTTATTACTTACTAACAATATGAATCAATTTCGTTCCAAAAAACTTTTTTAACTTTTTTTTTCATATTTTTTTTAATTTTAAATGGTTTTCTGATGTTTTTGGAACGTTGACAGTATGATTTCATTTTTATCATTACCAGTATAATCTGTCTATATATTTAATTTCATTACAGCAGTCGAAAATATTTGTTTTAATAAAAAGGAAGGGAAATGAGAAACAAAAAAAGGCCAAAAATTATTAAATGAAATATTTTGCCAAAAAATGTTCTCTCTTTCCAAATATATTGTATGCTTAAAATGTATACAAATTCACACAATTTTACATTCTAATTTCTTATAAGTATGTATTTTATGAATAAATATTCATAATGATAATTTCCCTTTATTTTCCTACATTTATATCCCTTTTCTTTAATAAACACATTTACATACATATGTACATATTTTATTTCTCTTGTAACAATAAAGTTAAACCAATTTTTGTATTTAACATAATTTTCCAATACCATATACTCGTATACTAAAAACATTACATACATATTATATTAAATTTTGAACAGTAAATTGTGGTATTTGGTGTTATGTAAGTCAAATATTTAATATTGAAAATTTGATTATGTATGGATATAAAAGGGATATGTACATATATATATACATACGTACGTGTAACTAATAATATGTACAATGAAGATACTTTATAGTTTTCATGTACATGTTCAAATACATCGTTTGCGTATGTTTTGTAAATGGACTTTATATATAAAATTTCGATTTGTAGTAAGAAGTTGTTAATTGAAAACTTATGCTTCAGTTTTTCAACAGTTTTCAAAATGTATTTTGTATGTTTGTATTTTTTTTTTTTTTGTATAAGTTCTTTTTTTTATATTACACTTAGTTCTATATTCTTTATGTCCTTTTTTTTTTGATTGTAGATGAAGAGAAAAAATTTTTTTTCTGTTTTTAACATACATAAGAGTGAAACTTATTCAAAAAATGCAATTTGATTTTTTTCTATTCAATTTTTTTATTTGAAATAATAATTTTGGTTCTTAAAGAGTTAATTTTCTGATATGGGAAATCACTTATACTTTAATAATATAAACATACATACATACGTAGTACATAT
The DNA here is from genome assembly GCA_963971155.1 of Anthrax anthrax. Classification (NCBI taxonomy): domain Eukaryota; kingdom Metazoa; phylum Arthropoda; class Insecta; order Diptera; family Bombyliidae; genus Anthrax; species Anthrax anthrax. Next base: position 21,251,564 of record OZ020119.1, read on the forward strand.
ACATAAATGTATGTATATTGAATGAACTCTTTTGTAGTTATAGTTATTCTATCATATCGGACTGTATATACTGTATACATATAGTGTATATATAAGTATGTATATATGATATTCGTATATGTACTGTAAGGCTATTAGCCAACTAACCAAGAACTCAAATGGTTACATGTTATCCCATTTTATATTGGATTTAGGTGATTCAACTTTTTGGACAAATAACAAAAACATATATAGTTTTTGCCAAAATTACCCTTTACACTTTATAGTTTCTCATTGTTGGATATGACACTTTTTTAACTTTTAAAACTTTACTTTTACATAATAAATGTGTATATATACATATATCATATATGTATATGGATTTGTGTATGTGATATACCCACATATAAAATTTAATTTTATATAATGAAAAAGTTTGTATGTATCAGAAAAGTTTTTTCCTGATAGGGTTTCGTATATAAACATATGCACACACATACATATATTTACATATGTATGTACAATATGTGTATGTAGATAAATATTTTTGAATGTCATTGATCGCTATTTTGATGTTTTCAATTCAATTAAATTGAATAATTTTTTTTCATGTGATGATTTTCTTCTTTAGTCTTCTTCTTTTCCATTTATTTATATTTTATTTTTTTTAAAATGACTTGAAGCAAAAACAAGTGAATATGTGTATGTACTATGGATAGTATATGGAATTAAAAACACATTTGAATTCACTTTACATACATTTTTTCTGTAAAAAATGTTAAGTCGATTAAATGGTTTGAATTGTATATATGAATACGAGTAATCTTCTAGTTAAAATTTATTTATTAAAATAAATATGACCTTCTGAAGCCTAATTAAAACATTGTATCTGATCACTGAGCGTACGAAGTAAATATTTGCATATTCCGTTGTGAATGTTATAATTATTGTAAAGAAAATACTTTTCAGATAATTAAAAATATTTATTATACAAAAACTAATATGCATGTTGATTTTCTTACATAGTTTTATTTTATATATTAACATTACTAACTTGAATTTATTATTCCATTAAACTTCGATGTTATAAATAAAATTACTACAGAGCTTATACTTCTTATTTGCCCATTTTTTTCTTTTTTATTAGTTAACTGTAAACTAACTAAAGACTATATATAGTATATGTAATAGCTTTAATGTAAAATTGTATAAATACACCCACACGAAAAAAATAAAAAGTATCTAGATGTAAGAGAAGGATGGGATAAATACAATTATATCTAAAAAAAAAGAATTTTTCAAAGGATAAAGTTAAAAAAAAACGAATTTTCCTGTTTTTACGATCGTGTAACTGAATGCAAATGATGTATTGGTTCATTAAATTTTTTAGTACGTATACTTTTAAAGTACATATGTATGTATGTATATGTAATTATAGAATATATAAACTGAATGTCTACAAGGCTATATGTATAATAAGCTGTTTTATATACTTTTATGTATAATGTATAGCGAGTACATCATACTGCAAGTGTATAAATACAGATTACAAGCGAATGTAAGTAAAGTTAATGTGGCAAACCACCTATCGAGCTTTGAAGATTATATACTCAAACCAAGCCTGTTAAATGTACCACGTTAATATGTTTAAAATTTGCACTTACTTTATATATTACTCAGGTTTATATACATGTACATATACATATAATATGTATGTACAGTGTGTACATGTAATGATGATGATGATGATGATGATGATTATCCTTTTGTAAGCATTCATATTATGTATATTAATGAAACAGTGGTTTTTAACTATACACAAACTTTCATGATATTTCTCTAGAATGTTTTTAATAGACTTTTGAGAAAAAAATTGAATTGTTGCTCGTATTATGTAATAAACATTGTGTAATGTACTTAAGCATATTTTCTAGAAGTTTATATAAGAAATCTACGTTGAACCTACACATCCATATATCAATTTATTCGATAATATTATATCCATACACAAACACATATACACATACATTTTATATAATTCGCACATACATACATATATGTACATATGTATGTATCTACTCTTTTGAAAAATTCGTCACTTTTCCTCAATAATATTAGTTAGAAAATGTATAAACTTGATGATATATAGTTGCATGTAATAGTAAGCCAATAAACCACATACAATAATGATGTTAACTACAGAACAATTTTAATTACAATACATACTATGGTTAGTGGTTTTGTATTAAAAACATAGATATGTGTGTACTTTTAATTGTTTTGTTTTATTTTTTGTAACTAATACAATACCAAACAACAACAATAATAAAATCAACTTTTTAACAATATTATAAACAATTTAACTGCAATGTGTAATACAATATAATAGCTAACATTAGTATAAATAACAGCAATAGTATACAATACAGGAAAAATAATAATATATGTGATTATGTATATTTGAAATGTAATACAATCTCTATATACATATATGTACATACATATATTATGTATGTGTATTATAAAAAATAAACTCATTTGTGTATGAATTTGCAAAGAAAAATCAAATTTTATTTTGAAGGATGTGTAGCGGAATGTACATGCATACATATATTGTAAAATCCTTTTAAACATGACCAAAGAATGTGTAGTGTTATGTGGACGACATACTGTTTAAATAAATTTTTTTTGTAATCGGTTTTTTTTAAACCGTAAGTAATATATTATAATTTTATGGACGTATACTCGTATATAACGTACATAAGTATAAATGTATATACGTTATGTTTTCTATTCCTTATTTTTATATTAGCAAAAATAGAAAAAATATTACAGGAAATACAAGTAAAATAAGTACAGTATTATACACATATTATTACGTCCTGTATGTGTTATAATTCTATTCGTACAATTTTCATTAATTTACATCTAAACTTGCATTTATATATACATACATACATATGCATTTATGTACATACATACATATAAAATAAATACAAAATTGCATGTAATAAAAATAATAATCATAGTCATAATAATAAATGTATTTTAGTAATGTTATTCCAATTCAGTTCAACTCATTCATTCATATTAATATTTCTTGTACATATATGGAAAACTTTTTTTATGTACTTACATGTACAATGTATAATGTATAGGGTATTTCATATACATAGGTCAGACTGACCAAAAATATTAGTTATTTTAAAAATATACAATTTTTTCGTATTTATTGTGAAAAATGTTTCAAGAGTCTTAGCGGTGAGTAATGAAAATTATTCAATACGTACTCTAATAACACTTTTTTCATTTTCCAGTAATTCCGCTAAACACCCTGTATATGTATACATATTACAAATAATGTAGTGTATTCTATATATACATTATTATAAACTACTGTAAAATTCAAATATCTGTATGTTTTAGAGCATATGCTTTCATAATTCTTTTGAATATAAAAAGGATAACTAAAGAAGCCACGACCTGATTAAGTCAACATTGCAAAACCAAATTCAACAAATAATATAAAAAAGAGGAAAATCTGAAAATACACACACAAACATGTATATAACTTGAAAAAAGAAAAACAGAATATATGAAGCATTAAAAGAGTATAAGGGAGTAAGAAGCGGGAGTTGTAAAAGAAGAAAATTAAATATACATATTTCTGTATATTTCTTTATATTCATGTGTATTTACAAAATATACATACATATGTATGTATATACACTCATAGATGTGTTGCTATTGAGAAAGGACATGAAATGTATTGCATGGTTGAAATTTCATATAAATAAATGTACATATGTATATACATGTACATATTATATACACAGAAATAAAATTGTGTATGTATATATAGGTACGTACATACATACATACGTACTACATGGTAAATGTACATCGTATTTTTTCGCAAAAGGAGTAAGGTGGGCTTTTCATAATAACTATGATGATGACGGCAACGGTTAAGTGATGATAGCTTCTCTGCTTCTTCTATTTTTGTTAATGGTGGTGATGAGGATGATGATGATGACGATGACGATATTGTTTATTTTTTTGTTTATTTCCATTAAGTTTTGTTGTTTTAAAAGGCGAATTCACGAAGATTTCAACATGGTAATTCTTGCTGATTTTCTTCAACCTAGAATTCTCAATTATTATTTATTTACGAAATGAATACATAAATGTGTACTTATAAATAAAAATATATTTATAACATGAAAATTGTATTTGTTACTGAGTTGTGTATACATTTTATATATCCAGAGTATGAATAAAAGAAAAACTGGATATAAGAAGAAAAAGATGATGATGATGATGATGAAAACGAAAATAGTTTATGAAATGCCAACAACCTGCTTTAATTATGTCTTTTGAATAAGTGTAATCGCCGTTTTGATATTCACTATATTATCTCTATGTACAGCAGTATTATAAATTATTGTTGGCTTATGTCTCTCTGTCTGTCTGCTTGTTGACATGGTTTTCTAGTTTCCTGTCATATAAATGATATGATGAAAGGACCTTTTCCTTTTATATTTTGTATTTTTTATTTTTTTTAATTTACATACTACATCAATGCTTATAACAGGAAAAGGGAAAGAAATAAACAAAATGAAAATAAAATTTAAAAATAAAAAAAAACATTACGAATAAAAGGAACAAAATTTATAAATATTCCTTATACACATTTGAAGGTGGTACTTGACGAATAAAAATAATTTCTTTTTAACTTCTTTATACTTTACTTCTAGAAATTTAATCTCTTTTTTCAATTCCTTGTAATATTACATTTGGTTTTGTATTATAAACTTTTTTTTTTACGTATACTTGAAAATAATTTTGTTTTTTGTTTCTTTTTTATATAGGTACTTATTTTCAACTCTGTTTTTCTCTTATTATTATTATCATCATTATTTGTTTGTTTTTTTTTCTTTTTCATTCTGAAGAACTAAATATAAGCGTCATATTAATTATAACACTTATATAGATAATATTGTATAGAAGAATTAAATTAATGAAAATTGTTCTTCAAAATAGAAGTGAGAAAATTATTCATTATGCACTCTAACAATTTTAACAATTGTAATGACAAGATTAAAAGGATTTTGTGCTTTTTCGTTATTCAATTTTTTGTCATATTCTTTCGTTGGGATTGAGTAATAAGAATAAAATTGTTTTTGTTTTAGTAGAACATTTTTAATTTTCTCTTCTTTTTTTTTGTGTTTAATTTATGCAAATTTTTTTTCTTGTTGCTGATATACATATATTTAGATGAATTTCAGGTCCTTGCAAATAATTATACTATTATCTGGCAAAAAATCAAAAAGAAATAAAGAAAAAACTAACAAAAAAGAACTGAAAATGTGAATTTTCTCAATTTACCGTCTCTATAAAGTTTTCATTTTTTTTAAATTTTTTTTTTATGTTTGAAAATAAGTTTATTAACATTTTTGAATTTCAAATTATAGAATAGATAGCACATAATTTGTTTTCTTTTAATTTTTTTTTTCTTTGTCTTCTTTATTTTTACTAACAAGCACAACAATCAAAATTTTTTTATGTATTAAAATTTGTTTTTTATCTAATTTATTTTATTTTATCAATATTTTTTATTTTTCATTTTGTTTTTATTGACTGGTAGAATTAAGTGAACGTACTGCCAAAATTTTATTGGGCTTTTAAAAATTTAAGGATTCATGTAAAGAAAATTTTTTTTTTCAAATTTTTGTTTGATGGACAAATTAAAAATTTCATCTTAATCAAATTCAATTGACATAAGATGATTTTCACATTTATCTTGTTATTTTTCTCTAAATTGAAAATGTGCGATAAAAAGTTCGTATTTAGAGTATAATATTGTCTTATGAATAATGCCAAAAATATATTCAATAAAATTTATTTGATTTTATTTGATTATTTTAAATTTTTATTTATTGCAAATTTGAAAAGCGAAATTTTCTGGAAATTTTTTATCACGACAGTGTTTTACGGTCACATGTTTTTGTTTTTTTTTTTTTTCAGTATATTTATGAATAATCTACTGAAATTCAGTAACAAAAAATATTAATAAATGTTCATACATACATATGTATGTCGTGTGCATGAGTAGATACATAGATATATATAGATACCTTGTGTAGTGGGAATTGTGGTCACTTATCATTCATTTAGTCACATGTTCATATATATGTACATATCTGTCGTATTGTAATTATAAATTATGTGCATTGTACTGAATGTACATATCATTTACTATTTGTGCATGGTATACACTACGCTACGCATGTTAAAACAACAATTTAACCATGACATAGTAAATAATGAATACAATGTCGAGAAATAATGTCTCCTCAATAAAAATAAGTAAATGATCATGAAACACTTCAATTTTAAAATATGTTGGTTTACCAAATTCTTTAAACATGAATAGTTCAATGCGTTTATATAGCAAATATATCTATGGTATTAGTATAAGTAGAAAATTAAAGAGCACTCAAATTAAAATAGATACATAAAATCAAATTGAATTTGTTCTGTTAATATACGGTAGATGTAAATTTATGTTAATTAATAAATGTCTTAAAATTTACTAAGTTCTGAAATATTAAGCTGTTATGCTGGAAAGTTTTTATTCTTAGATTTTATGTAGAAAAAGATTATGTGAAAGTAATCTGTGGAACATGCCACGGTACATGTCCGAAAACTTTCAATTTTCTATTTCTCGAAAGGGTTGAATGGTGAATTTTGTTTGAAGAATAATGTTTTCCCAAAAACAGTCTGAGCGAATTTCAAGAAAAACAAGCTAGGTAATATTTTATTCTGTGACACCCTGTATACAAATTTTTATCAACTTGTAATTATGGTAAAAACGAATTTTTGCTTTTTTTTGTGTACAAATTCATATACAATGTAGCGGTTTGAATAATTTTATTTTGATGAAATAGTTGATTAAATGAATGTAATGATACTTCACGTAAAAAAATAGGTATGTTTATTTGTGAGGAGGGATATTAATTCTTTCAAGTCTAATTCTTAAATTCTACATCTGACATGTATGTTTTTAAGTTTAAATTAAACTTGAATCATACTTTTGAAATAATTCATTCGTTATACGTTACATTACATTAATGACATAAATTAAAAATGAGAAAAAAAAAAGATTTTTGTTGTATACGTATATATGTATGTACTTATTCAATTGGTTTTTAAAAATATTTTTAATTACAGTACAGTACAGTGCACACTCTTACATACATATTCTCATTTAATCTCTCATTATATATAAAAAATGTTTTTAATAATTTGATATTTAAAAAAAAAAAAAAATTGATCCCATGACTTTTCACGGGTTTAATTAATTATCATTAAATTTTTAATAATTAATTTTTTTATATAACCTTATAATCAATATAGTTTTGTGTCATTTTTTTCATTCGAATATTAATTAAGTGTAAAATGTAAATGAAATTTTAATTCACCTTTTTGTTTAACGTACGTTATTTTAAAATATACTTAGGCACCTACCTATTACCAATGTCAAAATATGAAACAACATTGTTAACATATGTACATTCATAGATATAAGATATAACAACTATTAGTTTGTAAATATTTTGATTAATATTCTGTATAAACGATTGAAAAGTTAGAAATTAGAAAATTTGTTATAAAATTAATCTTCAGTATTAAAATTCGATTTACAATATAAAATATATATTTTATAAGTGAATATTTGTAAACAGTGTAATGTGTAGTATATATTCATGTTGTATGCAAAATATTGTTTATTAGATAGGTAAGGTTTTATTTCAAATTTATATTTCCGATAAATCTGAGTGATGGTGTATGTTAACAAGTTATTTATTTACCTACATTATACTTAGTTTGGAAAATTTAAAATATGGGTAGTTGAAATTTTATTTACATTCTCACAAAATCTGTGTACGGTTCTAATATTGTGGATTAAGAATATGAGCCAGATATAAAGTGAATATAGTATTCAATATGTATGTATGTAAATGTGTATGCGTTTATGTATACATCAAATTTTCTACTTGATATGTGAAAATTCATTATAATGTAAAAGACAGATTATTGATAAGTTAACATCAAGACGTCTATAAAATTAAAATAATTTAAAAGCAAAAATTAGTTCAAAGATTTATTGAGGTATGAAAAAGTAAATTAAATAGGAAATATGTTATATATTACGTTCATTCTATTCATTTTGAACATGAATCCATAAACGATAAATAATTTTTAATTGAAGTAAATTAAAAACAATATTCAAAATAAAAATAATTCATTCTTCTGAATCTCTTTTAATAGCTTCGGTTTTCTGTTTTAAAATTTTTAAAATATCTCAACGGTCTTGTACTTCAAAAATATACCTGACAACATTAGAGTTACATAGAATTTAAGATGAACATATGTAAAATAATTTTACTTTTTTTTTTTTTTTTTTTTTTTGTTAATTAAAACAAAATTCATCATTTCATTTTTTCTCTTTTAAATGTTTTATTAGTATTTCTTTTACATTTATCAAATAATTAAAAAATAAAATTGAGATTCTGTGAATAATTTATATAGGTACTTATATAATAACATACATACGACCTATTTACTCTGCACAAATTGTTTTGTATTATAAATGAATAAAATATAATGCCCTGATTAGGAGTTTCATTTAAATGGGTGTATTAAGTGTCCTCCCACTACAATTTATAGTGCATTGTAATTTTTCATAGATTTTGTTTTCTGAATTTTTCCTTTTGTTTTACCAGCATTTGTAAAGCTATTAAGCTGAAATGTTCATATTTAAAATACTTATTTCAAAAAAAAAAATTGAAAAAAAATTTACGTATGCACACGCACGTGTATTTATATATTACAAATAAATAGAATATTTACATTTTTTTTACAATTTAAAAAAGAAGTTATATTTTGAACACTTAGTTATTTCCTCATATTTTTGCATTTCATTCGTTTATATTTATTTTTTGTATTTTCTTCTTTGCAGGTGAAGTGCTTTTCGTTGTTTTTTTTTTTGTTTTTAATTTTTTGCTCATCTTTCATAAACATGAGTTGGTGAAATAACTTTGCATAAAATTTTTATGCAATAAATCAACAAAGTAAGTAAGTTTAATTCTGTTATTCTATTAGTTATTTAATGTGCATACCTATATTATAATTGATTTTTTTTTTCAAATTATTGTGTTACTTAACCTGAAATATTTTTATAAAATGTTGAGATTATAAGGTTGATAAACCGGAAATATTTTAATAAAAGAAGTGATAATAAATAGAAAAATAAATTGTGTAAATTTGTTTTTTGAAAGAAATTCAAAATGAAAATAAAAACAAAATGCATAGTCAGCATATATACAAAATGTACAATGAAATGTATTCATTTATTTGTAATTGTGTGTGTAACGCACATTTATACTATCATTTTGTAAAATTTTTGGCAAGAGTTCGAAAATGAACAGTAGGTTTAATTGTTCTGTTTCTACATAATATTTTAGATTGGTAGATGGGATTTTATGATATAACATTATTTAATGTAAATTATACACATGTGTGAATATGTTTAATACATTAGTACAAATCATCTTTAAGTATCTGTACATAGCCAAAATATTGCTTTTATGATATTATTCTTTTATTTGAATTTCATGATTTTTTCTCCTAAATCATATTTATTTGTTTGTATTAAATAAACAACATTTTATCCAAGTTTTTCAAGTTTTGAAACGTTTTTTTAAAAAAAAATTTAAATTAATTTACAACTTAAAATCTTCTTCTTCTAATTTATAACAATGATAATATTTTAAAATGCAAAACATTGTAAAAGTAGAAATCATACTCACCTGATTTAGTAAACAAAAAACTTAACAATAAAACTTCTCACGTACAATACTCAAACATGTATTATTATATCATTAATAAAAATTTAGAAGTGACATATAATACACGTATGTTCGTATGTATCAAAATGGAATGGTAAATAAAACTTTTAAACGGGCAAAAATGAAAATAAAAAATCATAATCAAAAGTTTAAATTTACACGTTTATTATTTCATTTAATAATACGTATATGCATGCATTTAAAGACCATAATTGAATTATGTAATTCAACAATACTTCATATTGTTCTTTGCTATGTTTTTCTTTATAAATATTTGTCTTTTTTTATTAAATTTCACCATGTTATTTTATTTTATGATTTTTCTTTGTGATTTATTCATGTATATTTTTTCTTTTATTCGTTCGTTTTTATTTGAAATGAGGTTATTAATTATCGTAAGTTGAAATATATCATAAATGATTGAAAACATTTACAAGTGTTTGATTATTAATAAATGATTTGTTATACGCTTAACTGCACAATAGTACAATATATTTGTAGTAAAATGCATGTATGTATATGTGGTATTAAAAAAGTAATTTACATTTTATTGATAATTATTTACGAAAATGAAAATTATTTCATATATGTATGTTCATATAATCATGTGTTATATTGTTATATACAGAAAATATTTATGTAATACAAAACAAATAAAAAAAGGTCTATAAAATTGAAATGTAAAATGGTAGATGCAAAGAAATGAAAATCAACTTCAATTTGAAATTATCGTTATAGGTTACTAACGATATATGTGCTAATAATAACAATAATGAAAAATTTCCATATATTATTTAACTAGCATATACTGGTTCGTAACTGCCTATACCTATGTAACTAAAAAACAAAAAAAAAAAAAAAAAAACAAAAACTTTTTAATTATCATAAAATGCAAATCAGTAAATTTATGATTTTTTATAATTGAAAAGGTATTTACGAGGAATAATATAAGGCTTGTTATTGTTTATAATTTTATAGAAAGTCAAACAGAATGTACATTACATGTTCTTATTCTCATTAAATTTTAAAAAGCAATCAGTCTCTATATTTCATTTATATTTTCTAATTGTGTGTTGATAACAGAAAATTTTGATAAGATATTTGATATTACATATGAAGATACATAAAATACTGGAAATGTATGCATGATATTTCCATTTATAAATCTAAAGTGGTTTTATACAATTATTTTAAGGTCGAACTAACGTAAATTGAACCTATTTCAAAAACAGATATACTGTATGTACCTACTACCTATATTTAAATTTAAATTTAACGAATATGTATGAATTTATGTATATAGTGTGCACATGTATACAATTAGTTATACAGTGTACGTCAGTGCTATCGTTTTGCTGCGATTGCAGAATTTTAAATGATTTTTTATGTGTGATATTGCAATATTGTTTCGATGAAAATAGTGGTTTTTGGACTTACTTGTATTTTATTCGGTATGTATTATTTTTATTTTAAAATGAATAAAAGAAAGAAAATTATTAATGAATTTAAAATTCAAATTTTGAATATGGCTTCCATGCGCCGTCTATGAAAATAAAATTTAAGAGCCACTGTACAATATCACCCGTCTTCCCTTATGTTCAAAAGACAACTGAATATAATAAAGATAATCATCACTATTGTCATCATTATTTACGCTACTGACTAGACTAGACTAGAGTACTAGACGACAAAACCAATGACTGGTTAGAGTAGCATAGAGTAGACTGCTATTGCTATGTATACACGAAACATGAAAGTGTACAAAACCAGTTTACTTCTCTTTTACATAGCAATAGCATACAAAACAGCATAGCAATAGCAGTGTAGTAACTAGTGTCTAGCCAATCGCCTTTTGAACGTGAGAGAAGACGGCTGTATTGTATAGTGGCTCTTTTGAAATAATCTAATATTAGAAATAATGAGAAAAAGACATACATACATATACTTCCTTAAGCCATGCACTGACAATCGTTAATAGACAAACTCTTGTTATAATTATTTTATATACACTAAGCTGCATTTTTTATATAGAAATTATAAAATTTTTCTTTTGTTTAAGAATTCTAATTAAGAATTTTATTTAATAATAATAAGTTTAAAAAAACTGTTTATTTTAAAAGGTAAATTCCAAAAACTCAAACGAAAGCGTCTAACAAAATATAAATTTTTTTTTTTTTAATGTGAAATGCTGCTTTCAAGTTTTGGAAAACGATAGCACTAATACACATACATATATATGTATGTACAAATTTTTCTCTTTAATGTAAAATACTTTGGATTTTGGATTAGGATGTAATTCATATGACAAGAGAAAAATCAAATGAAAAAGGAAAAAAATAACTCAAATACAAAATTTTAAAATTTAAATTTTTATAAATCAGACATGTGTTTGATAGAAAAAGAAATTTAATGTTAAATATGTTAACATGTGTCAAAATTTGAATAAACAATTTTGATATTGATTTTGTATGTACATACATATACATATGTCTAAGTAGGTATACTTACTCGTATTTCTATGTATTTTTACGTACGTACCAAATACTATTTGTGATAATGTACATTAAAACAGTTGTTGAAGAGAGGAAAATTTAAACAATGATGAGTTTTAATGAAAGTAAAAATATTGTATTAAAATAATAAATGAAAGGAAAATTTTGATGTGAAGTTTTCATTCCTTTCCTATACATTCAAAAACAATAAAATAATGTTTTAATTTCTGTACCTATCATAAAATTTGAAATCAAAAATTCATTTTTGGTTTATATGTTATCAAATTTAGAAGAATCAAAATAATTATAGGTATACGCTTTAATTTTTTGATCAATTATATAATTTATCAAAACCAAAAACCAAAAGTAGAAACAAAGTACATTATGTATGTATAGGTACATATGTATGTATGTATAAGAAAAAAGAAATATAAGTATCATACAGTACACACATATGTACATATGCGATGCTTTGTGCTGCAAATTTATGTAAGTACTTTTTCTATCCGCATATAAATTATAAATATGCAATACAGCAATATTTAAGTGTATATTTATTTTTTATGGTTTTTATTGATTCGAAAAGCTATGGTATTTATTTTTGTGGGTGTTAATATCGTATACGATTTGAATAGATGTTACAAATCTAATGACAGATGGTAACAGTACACGTAATAGTATATGTATATACGAAAATTCGATTCTGTTTTGGCATAATATCGTTTTGTGTTTTACATAATGTACATGTAATGTGCTTCATACATGCCTATACATAATGTACATCATATAATTCAATATGTTTGTATCTTCAGAGCGAGGGAAAACAATATTAAAACAACAAAAATGTCTTCAAGATAATTTCTTTTAATTTTATTTATCACGTTTTTGTTGTATTTCGATTTCATGTTATTTTATATTTATATTTTATTAATTTGAGCAATTCAAAAAATATCTATGACAAAATATACATTACATAAAATTGCACATATACAGATACGTATATAATTGGTTACCGTAATTGAACATAAAATTCTGTAATGTTTGAAAATAGTATATATTATGTATGTATGTATGTACGTATAAATGTGTACTTACGAACGATACTTGTAACAAAGTATTATTATTATTATTGTTATTATTATTATTGATAAATAATTCTGGTAAAATGAATATAAATAAACGAATAAAATGTATAAAAAGAAATTAACTATTCTACTTGTTACAATATTCAAATCGACACCTGAGACTCTTATATACAATTACTTGTTAGAATTTATGATATTTTCAATAGAAATTATGATAAAACAAAATGAAAATTTTCTTCTCTTGTATTACAAAATATTTATATAAATGAATACGTAAAGTTTAATATACAGTAGTAAATTGTTTCTATGTATACGTATATTTAGGGATTCATTTTATACATATAGCATTATACAGAAGGATCAAACTAATATAATATACATACATATACCATAAAATTCTCATAAACATTTTAGAAAACTTTTTACTACAAATTATGTATTATTTAAAGGTTCTTCACTTTTAAAATTTTTAAAAATTATTATTATTCAATGTTTTTTTAATGGAGGATAAATTGGTATATGCGGGATATAAATGATATATATGAATCATTCATTCACTTATTATATTCGATATACATGTAAACTTTATATGGGGTGGGATTATTATTATTTTCATTGTTATTATTATTATTCAAAAGTGTCTTTCGTTTTTCTTTTCTTTGTACATACATATTTATATTTGTTTGTTTCTGTTTTTGTTTTGTATTCGTTAAAATTTTTTGATAACAAAAAAGATCTTAAAAATATGTGTGTATACAGTATTCATATTGATAAATATTGAAATTTTTATCACTTGAAAAATTGCTGTTCTTGTTGTCATATTTTTTGTACATTTTTGCTAATGTCATATGTACATACAAAAGTAATTTTTAAAAAGCAAAAACATTCGCTGAGTATTAAAATTAATATTTTAATGCAAAAATATAATCAAAACTTGAAAAAATTTTTAATGAATATTTCCAAATTACATACATATATATATGTATATGTATATTTTTTTTTTGAGTTTTATTTTCATATTCATGTACAAGTAGTATACACATGTATAATACAATTTCTCGTACATTCAATTTTTTATGTATGCTATTATTTTTGTTTATTGGATATAAATATAAATAAATAGTTAAAAATTTATAAATTTTCAAGAAAAGCAAAAGGAAATTTTTTTCTCTGTGTCTTCAAATATGAATATAACATAAACAAATAAATAAAAAAGTTTATATGTATGAAATTTTTCTTTTTTAAACTCTTTGTTGACAATCATTTTTTTTTTTGATTTTGGAATCATAAAGAGAAATCGTTTTTATATTAAGTTGGAAATAAAAAAAAATCAAATGACAAATAAACAACGAAAAATTGTACACTTTTCTTTATTCATTTTTTTCATGATATATCTAACTTTTTAATTAAATAAATGCATATCATTAAATATTCATTTTATTTTACGCACATAGAATTCTGTTAAACAGTAGAAAATAAAAAATACTAATATTTTAAAACTGAGAAAACTAAAATAAAAATAAAATTTTTACTGTCCATACAAAGTGTAATTGTATAGATAATATGCTAAGTACATACATACATATATACATACATATGTATACATACATACATACATACATACTGACATATATGTATGTATGTACGTATATATTACAAATTATATCATTAGTTTTTATTTTGCATCTTCTGTCTTGTAATTTTCAAGTTTTTGTAAGTTTAAACGTGCGTTAAAGGAATAAGCTTTAAAATTAAAGTTTATAATTTTTATTACATTTTTTTTCATTATGTAAAACAGTACAACAAAAAATTGAATAAAATTTTCACGAAGTAAGAAGGAAAAAGGACACTAAAAAAATAAAGTGAAATAAAACTATGATATTTTAAATATGTAGTTGCTTTTTTTTCATTTATAAAATTTACCGACCAAAATACATACATACATACATATGTATGTATGTATGTACATATGTACGAGTATATAAAAAAGTTTTTTTTCCTTTTGTAAAAAAATGTAAAACATTTTTTCTACTTTTATTGAAAATTCTTAATTGCTCAAAGTAATTTTTAAATACATTTAACGTAAGTTTAATTTTTTTTTAAAAAAGTGTAATTTTCTTTTATTTTCAATTTTCTATTTTATGTTGGATTTAAGAACTCAAACGACGAAAAATGTTGATTTTTATATTAAGTAAAATTAAAGCCTACTGAATTTAAAAAGAAGAAAAAAATTAAAACAAAAATACGGTAATTTTAAACAAAGTTTATGAGTATATTAGAATCATTTATGTCCTTACGTTTGAGTTTCTCTTTAGAGATTTCTTCAGTTTGTATTTTCATGCTTTTTGTACATATTTTTGCTGGTACATAATAATACTGTTGTTAACAAATTAAATTTTTATTTTCATACTTTTAAAGTGTGTATATTAAACTTTTTGTCATGTGTACGTCTACCATGAGTTCTGTATATAGTATATACTATGTTTGTTAATAACAATGTGTTCACATACAACACGTAATATCAGTGAATATATGTACGGATATATTTTCATAATGTAAATGTTTTTCATACGTGTTCAAATAGGGTATACAATGTACACACCACATCGTATTTCTATATATGTACATATATGGTAACAATGAGCTTTTACAGAAGCAAGTTATTCTTGAAAATTTTAAAGTTAAAATAAATGTTTGTTTTAAAAAAAGCTTTTAAGTATATCATGTAGTACATTTATACACAGTCGAATACATATATGGATATGATACACGACTATAAACATAAATATGTAATTTGAAAAATAAAGAGGTGAAAATTATCCATTAAAAACATGTGAACAATCATTTCTTTTAAATGAGACAAATTTATAATGCAACAATTTTTATAACATACGTATACGTAAGTTCTATTTTATTTCTTTAAAATTTTAACATTTGTTGTAAAAGAATGGATGAAAATTTTATTAGAAAAATTCACTTTATAATTTTTATTGCAAGGTACACAAATATGTGTATTACACTTACTTAAAAAGTTTTCTTGTTTTTACAAAGTAACATATGATAGCCATTTCTAGTTTCATTTATCTAAATCTGTTAAGACATAAAATACATTTAGATACAATTTTATCCACATCGAGAGATTTAGAATGTACATAATGTAAAACCGCAAAACACATGAAATAAAAAAATAAATAAATAAATAAAATGAAAGTAATATCAAGTGTTTTGTGTACAATTGCTGATGTAGATTTAAATTTCAAATTTTTTCATTCTTGCATTGGTACATTTATACGATAATACAATATACATGCATATCCATGCGTGTATGTAGGTATATATACATACATATGTAAATTTGAAAATAAAATTAAAAATCTTTCCTTTTAATTTTAAATTAAGAAAATTATTGTCTACACAAAACTAAATACAAAATAATCATTTACATGTACATATAACTAAAATATCTATTATGTAAACACACCATAATACACATTAAAATAAAAGAAAATATTTGTATTACATATAAATGTATATAGAGAGATAAAAATAATTATAATAAGAAATGTTAATTCCAGAATACACAAATTGGAACAAGCTTTTGATTGTATGTTGTACATTTGTGATCATAGCATTAAAATAATAAGAAAAATTATTTTCTACATTCTTTATTTTTCCTTTTTTTTCTTTTTTGTTTTTTCCTTTAAGTACATATAATACTAAAATGTCATTTTGAGTAGATTTACTGGATGTATTTAATCCAAATTGATATTAATGTTTTATTTTTAGGTTACACATAAAAATACTATTTAAGATAAAATTGAAACAAGATAAAAATATACACATTACATATATTCTGTAAATATTTACGTATAATGATATAAAATATTGCCGGTAATAAGAAGTAAAATAAAATCATATTAATTAAAGAATTATCTATGAAGTAAGTAAAAATACATACTGTATCTGGCTAGAGCAAAATTTAAAAAAAAAAACATACAATTAAAATTTTTTAAATTATTAATCGTGATTATAAATTATTACAAACTACTATTTACTACTGAAAATTTTTGTTTAAATTTGAGAATTTTTACAAGATACTTTAAGTTTAAATCATGATACTACTTTTTAAAGTTAGGAAGTTCAAAGTTAGTTAGTAAAAAGATAACGCAGAGAAGAAAAATATAAAATATCAAAACATTTATTTTGGATTACATGTACACATTATGTTAACTTTAAAAAAATATAAAAAAAGGGTGGACGGTCAGTGTTCATGGGGGGACAAATATCATCATGTAAAAATGTTTATTTATATTTGTTTGTGTAATGTGCACTTATAGTTTATACAATGTATTAGGTCGATAACTGTATTTAATTTACTTTTTTTTCACCTACTCACGTACTTTTCTAATAGTTTTAAGTTAACATGAAGAGACACCTTGCATGCAAAAATAAAAAGGACTTTTCTTTTTTACTTAGGTAGATTAAACATGAATGTTTTTAATTCGATTTACTATTCTCTCTTCTTTTTCTATACACATTCCAAAAAAAAAATAAAAAAATAAAAATGTGACAGAAACAAAATAAAAAAAAAGAAGAAAAAAAAAAGAAATTAAAAACATAAAAATCCCAATTGATTTATATTACCTCCATATAGTGCCTCTTTTATAAAGCTTTTTATCCTGATAAAAATAAAATGATAGCCAATTGAGAAAAGCATGTACATTTTATAAAATCATTGCATGTGCATTGTATGTATGTATTTGTGTGCAAAGTTTTAGTTTTATTATATAGGTAAACGTTATTCATAGAGTTTGTATGTATTGAATGCTTTCTATTGAATAATGAAAAGGTGTATCACATACATAACTATATATATTATACAGTATATATTTAGTTAATCTACGTTTATGTACCTATTTGTAAAGGTTATCTGACTGGCTAGATTAAACCATTAATGACTCATTCGTTTGTATATGATTTTATGTAAATATATTGGATATAAAACTACATACATATGTATATGTATGTATAGATACATTTACATTTTACTTTAATGTATGAACGTGTGTAAAAACTGAAAATGTAAAGTATATATAATCAATTCAAATAACTATTTACTATTCTAAATGTGAATTGCAAAATTCCAATCCTTTCGTGTTAAATAGAAAAAGCAAAACGTGAAATAAAATAAAAACAAAAGGACCGAAGAAAAAAAATGCAATGTAATAGTAAAATAAAATTTTCCAAAAAAAGGACTTTTGTGGTGTTAATGATTTCCATGAGATCCGCTTTTATACGTGAAAGTAAAGAATACTTTTGCATTTAATATAGTAAGTATATGATTTGTATATATATATAAATGTGTGTATATGCGTACGTACATATATTACTTATAGTTTAGTATTTTGTAAATTGAACACGAATTAAAATATATGGCAAACAATATTGCTATTTAATATTGTATGTATTTGTTTATTGCATATATTTTTTGCTTCACAGATATTCATTTATTTATTTATTTATTTTTACATACATATACTTTTTGTATTACTTTTATCCACAAACACACCAAGTTTAAGTCTCTTTTATCGTTTTTTGTTTTATTTTATTTTTTATTTATTTATTTTTTTAAATCATTCATTTCATTCGATTCAACTACATTATGTGTTCATACTTACTTAGTGTGAAAATTCTAGTATATTTATGCATGAGTATAAATATGTACATATATAGTTATTACCTATATATAAAAATAAAGAATTCGAAGGAAAACATAGAAAAAAAACCTTTAAAAAAGTGCAAAAGAAAAACAAAAATTATAAACTTGGAAAAAGTTTTAAAGTTTAAAGACTTTTTCTTTCCTATTTGCAATTATCTAATGGAAAATTATGTGTAGATATAATATACATAAATACTAAACAGATATATTATAAACATAGAATATACGAATGAATGAGTACATAGAATTTTTTATGATGTACATAGCATGCATTTTTAAAGTATAATCAATAATGTTGTAAAAAAAAAGGAATAAACGAAAAAGAGCAAAAAGAAAAACATACGAACATTTATACATATAAATGAAAAACAGATCAAAAAAGAAAGGATATGTGAGAAAAACAAAAACAAAGTGGGTGGAATACCAGCGGAAAAAAAGAACTTAATAACTCAAAAGTGGAAGAAAAAAAAATGACCTTTTTTATATACTGATTCGATTTTATTTGTATGAATGTGTATCACGTTACGATGAGTACACATGTGTGTGTAAATACATATATATAGCTAAATGTATGCCACAAACATGAAAACTTTACGTACACGAATGTATAATAGACTTCTTGTGGTGAGAGGAAATGAGTTTCCATATATTTTCTATTTTTATTTCCTTTTTCATTTCTTTTCCTCCTTTCAATTTTATTATTTTCTTTTTTTTTTCATTTTATTACAATTTCAACTAGAAAAACTTCACTTTTTAACGAAGAAAAATGTTTCTTTTCATTTCATTCATTTATTTAAGATTCTTGAAAGTAAAGAGAAAATACAAAAAAAAAAAAAAGAAAAATTAAATAAAATTGTAAACTCTTCAAAGTTATTAATGTAAAACAAAAACATGGGAAAAAAATCTATTTTCCTTTTTTATTTTTATTTCAGTTTTTCTTTCCTGCATACTACTTAAATACATTAAGGTTTCATTTTTTCCATGTGTATCATAATAGAAGGTAGTATACACAATATGTAATCCCATATATGAAAATAATCTTAAATTAATTCACTTAATACGTTTATTTGTCATCTTGTATAACAACAAATTTTTATTTTATTTTATTTTTATTAATACGATTATTCTCATTACACAATACAACTGTATATATAGTAAGAGTATATTGATTTAATTTTAAAGAAATAATCTTGTATAAATTATATGATAAAGTACTTTATTTTCTATAATAGAAATTAAATGCTTTACTAGAAAAACAACTTGATTTTTTTGCCCTTAATTTAATTTAAAGTAAAAAACAAGACTTTAAAAATAAATGATATTCATGGGATACATATAAAACAATTTCAAATTTTACCACAGAGATTTTAAAAGTCATATTTAATTTACTTTAACTTTAATTGTTTTATTTGTAATCATAAAATGTGTTTATTTATACACATATGTACGTATTTATCAATACACAGCTCAGTCGTATAATAAAAATTTTTTATAATTGTAATATTTGGATATTTGAATTTTCTTTTTTTTAGTATACAGCGATTTTTTGTAATTAATATTTAATTTTATAATCTTTGTTTCAATATATTATTTACCTTTCATCTAATTCATGTTCATAATTTTTAATGGTAGTTAGTTAACACTTATTGTACATGTACAGTTTATTAATAAAATTTTATTTAAATTTGTAAAATACTCAAACTAAAAATACACTGATCGATCCAAGTTATTAAAATTTATTAAAACACACCAAAATTAATTTTTTATAGTCATTAATTTTTAATTTAAAAATTAAATTTCATGTTATTAAAATATAAACAGAGGTATACGCTAATACCAGAATATTAAAACATCACAGGACAACGTAATGGGATGAAATCTACATTTGTATGAAAATATGTTCTATATGTGCTACATTCTAAATGAATCAAATAAATATGATTTCATACCAAAATGAATATGTGTACGATTTAATGTGTATGCTGCATTTATGATTGCAATTAAAAAAAAAAAAATCTGTTTTATTACCTTATTAAATTTATAATTTCATTTTTTATGAAATTTCAACAAAATTAATTATAAATATTAATATAAATTTAATAATATATTATGTGACAATGTATGTTCATGTATTTTTGTGTTTGCTTCCATAATAAGTTGTATAAAGTTGCATTTTTGAAGTACACATATGTATATAAGCGTATATAATTAAATATATGTACAATATACGTATCTATACATAGCATTTATATAGCTTACAGATTTGTACGTGTGTAATATGTAGTATATAAAATTAAAAATTCATATAATATATGTACCTGATTAAGATTTTAAGTAGATTTATTCATTTATTTATTAAAATAATGATATATGTACATAGGTAGTGTATGTATTATATTAATATGAAGTTTAATTAAAACAGAAATTTTTATAATATTGTCGAAATTTTATATTCAAATCAAAATGTACTCATATTTTATAAGCACCATATATGTACATACATATATATACATATAAACGATTGCAATGTACATACACATTGTTGTTTATTTTTTTAAACGAAATAAAAGATTTTTACTATACGTCCTGATATTTAGATGTGTTGTACAAAATATACTAATCATATACAGATAATTAATTTTTAATCTGATAATATTTTAATTATTCAATAATGAGAGCCCATAATGATTGCCACGTTTTTATGTACATCAAACAGATATGTATCTATGTATGTAAAAATTATTGTCCCACGTGTATAACGTACAAAGTGTTAATCTACGTTTTTTTTTTCCAAAAATCGTTTTGAAAAAATTTTCTACAGAAAATTTCAATAAAAATAAGTATAGTATTTAAAAATGTCATTCATCTTTTTAATATTGATTTTCTTAAAATAAATCATGAATAATTTAAAATCTTTTTCAGTTAATCAAATATTTATACAAAACTTGCAAAAAAAAAATAACCAAAATCAGAAATCCAAAACTAGGAGATACTGCAAGCAGTGCAAATTCGACGTTCAAAAATTTTTCTTCCTGGGTACTGACATCAGTACCCTGTGCTACCGTTTTATTCAAAAAATAAGGTGTAAAATAAGAAAATGTATTGAAATATATAAAAAAAGCAAGCAATTTTCAGAATAAAATACCCATGTAAAAAAACTAAAATACCCATGAATCAGCATAGAATGTGAATATGTATGCATATTTATCACATACGTGCGTATGTAATTCAAGTGTACATATTATTTCAGAAGAAATCATTCAGTACCCACTAAAATACCCATGTATCAGCATAGAATGTGAATATGTATGCATATTTATCACATACGTGCGTATGTAATTTAAGTGTACATATTATGCGCAATATTTATAAGAATATTTTGTAATGTACGTATTTATCGTATATATGCGTGTGTAAAACTTCTGTCCTAAACAAACAAATTATCGTCCTAAACAAATATAATTTTTTCATAATTGTACGATCATATGGGTCATAAATTTCATTACATCAGAAACGAGGATAGAAATACAAAATGTAAATTCAAATTGTAATGTATTGTATGGGAAATACAATATATTTTGAATACGATCGGTTTAATGTTAAATTTTGAATTTTTGGGTATTCAAAATTCATACTTTTTAGGTAATGATAAATAATAATATGATCGTATGAATGCATTATATATCGTAATACGTAAGTATGTAATTTAAGTATACACTCCACGTGGAGTCATATATGTCCCTATATAAAATTGTACCATAAACTTAATGACTTGATTTTGTTAATTATAAATACAATATATACATACATACGTGCAATATTCCGTACACATCTTTCGACCGTATACAAATTTATGTGTTTATAGATCGTACTTGTATATATTTTTTTGTCTGATATAAAAAGTAAAAGAAAAGTGTGAAATATGAACAAAAATCGACGTGAAAAAGAAAAAGTAATGTATGTATATGAAATATTGTACGATATATGTATGTATGTATGTTAATCTGAAATTACACATTTTTTACTACTATCCTAGTCTCTGATCTTTAATTCACGTTCATATATATGATCGAACCATTACAAAATTATGTTCTAATGTTCTTATGAACGAAAGTTATGTTTGTTTAGGATGACGGTATTTATAGTTAAGATACCAAATTCGTATGAAAATATTTACAAACACTCGTATGTAATATATTATTACATATGTATACATACATATATATAATAAGTACATGGCTTATAATTTCTCGAGTTTTTTTTGAATATTCTTATACGAAAAAACGACATCCCTTTTTCTACCAACAAATGTACTAAATCATTCCATCATTCAAGCCGTCCCCTCTTTCATCGCCCGAACCACTCTATCGGCTAAAAAAATTTTTGAAGCCCCATAAGAATTCTTGCTAAATTTTATCTATTCTTTGCCAAAATGTAATTAAAATGATTTTATAACAACAAATAACATTTAAATGTTATTAATTTAAAATTCATTTTAATAACGTTTAATAAATTTTTTTTGATTTTTCAACTTTTTTAAAAAAAATTTTCAATATCTTACTTTTGAATAACTTCATTCATTTTTTTCAACAAATAAGTTAATGAATTAATCAATTGAATTCGGTTCTACTTTGAGGTATTTAAAAATACATTATTATAATAATTATTACTATTATTATTTTTTTTTTGAATATTGAGAATATTGCATATTTAATTAAGTAATGTAGAAAATGATTCTTACATTTAGAAATATAAAATGATGCATACAATATGGCCAGCTCGATGTATGTATGCGCTTTTATATTTAACAAATTTAAAAAAAATAATTAAAAGTCTTCAAACATTTCAAAAACTATGTATGTACATATAACGATAATACCCATTATTATTTGGTTATTTGTTTTCCTTCTTTTCTCCATTTTTTCTTTATTTATATTTTGTTCCTTTTAATTTTCAATTTTACTTGATTATACGAATATTTTTTCAGATAATATGAAGTAAAAAATATTTTTTATTCTTTATTAGCATCATTATTTATTTATTTTGTAAGTTGGCTTAAGTATTTCTTATTACATTGCATTATTTTTTTTTTCTTTTATATTTTATTTGCTTTTTACTTTTTATCATTGGAATATATAATTTACAATATCTTGTTTTATTATTTTTTTTTCTACATTCTTTATATTTATTCATTTACATAAATGTGTATTTGTTTATGTGGCATGGTGGTTTATTTATTCATCATGGTCGAGTTTTATATAAACATTAGATACATACAATTTTGCAATGATGAAGAAAATGATAATAATAATAATACTAATAATAAGTAATAATATAAAAAAAAAGGAATGAAATTACGAACAGGGGAAATAAATAAAAAGTGAAATAAATAAAAATGAGCAAAAAATTTTTAGTGTAAATTTGTTGAAACATTGAAGTAAAAATTTTATATGAATTTTTTTTAAACGAACAGCAAAAATAAAATGGAAAAAAAATTGAATGTTTTATTGGTATTCTAAGAAAAGCATTTAACTAATTGACGTTGACCTTTTATTTTTATCCTTTTACGTAACTGATCTGTATACATTATTATATGTTGTGTAATATAACGTATTCATACATAAATATGTACATTTTGAGAAATAAAATGGAAAAACAAAATTTTTTAAATGGTTTTTATTGCTACTTTTTTGTTGTTTTTGTTTTTTTTTTTGTTCATCCTCCTTGAACAGCTGAAAACAAAAATGTAAATAATATGTGTACATAGACGTATAAAAAAAGGAAGCAGAAAATTAGGTAAATTAAAACTAAAAATATTCGACAGTATTCCGTTTAAAATAATTTAGGATGAATAAAAAATTGAAAACTGAAAATATATTTGATTTTATTTCATTTCCATTTTCATTTTTGCCTTTTTTTTCTGAAATTTATTTTTATATCTTCCTTTTTTCATTTTTATGTTTTTACTGTGCAATCAAAAAAAAAGAAGAAAATGACTACATATAATATATTTATTTCATAAAAGCAGGTTATATTTGCTCATATGTATACACTTAATAGCTAGGTAAAAGAAAAAACTTTTGTAAATAAATTAATGAAAGCACACATAAACATCTGAAATCATGTATGTATGTGTATATATATACATATTTGCACAATGCATAAAAATAAATGCTGATCATGTATCTTTTCTTCTATACGTGTGTGTATCCCAATAGATATATAGCTAAATTACAACCTGTTACATACATTCCTACATTATCCTGAAATTGTTATTATATTAATACTGTGTATGTTAAAATACTATACATAAATACATTGTATATATATATACGTATATTTATATGATTTCTGTATATAAATTATAAACACATATGGTGTATCATCAGATTTTGATTCAATTATCATGTAATTTTTGTTTTGATATACATGTACATAGTAATATATAGTGTACTACTGATGCTGCTATCATCTAATATTGTTAAATTTAACTTTAATTTTACCATATTGCATACAAAATATACATGTATGAAAATGTATTCATACATGTAGCTATGTATGTATAAAAAAAATATCTAAGTGTACGTAAGTAAAAATGTATTATTTACAACAATTTTTTTGTTTTTATTTTTATTTTTTAAATGGAAAATTTTAATATAGTTATTGGTTGCTTTTTCCGTTTTTCTTGATGGCTTTTTTATTTCACTGTATGTATGTATGTATGTGTATGTTTTAAGTGAAAAACGAAAAAGGAGTAAAAAGTATACATATAAAATTTTATTGATGCTATTTATTTAATATTGAACATTGATGAAGTTGTTTTGATTATACACATACCGCATATATAATGTATGTAATATCATACCATACCAAACAATATAACCTGAATATAATACAAAATATATATTATATTGTATTATGTATGTTATGTATAAAAGTATCTTTCCATATTGTACTTATATTATTGAGCAATTGAATTTTGATTTTATATTTTTCTGTGGGCAACTTTTCTTTTCAATATAATATGATCTGATACTGCCAATTTTGTTTACGTATACATACACTATAGCGGAGTAGTATGTTTATGTTTGTAAATTGTAATATATTTTGTGTACAATATTCTTTTGTTAATACAATTTACCCTTAAAAATCATGAATAAAGCTTAAATTGATTTTATTTTATTTTTTTATATATAGTTTTGTTTGGTTTTTCTTTTGTTATTTTTCTCGGGAAAATTTGATTGCTATTATTGCTTGTTGATTTACATGTATTATTCTTATTTTAATAAACTCTGTGTATAATTATACATTTTCGTTTTTTGTATGTATAAAAAAAAAATAATGTACGTACGTAAAATAATAATATTTTCGCTATATTTATTTTTTATTAACAAACATTTTAAATTGAGCATTTTGTTTTTTTAAAATTGTTAATGATTTCTTAAACTTTACATACTGTATGCATTTAAACATATTGTGTTGTATTGTAAAATTAGCATATTATTTTTCCGTTTATCAATTTTGTGATATTTTCAATTCAAACAATGTCGTTTTTGTTTCAATCATGTTACTATGTATTTGCTATGTTGTTCCACTTTTATCCATCATATCAAATTAAATGAATTGTTTAAATTTTAGATTTTTTTTCTTTAAGTCATCACCTATTTTTCTTGGTTCGAAATACACACTGTTCTCATATGCAGATATTAAAATATATGTATTTTTTTTTTATCGTTTGAATATTCAACAGTTTTTACTCATATTTAAACTTTTATATCTTTTACGTTATTGTCATACCTTTTTTCTTTGAATTTTTTCTTTTATGTATGTTTGGTACTTATATGACGGAATATTATGAAATATCAAACCATCAAGTTCCATCCTATGATTTAAATTTTAAATACTATAGAGGAGAAAAAAAAATATAAGTATTCATGGAATAAAATTAAAAGATAAAAAATTAGCCTTAAGTATTGCTGTGTGTGTTAATAAAATTTGGAAAAAAAAATATTTGAGAAACTGTAGTCGATTTAGTTTTCGGGCAATGTCCTTATACATAAATATAACAATATATACACATGTGGTATTGAAATGGGTAATCCTGGAATTTTAGTAAACTGCAACGCTTAGACGACACTTTTTATGAGGCTATTGTTAATTTTTGTAAAATCTTTCTTATTTTCTTTTTCTTCGTTTTTTTTTTTTTTTTTTTTTTTGTAAGCATGTGCTCGTCTATATATTACACATAAATATTCTTTTGTATCTTTTATTTCCATAAATATAAATACCTAAAGGCATAAAAAAAGAAGCAAAAAAAGGTTTTGTATTTTTCTTTTCTTTTTCGTTGCTGTGACAAAAGTTTAACAATAAAATCCTTGTTCCCACCCATCATCCCTTAATAAACAAAAATGTTAGGATTAAAAATTCACTTCCTACCATTTTTCGATTTACAGGAATATTAGAAAGTTATGTATACCGTACTGTACAATATATGTATATAATGTATAGTGCTATTTGAATTTTGCCTTTATATATTCTATACCAAATTTTATCTGTATTTATATAGTTATTGTTACTTTGCTTTACCTTGTCTAATAAATTTCATTTTTCCACGTTTGTTTTTTCACTATAACAATTTGAATTCAGACAGATAAAGGTTTGTATGTACATACATATTTCATTTTTGGAACGTTCTACGTGTACATGTATGCAGGTGCAATTGAAACTAAATATCAAGGAAATGAGCAAACATGAAAAAGAAAGGAAAATTTTTGCTATTTTCAGTACTTTTTATTTACATTTCTGATTTTGTTTTATTGTTTTATGTGTATTTTCATTTTGTTGTATTTTTTATTTTATTATTTACGTTTTTTATACGTCAAAAAAGTTCGCGAAGACAATTTGGTACCTGCAGATCACGTAAATACATAGAATTGATATTTTGTTATTTACATTGAACAGGTTATATGACAAAAAGACAAGTTTTATTTCACGTTTTGATCTAGCGACCTTGCTTCCATTTTTATTCGGGTATTTTATTCTTGTTTTTGTATTTTTTCTTTAAATGTCAATAAATCATATCATAAGTACTATTAGTATCTCTGGTACTATCGATCATTTAAAATACATATAACCGTAGCTATTCAATTATACTATAACATGTGTGTGTGTAATGGTATGATGTTACATATACATATGTATGTATATTTTTATTTTATTTATTTTGTATCTAGATATTTGCTGTTATTTTACTTCTTTATGGTTCATATGTAATCATATTTTTATTTTTATTCTATTTTTATACTTTGGCTTTCTCTTGGCTTTTGCTTAGTTTATTCATATCATTCTAATGACAATATTGATATGTGAATTTGTATTAAATAAGTGATATCTAGAATATTTTATTATCCACGTTCGCATATTCCGTTCATATAATTCAATTTCTGAAGTTGCTTTTCTATTATAATAGTAACTAATTTTTTTTATAATTTGAAAATTTTTTAAGTAATTGAATTAAATGCCATTGTATCGAACTTATAACTCGTTGGTAAAATTTTTTGTTTGTTTTTTAATTTAATAATGAAATGAAAATATCTAAAAATTTATATTACATACATACATATATAATGATGATGCATACAAAACCATTAAAATGATATACGAAAAAGATTTCATTCAAAGTTATATTGGAAAATAATTGAAAGCATAATTGATGAAAATATAAACGAAGAATTTTAATTAATTAATGAATATGTATTCATGAATTCACACATACTTACATGCACATACAAACGTATCTATATACAGAAAATAATTCAGTGATTGATAATAATATTAATAATACGTATTTATCGAATGTATTTTTTGTTACAAATTATACCACAAAAAATGAATTATTCAATAAAATTATTTTTTAATATCATTATTAAGAAAAAATGTTTGTTACAAAATAAAAAATATGCATGAAATTTCATACAAATGAAATTTTTGTTTTTAATACAAAATGTTTTAATCAAAAATCCTCAATCACAAAAATGAAAATATTTAAAAGAAATTGTTAAATAAACGGAAAAATGATTCTACATTTTCATTTTCATAATTTAATTACATTATTACAACGATATATGTATACACTTATATGTAGTACTTGTATTGTATGTATTGAAATAATAAAATATTTTAAATTAATCACATTTCATTTTTTTTTTTGTACAAAACATAAAAACCAAGTACAGAGTATACATGTATATGTACGTTTTAATATGTTTATAAGGTTTCAATAAAATAAAAAAAAAATAAAAAATACGAATATTTGTGTTTATTTTTATCACAAAATTTTTAAATAAAGCAAAATAATGAAATGTTAATAATCAAAATGTGTTTACATACATGTGTACATATAAAAATAATTAAATTAAAAAAATGAAACAAAAAAAAAAAAAAACAGACTTTACAGACATACCAATTTACCTATGGAGGCATTTTTTTAAAATGCTTTTTGTACAACTTTAAACATGCACATGTAGTTAGACATAATAATGAGTGTAGTTATATTTCATATACTAATTCGATGCACTTAAGGTCTTATGGAAATGATATAAAGTAGTACCACTTTACGTCGCTGTATATTGATGTTTAAAAAGCTTACCTTATACTGTATGAGAACTTTGAGAATTGTGGTAACTCTGCTCGTGAAATGCTCTTATGATAAATTATGAGAGAAGAAAAAATACCACATGGCACATATACTTCCATAAGACCTGAAGTGCATCGAATTAGTGTATAAAGTATAAATTTTTGTGATTGCAATTATTTGGATTAAAAATTTTTTAAATAAAAATATGAAAATCACAAAATTGAAAAAATATTGTTAAAAATGGTGGTTAAATATGGTTTATTGATATGGAGTATCAATATTATTATGAAATTCCTACCATAGTTATTAGTAATTTCATTTTATTATTAATTTTTTTTTTTTCATTTTTTTTTTTTTCATTTTTGTGTGATAGTATAAAATTCAATTGTGCGAAAACATATTTTTCGTCATGTTCTATGAAATTGTATCTTTTACATGTGTAACCAAATTCAGGTTATAAAATTCATTTTGGTTTATTTTTTCTTTTTTTTTTGCATATTAATCAAAAATATTTTTATCAATTTTTTTTTAAATATATTATTCCATATAAGTTTAAGTATTTTTGAAAAAATTGAAAATTTTTCTACAGAATTATTTGGTATTATCGTAATGTCAAACAAGAAAAATCCAAAAAATACCTTTACTCTATTAATTTACAAAACCACGTATGGTATTTAAATTCTGTTATTTGATTTCGTATTCACTAAGGTATAAAATCTGTAGAAAATGTGTAATTTGAAATTCTCATATGAACTTCTTTTGAATCTCTATTTTTTCGTTGCTTTGTTATTTTGTATGTTTATACATATGTATATAATACTCGTACACACGTATACTTATGAGTATGTATAAATATAAATTATATGTGAATATTTTCTGTGAAATTGATTGCAATAGTGATTTCTTTGTTTTTTAAAAATTTCAAGCTGTTCCTTTATTTACCAATTATTTTATTATTTATTCATCTATTTGATCCAATCAATGCACGTACATATGTATGTAGATAAAAATGCAGTATATTCATTGAGTGTTTGTTTATTTTCGAAAATTGTACGTGCATACATACATACATATGTATGTATATATTCAAATTGAAATTAAATTTAATTTGCATATCTTCTATAAACGTACAATGAATAAGAAGTACATTCTCAGATAAATATGCACTTTATAAATGAAAATTTTCGTCCTTTTGTGATTGGTTGCATATACGTACGTACATATGTAGATATTAGTAAATTTTCCACAAACACATAATTTCATATTAAAAAAATTAATCAATTAAATGAAAAATTCTAATAAATTTCTTTTTTTTTCATAAAGAGAAATCTGTAAAAAATGCTAGTTGATTACTTCTAATAATTCTTTGTTTCTTTAATGGGAAAATTCATATAAAGAACTATTAGACTGCAATGAATGTACATACATTTGTACATCACATTTTTGAATTATATTTTGTTAATTACATAAACAAAAATTCTTTAAAATAATAGATATTGTCATTGTCTGATAATAACATTTATGTTTACTGTACGTGTACAAATACGTAAATGAATACAATTCCTTTGAAAATGTAGTATCCACAGCTATCACCCGCATATATTTGATTGAATTTTGAAATAAAATGTGTTATGTCAGGTTATATATAGGTATATGTACATACTTGTTTGTTCACATTTATGTTTATTTACATTTTGGTTCAAAGAAAGACAATCTCAATTATATTTCAAAAATTAACGTATAAACCGTGATATTAGTGTGACTCTATCCACAAAAAATAAACAAAACATGAAAATTAAAATTGTCTATTTTTTATCAATATGAAGCAAACTTTTGTACGTATTTTAACAAATGATTTTTTCAATTATTTTGCGTTATCTTTTTTTTATATTTTCGAACTTCCGGAAAAACAAATAATAATAGCACGTTTTTCCCAATAGACATTTTTTCTGCTGTGTTTTTGTTGTTATCCTTATGCTTTATTTTTTTAATATTCACTTTTAATTCTAAGTATTTTTAACTTTATTTATTAAATCTCTTTTTTTTTATTCAGTTTATGATATAATAATTAATGTTTGACTTAATTAGACAATACCATAAGGACAAAATGAAAATAAAATTGATTGGAAGTAATAACGGTAATTATTTTTATATGGTTTTATATACATATTTAATTTTTGTTTTTTGTGATATTAAATTTTTTACACTGTTCTTCTCTGCATGTGTTATATAAAAATTTTTAATTTAATTTTTTCTATATTATTGACAGTTCATTATTTCATTATGTAGATACACACATTTGCATACGTATATTGACGTGAATATGTAATGAATACATAAATATTAGTTTCTGTATTATATTTTAATATGCTCTATTATTTTTGTATTTAAATTTTTTGTAATAAACACTCGGTTCTGAAATATTACTCACGTATATTTTTTTTGTTTTTTTTTTTTTATATTTTCATTTAAAAAAATAATAATGACATAAAATGAGTTTGAGAAGGGTATTTAATGATTTTAAACAAAATTTAGATTACATTTGTTCACTTACATTTTATTTAACTTTATTACGACATTATCAGCATTTTTTTTTTTTTAATTACAGTAAAAGTGTCGTAAATTATTTAAATCTTATTAAAGAGTATAAAGTATACTTTAGATATCTATACATATGTATTTTTATATATTCATTTTAAATTACATGTATGTACATACATATGTATATCAAATTTTTATATGTATATGAAACTTTTTTGTTTATCTAATTGTCTTTTATTTTATCAAAATTGAAAAGGGTTTAATAGAAAATTTTCACTTAAATATTTGAAATATTCCAAATAAATACAAAAGTATGTATACATTTAAAAATATCAATTTTACCGTACATAAAACCCATTAAACAAATTTTTACATGATATTCTATGCGGCTTTGCCTGATACTATTTTTTATTTATAGCATAAATTATATATAGGCTGTTTATAATTCTCAATATTTTATTGAAACATTGAATTAAATTTTGCATTAAGGACACTCTAAAAGAACCTTAGATTTAAAAATTAAATTCTGTATGGTTACAAATTTATAATTATAATTTTGAACATTTTGTCGTTATATCTACGAAGTGATTTTTACACAGAGTAATTCATTTTTTACTATTTGTTTCATTATATTAAGTTTTTTTTTTTGTTTATAAAAAAAATACAAAATTATTTAATAACATTTTTGAATTGTATACGGGTATATTTTGTAACAAAAAATTATTTTCGAAAATACAAACATAGTTAAATTTGTTTTTAAGATGTTCATACATGTGTATGTAAATAAAATCAGGTAAACAAAAATTATGACAGCATAAATAATTTAGTAAAATTATTAATAGTGTAAAAATTTCTTCGCAGTACGAAATTTTCATTAAATATTTATGTGTATACATATGTGTGCGATTGTAAATATTTGTCAACTTATATGTATTTATATGGTGGTTATACAATATATGACATTGTATATTTGTTAATACATAATATGTATGTGTATACATATAATTTTAGAAATACTTCAGAAAATACTGTTTTAACCTCATGAAAGCCACCGATGAATCAACGCAAAGGAAACATTCTTGTATCACACAGTGAACAATAATGAACTTTTATGTATATATGTACATATAGTAAATACTATAAATAAATAAATTTGACTATAAATAAAATTTACATACATAGTATGTAAATATAGTATGTACATATAGGTATTTATTCATAATTTAATATTTTGGTGTATTTGTAAAGTTGAAAGTCAAACGAAATGAATATTGTAAAAATGAAAGGATTATATTTGCCAAAGAATATTACTTGTCAGACCGTATTACCATTATGTAATCCATAATAAATTGTATATCAGAAAATAGGAAGAAAAGATTTTATGAAAATTTTAACCTAAAGATTTTATTCTATTATATTACACAAAATTCTAAAACACGAGTATAAATACATACATATGTGTGTACATAAATACTAATATATAAAACATTATCAATGGTATGAATATTTGAAATAATTAAAACAGACAAATAAAATTCAAAAGAAAATAAAATAAAATAAGAAAGAGAAAAATTGAAATATACATATGTATGTATGTAACTATATATATTTATGTAGGTATTTTAAAATGAACAATCACAAAGAAATATATGAAAATAAAAATGTACGTATTAATGTATGTATGTACATATAAGTATATGTATTTCATACTTAATGTAAATAAAAATAAAACATTAAGATATAATGTTATTAAATGAAATCATAACGATTAAAAATTATCCAATATTTGTATTACAATTCCTGTACATACTTACATACATTCATATTCACCCATAAAATGTACAAATGTATGTACATACATACTCGTAAAATTTAATTAATATGTACAATGTTATACGTATGTATACGTACAAAAGTTATTTATTCATTTTAAATTAATTTTTTTGTCTATATACAGGTATTTGTACTTTTGTTTTTTTTTGCAATCTTTAAAGAATGTAATTATAATATATATAATTTTTTTTAAAAATTACAAGATTACTTTGATTAAAACGAATTAAACATGTTTATTAAAATTAATAAACTTTATTAAATTTATCTGTATCTATGGAATTTACATTACAGAATAAAGTAAAATTAATTTTTTTTTTTTTTTTTGGGTGGGTACGTCTTTTCGTTTCATGAAATATTGATTGAGCTTTTGTATTTTAAAATAAAATCTGTAATAATGTATAAATTAAATAAAAAAAGAAAATTAATATAAGCCTATAATAATAATTATAAGATAAAAATCTATTTTCATTAAAAGCGAAGCATAAATATTATAGGTTTCTGTTTAATGGATTTTAAGTGGAAAAATATGAATTATTTTCTCAATAATCATTAAAATAATGTTTTTTATTGTTGTAAATAAACAAAATTTTACAATAAATTTTTTTTTTTTAAATATTGATTATTTTGTTGTTGTGTTAATATATTCACTATAATGAACATAAATAGCTATACGAGTATGTAATACGTCGAAGTGGCTTAACTATATTGAAATTTAAATGGCAACTTAAAGCTGACAAAATGAATTACATGTTTTTTTAATATGCAATTTATTTGTTTTCATTTCAAAATTAAAAAAAACTAAATAAGTATTTACATTAATTCTGATTTAATATTGCATAAAATTGTTACATTGAAAATTATTATACCGAATAATAAATGTAAAATGTGATTTTAAAATAAAGTAAAAACGTTCAATGTAAGTGTAACATACAAGAGTATTGTTATTTAAATCTTAACATACATATATACCGTATTCGTTTGTATTCACATATACTGTATTCCAATAAATGGCTTTTATATGTACAAATTTACCTTAAAGCATTTTATGGCATTTTTATAATTTTCATGTGATATAAAATTTTTTGATTGTTTATTCAATATTTTTTTCTATTTTATTTACCACAATTCTTTATGTTGAATGTATTTTTTTTTGTCATTCCTTTTTTGATTTGTTTTAGTCTTCATTTTTCCAATCAAATTTTATCTTTTGAAAAAAATATTTGATTTTAGACTGTTTGACATGTTTTCCAAATTTAGGTATGTATATATGTCTGTCTGTACGTATGCATTTTATTTGTTTATTGATCTTTGTTTTTATTTGACGTTCATTTCTAAATCCTATTGTTTCTTATTTTTTATTACGTTTTGATATAACACATCAAATGCAGAAGGATTTTTACCAAACATACATATGTACATATAGATATATATATATATGTATCTGTTTCTAGATTTCATACGAGATTAGAAAATATTGTGAAAAACCGAATAGAAATTAAAACAAAAAGAAAATATAATAAATTTTGAATAGTAAGAAAATAAACCAAATGAATCATTTTAGTCATTATATATAATACATAAAAAAATGTTTAACATACAAATTCGTTATGTACATAATTGAATTGGCATGTTCACTAGTTAAAACTTAAATTATATCGCTGTGCTTATTTATACGCACATAAAAAATAATAAATTAAAATTCAAAAAAGACTAGGTAATTTTCAAAGTCGAAAATATATATAAATTGCTGAAAAATCATTGCAGTGTTATGCAGAAATTTAGAATGCTAAAATTTAATTTAGATTTACATTTTTTACATTTTTTAACAATTTTTCACAATAAATATTCAAACGAATATAAAACAAATTGAATTTAACCAAATCAAACATATCCTTATTCTCATTTATAGACATTTATTTAACGTATAGAGAAATGTTTTTTCTCCTTTTTATATTATTCGAAAAAAAAATTTTGTTTTCTTTCTTTTTCTATACGAAGATAAAAATGGATTCCTTTTTTGTGGAATTATTGAACATTGTGAATCTGAAATTTAATTTGTCGTTTTTATATGATAACAACATGTTAAAAATTTTTAATTAAATAAAACAAGAAAATTAATAGCATTATTAAAGCGTAATAATTAGTCTTCTTTCTGCACCTGTCATATTTTAATCGATGCATGTATAAAAGTTGAGTATTTATCATTTTATCGATATTTGATCATGTTATTCGAGAAAAGGAAGCAAATGAAAACAAATATTATTTATTCATTTTTCATTGAGTTGTTTTACTGGTTTCCTGTAAATATTTCCTGTTTTTTGAATATTTGTTTTTTATTTCTTGTCGTGTAATACATACGTTAGTGCAAAACACATACACATATGTATATGTACATATGTAATGATGTGTCACATAATAATTTGCAAAACAAAAAAAAAAAAAAAAAAAAAAATGCGAATAATACATATCATATATTCTTATGCAAAATTTAAATACCATTAGGTCTCTTGTATGCGCCAGTTCATCACCATATAAAAAATTAATAAAATATCGATGAGGGTACATTTACTTGGTAATTGTGGAGATTTTAATATTCATTTTAATTGTCGACAACTATGTACCCCCATTTTTCGTTTTTTATTATTTTACACAATGAATTCATTTATTTTTAAAACACTATATGTGAAATATATGTACGTATATTTACATAAAACAACAATACTGAGCACTGTGACTGCAACTACCATTTACATTGGACGACGTTGTTTTTCGGATATTTATTGCAATTTATGAATTTTCAGTTAGTTATGCAGAAAAAAATAAATCAATAAAAAGAAAAAAAAGTAAATGAGAGAGGATGAAAAACAACTACAAAATAGAATGAAATATTTTTATTCTGTACGTTTTTTTTTTGTACTTTTTGCTCGTTTCTACTTTTGTTTTTTTTTTGTGTTTTTGGGTAAAACATGTTTTCTCTCATTGAAATATTGCAAAACCATATCGTAAAAAAAAACAGAATTTTTTAAACTGCTACAAAATAAATTGATAAAATGTGTATAACACACATTAAATGAATAAAAAGGGAAGAAAAAAGGATGTACAAAAAACAAGAATGAAAAAATAAATAAAAAAAGAAAAGCACAAATTAGGATTTCATGAACGGCAAATAGTATCGTCCTCATGATTGATGGTAATTAAATGAAAATTCTTTTGTATGTTACATTACTTTCTTTCTTTCTTTCTTTCTGTCCGTCCGTCTGTCTATCTGTCTATTTGTCTATTTACTATTTGTTTTTACTCACACTTTCATAGTCAGTAACATTTCTTTTTTTTGATTCATTTTCTTTTTATTTTCTAAAATTTAAAATTTTGTAATGTAACTATAAAAATTAATACACGTACATTCGTTTTAGTCGCTTAAATATCTCAATGTCTTCTCATGTTGTGAAATTAAAAATTGAAGCAAAAGGAACCAAAAATTATGTATATGTATGTATACGTATTTGTATACCTTGTACAATATATATGAGGCAATCAAATAAGGTGTATCAAAATTTTAAATTTTTTCAATGAATTTTCATAAAAACTTTTCTAATATTTATCCACAATAGACGTAAGTTTATATAAGCGTTATATGAACTTAATTTTTTATCCCTTATCTTCGATGAAAATAATGATGATTAAGAAAAAAAATTATAAAAGCTAAAAAAATTAAAAAATACTTTTTAAAATTAAAGTGCATATCATAATTTTAAATAAGTTATTAAATCAAATATACTCCAGGTAGTTTTCTTCTTTTGTCTCTTATTTAAAAAAAAAAAATATGTATATATATACATAGGTATGTATATAAAAATGTAAGAATTAAAAGTAGATCACCCTATAAAATATAATGAAAATAATAGGTATAATGGATAAAAGTTTTTATTGTATAAAAGTGAAACTATCATTAAATTAAATAAGGACGTTTTTTCACATTTTTTCTTTGAAATACGTATACGTACATGCATCTGTATCAGCATTGTATATCTTATACTAAAAATTTATTTTGATCTTTTTTTTCAACTACGAGCTACACATACATACCTTTGTTGAACCGTATATTATTGTGTATAGGTAGATAGAACAAAAATTAATTAAAACAAAAATTCTTTTCATTCTTTTTCTTTACGTATACATACAATTTTCATAATATTTAAGTTGAGCTTTTTTCTGGAATTTTTTATTCTTGTGTACATATGTTTGAAAATGTATCTATTTGAAAAAGTGTGCCTTCATTAAATTCGAAATTTATTTTTTGCTTTTTCTTACGCTAAGTTTTATGTGATGATTTTTTTTTAGTCAACGTAAAATTTAATTAGTTATATGTCTATACATTTGTGTACCACGATGTATACTCAAATTTAATTTTCTATGTTTGTGATTTTCTCTGTACTTTTGTATATTTTGATTTATTTTATATATATACAATTATATATATAAATGTACATACATATAACATATGTGTATATAAAATGAAAATAAAATGAAATAACCATCAAGTACAACAAAAATATAGAAAAATACCTTAATAAAATATTTAAAAAATAAAAATGAAAAATCAAAAGAAAAAAAAAAACTGAAAATCGATTAAATACTTTTTTCTTTTATGAAAACATTTGATTGCTTTCTCGGTATGGTACCAAAATTATTCATATATGAAAGGAAAGAAAAGTCTTACATGTACTTTCTCGTGTAACAAAATAATGTATTTGTGTGTATGTATGCAGTTGTATAGAAATAGAATTATGATATAATTGTGTATAATACATATGCATGTATGTTATACACCTCCTTTCCAGAAATAAGGATATATACCTATATTTACTTGTAATGATATTTACAATGAGGACTTGTATATTTATATTATATTTATATTTATTTTATGTAGTATATCTTGTACATAGATTAACAGATTAAAATACAGGATACCGTATATTATTTGTGTATATAAGAATATATTTGCTAAATTGAAAAGCTCTTTTATGTATGTACATATACATTTGTACATATATGTACATATGTGTAACGTAACGTACATATGTGTATACAAGTTATGAAATAGAAAATATAATTGGACATAAAACTAATTTTCCAAATTTATTTATATTTATTTGTACATAGATATGTACATATGTACAAATGTTTGTAAGTATATTGTACCATAGCTGTAGGTATAATGGTAAAATTATATGTAAAATACTTAAAATACATATTATACGAAACAATGTTTAACACATGTACTGTATATAAATAACACTCTTATATAGATTACATAATGTACATAATATGAGAAATATGTAAACGTGTATTACACAAAACAATTTTTAATTGCAATAAATTTGTCGATATTTGTAATTATACAAAGTTTAAATTTGTATTTTAGTTCAATTTATACCAACTAATTTTAAATTACAATCAACAAAATTAATTGGCTTAGAGTGTACATAACAATTGAAAATCTACATATAAAAAAAAA
Organism: Anthrax anthrax; assembly: GCA_963971155.1. Taxonomy (NCBI): domain Eukaryota; kingdom Metazoa; phylum Arthropoda; class Insecta; order Diptera; family Bombyliidae; genus Anthrax; species Anthrax anthrax. The sequence goes on from OZ020119.1 coordinate 21,291,281, forward strand.
AAAATCTTTAATGCCAAAATTGAAATTTCTTATTGTTAACTTTGATATTTCTTCATTTAAGTAATATTGCTGATTATATTTAATAATTCTGTTTTAATTTCAAATTATTGTTGTAACAATTAAATTAAAAAACACTCTCAAGGGAACGTGAATTGTTAATTTTTATGATATTGTTCCTAAAACGTTTAAAATTATTCAACGTAAATTATTAAATATGTATGTGTGTATACGTACATACAAGGTCGTTTATTTCGAATAAATATATTATATTTTTTTGTTTTCTTCACTATGTATAATTTCAAATTCTTATTCTCTTCTAATAATAATTCAAAAATTCATAAACGTATAAGAACATAAGTATTCAAATTTTTTAATATAATATTAATATTAAATGTGAAATAAATTTATTTTATTGTGTTTTTAAATTTAATGAAATTATTTTTCTTTTCTCTTCTTATTACTTTTTTCTGTTCTATTCGCATGAAAGAAATAACAAAGCAACAAAAATTTCTTCTTTTTTTTTTCTCATTTATGTGAAATCTTCAAAGTTATATATTTAAACGTTTTTATTAAATTAAAAATTACAAAATTTAATTTTCACGTTAAAATATCGTAAATCACATTAATAGAAGATTTTTTAAAATGAAAGAAAAATAAAATAAATAAAAAAGAAAAAATAAAAAAAGCATCATAATGAAATAAGAATGAGGTGAAAGTGGAAAGAAAACGAATGAGAAAATTTGATTATTTTTGGTATGTGTATGTGTAAATTTATTCTGTTTAAAATAATACCACACAAGAGAATATAAAGAAACGTATTAGAAATGTATTTGGTGTATGTATGTAGACAGAATAAAAATGTATGCATGTAAATGAAAATTATTGCAAAAAACTAAACAACTAACAAGGACAAAAACAGCAGGCAATGGTATAGAAATTATGAAACAATAGAAAAAGGGGGGTTTTTTCTTCAATAATTTTAAATGAAAAAGTCTTTAAACAATTATTAAAAACAATATATGGATATATCAGCAATTGTGTTTGTATGGATGTGTATGTCAGTTATATTATCATGTTATTATACAACACACATTCCATGTATGTATGTATTTAAATTTGAAATACACATGTGTAACTGAATATAGCCTATGATATAGCTTACCTTCATTTCTTACTTTTTCTTTTCACTTTTTCGTTCAGTGCACTGGTTGGTGTTTTTGTTTTTTATGTTTTGTCCCGGTTTTTTTCACCCCTCGTTGGTGATAAAAATAAGAAAAGTGATTGAATAAAAATTTAATTAAAAAATGTATGTACATACACATATGTATGTATATATTATTTTTCAGTTTTTTTTTCTAACTTTTCCTCCTTCTCTACTTGAAAATTACATGTGTATTTAATTTTAATGCAGCCTAATATTTTATTTTCCACGTGAAATGAATTTTTCATATACATACACATGTGTGTATGTATGTACATAGAAGCATAGAAGGCAATGTAGGTGGATGTACTTATGTTGATATCTTCTTCAAAAAATCTCTTTTGTTTTTTTCTTGATTTTTGTTGTTGTATTAAAATGATGAATATATGATTTCATTTGATGCGTATTCAATAATATACATGTGCATGTACATATACATAAACATATAATCATCCTATATGCATGCAATCTAACGTGCTGATGATTTCTCGTTTTAATTATAAATCCCTTTTTCTTTTTCGGTTTTATTTTTGTAGACCAATGTCGATGTCAAAAATATTTTTTTATTTCATTTTAATGAAAATGTAAAAAAAAAAGTGTATATGCTTGTTCGTTTGTCAAATACTTCTATATACATATTTTGTACATAGATATGTTGACAGATGTGCTGTTTACATGTAATATACATACCTACGTACGCTTATGTACATATTTGTTTTTACACGTCAGAAAAGTTTAAATATTTGCAAATGTAAAAGTAAAAAAGAACAGCAAAATTTCAATTAATTTAGGATTTTAAATTGGTTCCTAAAAAGTACATATGTAGATTCATTTTTCCAATTTAGAGTCATCGTAATTTTTATTTGTAATTCAGCTAGTTAAAATTAAAGAATGTTCATTTCATTGATTAGGAATATAAATCAAATTTACTATCAATTATAGTATAATGAGAAAAAAAAGAAGTGGTGTAATTTCATTATTGATTGAAGAAACAAATTAAACTAAAGAAAATTTTTATAAGTTTTATACAATGTACATAGGTATAAATTTGAGATTAATTTGAAACAAAAACATAATTATGATTCTTATGTTGTAATTAAAGAATCATAAAAATATGTTTTAAAATATCAATTTGTTCGTATTTTACACACTTGATAGAATAAATATAAATCGTTTTTTCACGTTTGCTTCTCTCAAGCTGTATCAATATATATTTGTACATATGTATACTGTCTGACTTTATATTTTTCTTTTCTGTTCTATTATACTCGTATATATACATAAATCTTTTTTAAAATGAAAATTATGATATTAAATTTCATGAATTTTCCATATTCTAACTTGTATTAAAAATTTATACAGAATTTATGAAAATTCTTTGATGTATACTATATGATATACCTACATAGTCAAATATTATAACGAAATGATGTATTGTTGTATTGTATAATATATTATCTTATAAATATCGTATGTAATTATGTAGGTATATACAGTACATATATAATTTGTACTTTTAATATTATTTCTACATCGTCACTTTTATTCTTTGTATTAATATCTGAAAATAAAATGAAATTTTATCTCATTTAAATTATAAAATATGTATATGTGAGTAATATGTATACCTATATATAAGAAAATATTCATATAAAATTAAAATAAAATAAAAGATAAAAATGAATTAAATTTAATCGGAGATTTAATATCTTACGTGATGGATGCTTTTAATGTTATTTTGTCTCTTCGTCCTTTTTTCTTTTAGCTTTTTCTTTATCATTGTGTTATTTAAATTTAAAAAGGATATTCTCATAATAAGATGTAAAGTAGCATTCTGTTCGTATAACAGTTTTCTTCTAAGTGACGGTTGTTTATATTTCTATATTTATGTAGATGTACATTAAAACACAGTGAAAAAGAAAGAAAAAAAAAATTGAAACTAAAAAAGCAAACGAATGAAAATACAAAATGAGGAATAACAATATAATAAAGTCAAAATGCTTTTTAATATTTTCGTTTTCGAATTTTCTTTTAATGGATGTAAGTTTTAAAGTATTTTTTATTTGAAGCAGTTTTTATGGAAAATTTATTTTTAATTTTGCCTCTAGACTTTTTTAGATGTAAATGCAAATCGAATTTGTGTATTTGTAGTACTTTATTGTATGCAAAAAAGTATTATAGTTTTTTTTTTTTTTTGTTTAAATTTGTTTATATATGTAAAAAGACATAAAATATTTTTATGCTTTATAAAAAGATCTACTATGTGTATATGTAAAATTATTTATGGATACACATTTACATATTCATAAGCACGTACAAACGTATCGTATATTAATGTGTAATATTTTTTGTGTATATGTGTGCAATGCTCGTATATATATATTCCAATAAATGTAATGTACACAAGTATATTGCATGAATTGGCATACTTTATATATAGTATCTTAAAAAAAAAAAAAAAACATGAATATGTGAACATAATAATTACAAAGCAAAATTTTCTAAAAAAGACTTGCATAATCTTGATATACATCTGTTATTCCTTATGGAGTTTGGTTGCCAGTTATAAATATATATACTAAACTCCCAAATTTAATTATTACAGGTCACTGAACGCAAGCTTATTCTTCTTATGATATTGTATTCTTCGTACATGCTTTAATGTAAAATTATGTATGAATATATGTATGTTCCATATATTATATTAGATGATACAGTTTTTTACGAGTTTTGAACAATTGAGTACTATACCACAAATTTACTAAGATTTCTTAAAGATTTTATACATGTACATACATATATATATATACATATATTAGTTGTATACAAGTGCTACTACTATGCATAAAGTCATAGAGCACACATTGTGTACATAAATTTATTTCATTTAATTTTATTAAGAAAATACATTCTGGATGAATTGTACATAATCATGTAAAATTTAAATAAAATATGGAACATACTATAACCACAATAGAAACGATAGAAAATGTACAAGGATACATACATACATATGTATTGTAGTAAATGTTACAATATATGTAAATATACACATTTATGGATACGAAATTATGTATAGTTTTTGATACAAAAACACATACATACATACATGAAAAATTTATATAAAATAATTTCTTAAAGAAAATTAGTTTTTGATTAGTTTGAGTAATTTAAATTTTAATTTAATGATGATTTATGAAAATATTTACCAACTAGAACATGTTTTTATTACAGTATTTTTAATATTTAATTTCTCTATTACGAGTTTATTTTATTTTGTTTTTTCTTTTGTCGAATTTTACGTTTTGACATTCGGATGCTCTCATACATTTGAATATTCTTTTACCGCTTCAAGTTTGAGTAATTAAAGTTTAACAAATTTTATATAATGCGATTCTTTCATTTTAAAATATTGTATTAATTATATAAAAATCATAACTAATTCACTAAACATATACATTTGAAAATTTTATATTTTTTATTTGTTTTATTATATCTTTTCAAATCTTAGTTTTTTCCTTTTTTTAGAATTGTATTTCAATAATATGTAGATTTATTTTATAATAATTCAATAGTATGTGTAATAATTTAATTCGACAGTATATGATGATAATGACAATAAAATGAAAAGTTTTTCTTAAAAATATATCTATGATAATTTTTGTAAAATAGAAAAAAGGGATTTCTTTTTCACAAATTTTCTAATCAGTTATTGTGCATACATAATAGATAATAATTACATCATTTTGTACACATGTGTATTTCATATATGTATGTACATACAAAAAAGGAATAATTTTATTTTAATATCATGTTAAGTTGTACATTTGTAAAATCAGGAAATATGTTAGATTCTGATCATAAAATGATAGAATTATACAATAAAATGCAAAATGTGTACATATGTATATGTGTGTATGTCTACATGTGCAGAATTTAGATAATAATTCGAAAATAAAAGTCCTTTCCGAATAAATATTGCTTAAATGAAAATGGAATAATAAAAGAAAATAAAGAGAATAAGATAAAAATTATACAGAAGGGTTGTGTTGTGATTTGATTACTTTAAATTTTTGTAATTTTAATAATCGTACATTAGCAAAAATATGAACAATAAAGGGTAGCCCTTTGGGTACATAGTATTTAATTTTAAAAAAGAAATATCTAAATTAATTTTAAAAATAATATTAATTTCTAGATTTTTATCCAGAAACCAATTGCATTAAATTTTTTAAAATTATTTTTATTAATCTTTGAATGGAGGATTTTTGAAAACCTCAACTATTACAGACGACAACTGTCAAATGTAATAGATACGAACTTAAATATAAGAAAAATTGTGAGCAATTTAAATCCGCATACCCAATGGACCACCCGTTGTTGTACCTCTACTTGTCATATAAATGAGTACATATTTTTTTATGTAAATACATACGTACATTCATAACTAAAAGTTTTTTATTTGAAAAAAAAAAGAAGGAAATTTGAATATGTTGTACAACTTTTCGGAAAAATAAATATGTATAATTTTGTCTTTCACAAAATTTATTTTAAATCTGTTTTGAAGACCTTTTTCTGACATTAGTATTGTTAAAAACTTTTTCAAATATAATCATTTATTTTTCTTTCATTTTTTTTTTCTTATTGTTTTTGTATCGTCAGCTTTAAATATTTTAGTTATATTTTTTATTATATTGTATTTAACTATATAAAAAAATTAAAAAATTATAATAACTAAGTTTGAAATTAGTTTAAGAAAAAGGACAAAAAAGGATTTAGTTTAATGTAAAAAATAAATAATTTTTTTTTCAAATAATAATAATGTGCTAATTGAATGAAATATGAAAATTTTATGACAAAAATGAAATATGTATTTTATGATTAAAAAATAAAAGCAAAAAAAAAAAACTAGAACTAATAATAATAATATGTAGTTTACAACTAAAGTACATTCGCCCATGTAGTATAAAAAATTATAAATCAAGTCATGTATAGTGTACATATGAATTCACATATGAATACATGAATTCAAATTATGGATAAACATACATATGTATGTATATACATATATTTATAGGGTAATTTACAGAAAAAAAAATAATAAAGAACAAAGAACATACAAATGAAAAAAAGGATAGCAAAACTTAAATAAATGGTAATATATGAATTTTATTATGATGGAAATGTAAATTATTATTTTAAATCACGATAAAAAATTCAATGCACATAAACAAACTAAAAAGGATTATAATACGTGCATACATTTTCATATGTATAATAATAATCAGTACAACTTGGTAGAAGTCATGTGAAAATGTGTAATATATGAGTGCATGTTAAATAAAGAAAAAAAAAATTAAAGTAAAAAAAATTAATGTCATCAGTCATGAAATTATCAATATTTTACACAGTTCAAAGAATTATTACGAGAATTTTCTTTATATAATCATGTACATATGTATGTGTATTTATATTTGCATATACATATGTAGTATGTGCTTCATCACATTTACATATATATGTATGTACATAAAAATATTAGTACCTACATGCATGTGTAAATGAACATTTTTTTATAAAATTTAAAAACTATAAAAAAAAAAGTTAAAATATTTCTGAATGAAATTCTTATGAAAACAATAAGACAAAAGTCTTATACACAATCATAATATTATATGTGATCTATCTTTATAATTTTCAAACAAAAGCTATTTTTATCCTACGATATATGTATACAAATATACACGTGTGTACACATTTTTGTATGTACATACAATAGAATTAATAAAAACATAAAATGCAAAAAAAAGAAAACGTAACAGAGTACAAAGGAAGAAAAGACAAGTAAAGAAAAGAAAAAAATTTATGAAAAAAGCAAAAAAAATGTGAAATATAGAAAATGTTGAGAAATATTTGTGGCAAAAAATTCTTAAATTTATATACGATTAAGGTCATAATATTACTTGTAATATTCTATATACAGCCACGTCACATATGTACATACATACACAATTAATCCTTATACACACATATATATACATCACTATTGTTTATACGCAAGCATAACATATACATACATATGTATGAAGGTAAATGAAAAATTTTTATGACATTGGAGAAAATTGTATATTTTTCTCTAGAATTTTTTCACATTAAAAGATGTTTGATTTACAGTAATATAGGTGTGTAAGTACCTACATGTATGTATGATATTTAACGTGTATAAATGTCATACATTTTTGCAAGTGCACATTCATATGCAAGCATATGTATCTATATGCATAGGTGTAATTTCAATGAATTTTTGTTCGAAATTATTTAAGAAAAAAGACTATTGTTACAAATATTTCACAATTACATATGTAATAGGTGTTAAAATGATTTATGAATTTTCTCGAACATAGATTGTAGGTAAAAGCATGAAAATTTTAAAAAAGTAACGCTGTTGTATTTATTATGAAATAAAAATATGCATAAAAATATACTATAAAAATGTTGTCAATTTACCCACCCCTTTGACAATTTTTTGTTAAGTGGCTAAATTATAAACCAAAAATTATTCCAGATAGTGACATGTTTATTAATACATACATACATACATATATGTAAAGTCATGTTCAATTGTTAGAAATAAATTTATGACGATAATCAGGCATTTTTGTTAAATAATAAATCAACGTTATACAATCCCACAATTATTGCCTAAGTATATATTACATTAGCTAGTAAATTAATATTCTATATCTACTTTTTGGATAATAAATATTGCCATTATTGGAAATTATTCAAATTAAAGTCGTTTGATATTTTTACTATTTGTCATTTGTTCCCTTTATTTCTTTTTTTACTAAAAATACACAAATCAATACATATATATGATTGAAATAAAAATTACAGAAAATCAATTTGTATACATAATGTAAATAAACTATGTACAATACATATTAAAGTTATGGGCTTTGAATGTAATTATGATTTAGGTTGTTATTTTTAACGATTAATGCAATTATTTATAACTATATTTAATGGTAACAAGATTTTTATTTTTATTTACATGACGTACATTATGTACGTATTTTTTTACAAGGTGCAATACACCTGTAAAGGACTTCAATTGATATTTATTGTAAACATTTTTTATATTCTACTTTTACCTTATTCAATAAAATCCACTAAATAATAATAATTGATTGAAAATTCTGAATTATCTGTTCATTTAAAACAAAAATCAAAACGAATTAAATCTGCAATCAAGTGTAATTAAGACAGAAATTATCAGCTCTTGAGCACTTTACATTTAATATTTAGCAGTGTTTTGTTTATTGGTTTAACAATTATTATTATCCTCATATTTCATCATAATTTAAATTTAATAATACTTTTTTTTTTAATACACATTACAGTAAACAAATATACATACATATATGTATGTATGAATTAATGTACGTACACATGTATCTGTTGTATCGATATTTCATACATTACATTTGTCGTGTATTTTCTTCTGATTTTATTATTATTAAATGTAATTAAATTTACCTGGAAGCATATTGTTAATCATGAATTGTGATGTTATTCAGTACAGGTATTCGGATAAAGGATTTAGTACAATATTAAGAGCGTAGTAAAGTAGATTTATTAGAAATTATAGAATCATTAATTAAAAGATTTTCTTTTGCATACGTTGCATATTTACGAATTTCATGTGTACTTATACATAAAAGATAAAATGTACAGTGTCTGTATTTATTTCATAATAATGGTTGCTATTAAATAATTTTAAATTATCCTATACGATAACCAACAAAGAGTGATACATTTGCTTATATGCACTAATTTTATAGGAAATGTGCATACACATTGTACAAATCTGTTAAAAACATATGTACATATGGATAACGATAAAGTTCAATTTTAGACATTATTTGCTGAAAAATATATTAATACACATGAGTAAATGCATCTGTGTACGTATCTACCATATATGTACATATATAAAATACAATTTATAGTTCACATATTGTTTTCTGGTTGACTATTGGTAACACGCATACACATTTGATACGCATACATCAGATATTATATTCTACGATATCAACATGTCCTTTTCAAAATGTTGGCGTTAATGCACCAATATTAAGAATGTAAAGCCCACCAGAAATTTATCAAAATAAATAGGTTTTTATTTAATACATCATATTTTAATACACACATACATATATATACGTATACTATGTACGTATATGAATATACGTATGTGAATATACATACATACATATATAAAAAATAAATTCTCGTCATATTTTGAAAATAAATTTTTAGACTAATAATATTTACAAATGGTTCCATATTTACAAGTAAATACATAGGTACATGTATGTCTATACGTTAGTATATTCATTTATACATAATTTTTATAAAGTCATTTACCCGGGGATAAATATCAAAGCAATTATGTGTTAACTGTTCAATGTAAATTTTGCAATAATCACAATTGCTACTTAAAAAAAAAATAAAAATAAATAAATAGGAATAAAAACTGTGAGAATATAATTTTTGGTTTTAGTATAAATTGTAAATATGTAATATAGATAAATTGTTTGCGTATTGGTAATGATTTAGACATTAATTTTAATAATGTGTTTAATTCTATATTTTCAAACATTTTTAAAGCTTACAATATTAAATAAAGTGCATATTTAACAACATATTAAATAAATATAAATTGCAAATCGATTAATTATACAACTCATGCATGTTTAATTGCATTTTTATTACAATTTTAAATCAAAAATGTCAAGTTAACTCAGTATAGTAATATCGTAGGTGATGTGTGTAATCCGTTTAGTGTCCATACAAAAGACGAAATATTTCGGAATTCCTTCAATTTTTTCACAAAAGTCTCGGTCACCGAAAAGTCATATAGGATCGGTGACTGAGCTGTGACAGAACGGAAATGGATAAATATATAAGTACATTGAAATTGTATGCAATAATATTGAAATTACTGAATTTATTATGACTGAAACTAAAACGAAACATTAGTGTGAGAATAAATCTTTAAAAAAATTTTTTTACACTCAAAAACATTACGTGTGATATATACATACGTATGCACACATTTACATAAATATAAAATATAAGTGCTATTAAAAGATATAAATTTCAAGATACTTAGAGAAAAAAAAAACAACAAAAGAATGCCAAAAAAGACAAAAAGTTATGATAATAACAATTATGTTAATTAGGTTAATTGACCTAAACAATCCTTTTGATAACATAAAGAAATCCCTTGAGGTGACTTTTAATTATGTGTGTATCTAACGTATTTGCAGTATATAATTATGTATTGAATTCAACTCCCATATAAATATTATAAATCTGTACAAACATATAATTACAGTCTTTATCTTTCTATTTAATTTCGTTTCCTTTATGTTGTTTGATTCGATTTGTCATTATACCACATATGTACGTATGTATGTATGTACGTATATAAAACATTAATGCTTAATTTGATAACTTAATGTTTTGGATTTAGGCCTACAAAATGTAATTACTAAAAGAATTTAATGTAAAATTATTTTACGTATACTTCTGAAAAATTATGAAACTTACGAAAATTTTTCTTGAACAATTTTCACTGATATTAAATGATAAGCACGATAAAATTTGATTTAAATTCTTTTTAAAATGTACATACACACATACATATATGTATTTTATACATGTACTTATGGATTACAATTAAAATTTTTTATGTTTTTCTTACTAACATTTATAATCTTAATTGGTGATAATTTCTGCTTATCAAATTTCCCTTGATAGTTTTGTTAAAGGGTAAAATAAAATAATAAAAAAGTAAATAAATAAAATTTTATTTTATTACAATATAATCTTATTTAAGAACGTATACATATAATTTTTGTTGATGTCCATTTATTTATGGTTTTCTATGTTTTTTCAACCCTTTAATTGTATACCTACATATATTACATATACAAAATTTAATTCAAATTATTTATTCTTATCTCATTTATAAATCATATAAAATAATCATACAATACGTAATTTAATTCTTTGGGTCTTTTTTATTTTATGTTCAAATCATTTATTTGTATTGTACACTTAATTACTAAATTTATGTGATGTACATAGCATGTATACATGAGGATATTTAAATTTTACTATGTCGAAAAAGCTTTAAAATTTTCAAAATTTCATAAACACCATTTAATTTTTACTACCATAATAACTATCTGTCGATAATATTTAAATAGTATTATATATATACATATATATGTATATATGTATGTATGTATTTATACGTATGTACGTTTTCTGTACACGATATATGTACGTATATTTGTTATACATATACATATGTACATCATACTCATGTGTATATGAACAATGTAAAGTTTTCGAAAAAGGGCAGGTATTTTATACAATAATCGTAATATAGTAGCAATAGAAGTGTTACTATCTTTTCATAATTGGGTACTTTTCAAGAATAATTGGTATATATATACATATATATGTATATACATACATATATTTGTACACTTGGACTTGTGAGTAGTAATAACAAAAAAAAAAAGAAGAATTTTACGTAGTTTAAATGAGATTTAAAGATTAAAATGTAATAGAATAATAATAATAAATGAAAATAGAATTGCAAACATTGAGAGAAATGAGATAGAAAAGGATTATTAACAAACAGAAAAAAAAAAAACAAAAGATTAAAATTAACAATAAATTTTTGTATGTTTCATTGATATATAGATACTCGTAGTATGAAATAATAAGTGTAATTTTATTTATTTAAATCCAAGCCAAGTATAATACAATAAATTCAATTCAATAGTGATAACAAAAGAAGAACAATACCAATTATATCTAACACAATTTGAATAGATATCATGATAAAAGATTTCTACAGTTTTTTTTAAATTGTATATTTACTCAGATATATACTAATATAACAATACATTAAAAGAGCAATAGAATATTACTATTATTATCAATAATCACTAGAAACTAGAAAGTATAAAAATATACTAACAATTACACATGAAATAAAATAAAATAGAGAAATAGAAATGAGAAAAAAGGTAAAAAGGATAAAAAAAACTTCAAATTTTATAATTACTATTAATTTGACATCCTTTTCGTATTTAATTGTGAATTGTTACGATTTTAAAGAAAATTCATTTTTATTATTTCCAATTATTTGTTATTTGTAACTTTTGATCGACATTTTAATAATAAATTATCCGGTATTTTTTCTCTTCTTATTTCCTTCTTCGCTTTTTATTTAACTTTTTTTTTTTTAAAAAAAAAGGATATTAGTGGTAGAAGTACAAATGTGCAATTTAATATATATTTAGTTAGCTCTACATACTACTATACATTCAAGTCCTTATGAAATAAAATCTTTTTATACGAAAATACTTTTCAATTACTTTAATTACCAATTTTATGTTATAATACTACCATTTCTTCTTTTAGAAAAATAATAGATTGCGATTATACTTTACTCATTTTTTTTTATACTTATTTTGCAATTACCGTATACTTAAAAAAAAAGAATGTAGAAAAAGAAAATAGTCAAAAAAATAAAAATAAAATAAAACAAAATATATCACGAAAAGCAACAAATCTTGGTAAATAATGTTTCTTTTTTTCTGATTTTAATAAGTAGACAGTTATCAGTATGATAATTGAGATATTTATTTTTTAAGAGAAGAATTGGTAAAATGTGGAAGCATTTTTACACCAACTGTGTTTTAAAACATAAATTCTCTAAATAAACAAAGTTTCTAGAAATTAATATAAATTAAATAATTATTTAAAAAATACACCTATGTGTACTCATATATATGTATGTATATAAAATGGATAAATTGAAAAAAATTAAAACAAGAAATATTCAATATCCTTGATTTTCCACACTTTTTGTTAATATTTCTGAAATACCTATCAAAAGAAAATATTGACTTTCAAAAATATATGGATTGCATGTATTTTTTTTTGCTAAGCAAGAAAAATGAATAAAAATTTAATGAATTTCTGCTTGCCGTAGCCTAAGCGATGAAATAACAAATTATTTTGTATTTTGTGATTGATTTCTTACCAATACAACCCAATATTTCACATAGAGAACTGTAAATCCATATATATACGGAATAATTTCAACTTAATATGTTGTCAATGTAGAGAAATATCCTTCAAAAAGTACAAATTACTTTTTTTCGTTTATCAAAAAAATAAAAAAAACAAATATTGCAATTTTCACAGAAAAATAAAAACCTTTTATTTACTTCTTGTTTATGAAATCATTCAACAATACAATTTGTTTTGAATATGATGCGATGTGTAAACAATAAAAAAGTAACAAAATCAAGTAGATTAAAACAAAATGCTGTATTAGAAAATAAAAAAAAAAAGTGAAAACGAAAACAAAAGTAAAATATATAAAGGCACAAGCTTTTTTCATTTTAAAAAAAGAATAAAAATTATTTGACAACGAAAAAAAATTAAGTACAACAACAAATATATTGAAATATATATTTTAAAACATAAACTTAATTTGTTTTCGTGGTTGATTTAAAACATTCTATAAGTTCCCACACATTTAATAAAAACAATGGAAATATTTTCGAAAGAATTAATATAATTCATTCGTAAGCTATTTGTAATACTTTTTTTTATTTTTTTTATATTTTTCTGAAATAAGGTGAGCATATTTTGACATACATATTTAATGATCTATGTAATAAGTGTCGTAGATTGACTGTTTTAAATAATATTTACATCTTCCGATATAAATGTTATAAAATTATGTACATAATTAACTTTCACCCTATAAAACTTCTACATGTAGACATTAAGATCCAATGTAAAAAAAAATAATAATTCCATTAGAACCTTTCAAACAAAACAAAAAAATAATTTGAAAACATTTGATATTTTATATCGATTCTTCATTAAAAAGTAAGAAATTTCAATACTTATTTTCTTTTTGTTGGAAATTCATTTTTTGATCAATTTTATATGAAAACATTTTTCATAGAAAATATGTAGTCTACTTTTGTAGACAATTACTTTATATACAATTTCTCGAAAGAGGTGGATTTTGTTTTAGAACGACTTTTTGTTACAAAAAATAGTCTTTAAGCTTTCAGAACAATGGATTCTGTGATATTTATTCTGCAATGCCTTGTATAACATACGTACGCACATATTCGTACGTTCATATTATATCCTGAAATGGTGATATTATTGAATTTGTTATGCATCACATACATACATACATGAACAAACAATCTTTTTTTTTTCATGTACATACGCAGTAAATACAGTTTAAACTTTTTTTTTCTTTTTTCGTATTAAATGACCATTTAATCATGACCGTATCATCCTTTTTCCAGTTCAAATAATGTTGAAAGAATGAAGGAGCTTTTTATATCTGTAATAGAGTTTAATATGTTATGATCATACTAACAATGACAGTTTATTTTAAATGAAATTTATGACAATAAAAAAATGTGAAGGATAAAAAGGTTAATATGTGTTAGATACGTATGTATGTATATGTATGTACATAATCGCATATATATGTGACTTATGTATGCGTATATGTATAACAATAACTTTGTTTGACTATTTACAGTATTTATACATGAAATGTTCTTTATCTCTATTAGACAAAATTTGAATTTTAAAAAAGGGTAAATAAAATAAAGAAAAAAAAATATTACACAAAAACATATAAAAAAAAAAATAAAAAAAATAAAAAAGATGAATAGCAAAGAAAATTTATACACGATTATAGGTCACAAGAACTATAATTTTATACGACTTTTGGGACTTATCTATAAAAATGTGACATAGATTTATATTTATAGTAAAGTCCCTCAGCTCCTTGAATTCATTCATATACAATAGTTAAATAAAAATGTATGTATGCAAAAGTTACTATCGAATTGTTTGTTTCCTTTAACTATACTTACACATTAGACATGAAACTTAGAACACAAATACTATTAATCGTTTATATTGAAAATATAAATTCACAAAGTAATAATAAAAACGTATTCTATATCCGTACGTACGTACAAGTAATAACATGTTTGTATGTCACCATATATGTATGTATGTATCTTATGTATTCACTACTTTAAAAAAAATACATATATGTATATACATACATATATAGTAGGTGTATAAATATATAACTAAAATGATGAATTATTTCGTAACCATACCCTTAGAACTGGTGACAATATTTCACTGCGAGAGAGTATAGTATAGTATAATATTACATGTGTAGTAACTAGTACGAAAGGCACATCAATAATAATAACAAAAAAAAAAAAACATTGAAATGTTTCTCCACTACATCTTATTTATGAAATTTTTCCAATTTATAGAAAATTAAAACAGGCTTAAAGAGTTTTCTTTCACCCTACTATAAATAGTACGTACATAATATTGCTGACAAAAAAATTTCACATACATAGTTTTATTGTAAATAAAATAAAAGTAAGCATTAAATTTTTTATACTTCAATTCATACATGTGTATCATAAACATTGAAAACGATGAATTTTCAAACAATTCACGTTTTTAATTTTTAATCAATTTATTCTTTTAATATTTGAAAAATCGAGACGTTATGGCAATTATTTAATAGAATTTTGATTTTTATTGTTTTATATTTAATTTATTTTAACATTTTCTGAACTTCAAACATTGCATGATTACAAAGATCATGAATTGAACAATAAATAAAATTTTTTTATATTGTACAAGAAATCAAAGTTTGAATGTTTAACGTTATGTTGAATAGAAAGTAAAATGTATGAAAAAAATAAACGAGAAAAAAAAATAGTGGAAAATATGAAATATCTTTTGTAATAAAACATAGAAATTAAAATTAAAACGAGAATACAAAACAAAATATTACACAAAATATTCCTCACTTCGTAGTTTAATACAAAATATGTATACATTTTTATTTTGTTCCTCTCTTTCTGCATGTTTTTCAGTGTGTATTTTTTGTATCCTTGAAAATAGCCCAGAGAAAAAAGGAAAACCATTGAAATAAAATCTTAAAATCCCTTTTTATTATTATTTTAGTATATATACATATAACTTATTTAGTTTGTTCTTATTATTTCATTTTTATTTCGTCAAAATCTTCAATTTCCTTTATATATTTTTTAATCCTTTCTTTTAGTTTTTGTTTGTCATCTTTTATTTTGATTTTAAAAGAGAAATAATAATTAATAAATAATAACAAAATTGTAAATAATGCAATACTTGTATGCGTAATGTGTACATGAAGCATATATACACATGTAATTGCAAACTTGTATTGTGTGTTCGTAACGTACGAACCATTTTTCATATAAAAATGTAATATCATAATTGTAACAATAAAAACACACGCATTATAGGTATAAAAATCACGTCGCCAAAAAATATTATAAAGTTTTTATAAAGGCAAAAAAAAAAAGAGAAAAAAAAAAATAAATGAAAAAATAATAAATAAACGGAAAAACAAGAAAAATTATTCAGGTAGAATAAATTAGTTAATTTTAAACTTTTGTATAAAAACAGATAAGTGCACATATAATATGTGTATATGGTATTTGTATGATTACAAATTTACATGAATATAAATTTTTACCTATTATTAAGACAAATAATATAAGATAAAATTCTATCATGCGAGATAAAACTTTAAATTATTCTTTGGTTAATATCCTGAAATATTCATTCATAAAATATACTTGTTTGTGTTCTTTTTCACAACTGTAAATTGTATAAAAATTAAGTGTATTCCATATAAGATTGAATATCGCATTAAGTAAACATAAAAAGTATCTACCTATAATTACCGACATTATTCTTATATATACATATATTCATGTAAAAATGATACTAGTATTAATAAATGGCAAACGTATCGTATGTGTATTGCAACGAGAATACTTGCTGTAAATACGAAATAACAATATGAAAATAACAAAATGTAATAAAAAAAAAAGGCAACAGCATCCCTCTAAAATTAAAAATGAAAAGGAAAAATAAATTCCAATCTATTCAACCAATAATGTTATTTTTCATTGAAATTTTCTTTTTATATATATTTCAAAAGCTTCGTACACATGTACATGCATATGCATACAATACGTAGAAGTATTTCAGCCGAAAAGTGAAAAATGTTTACGTATTATTTTTCTGTGTAATGTATATACATACATTTGTATATTTTTTATTTATATTGTTTATTTTATATGTTAGGATGTGTATTTTTATTTTTACAATTTTTATGCGTAAAATCCTAAATCCCACAATATTGTTTTTTGTTGTATGTATGTGTATTTTTTATTCAATTTTTTTTTTTTTTGCTATACATTTTAATACATTTTTCCATGTGTACGTATTTTCCTGTATATAAAATCCTCTTAATCATGTAATCTTTTCAGTACACCACATCGCTTTTTTATAATAAAGGTATAAATAACAATGAATAAAAATAAATAAATAAATAAAACGTATGTGCATGATGTTGTTTACGTTTCAGTGTATCTTCTCTTTGTATATTTAAAATTATACACATTTCTACATATACACGTTATGTACGTATAAAAATATGAAGGAACTTTAAGTATACGTATTAATAATATACAATACAATATAATGTACTGGAATGTATTACTTCCATTTTATTCATATTATATTCCTTAATTTTATTCCTTCCAGAATTTTTATTTTTAAGAAGTTAATCATCTGATTTTGTAGGTTCGTTCAAGAAGAAAATTAGTACATACATAGGTATATGTTATTAATATATTCGAGTTAGAGAATTTGTAAAATGTAGGATTTATTTACATTATTTCTACTGCAATTTACTTGGTATTTACTTGGTATTTTAAATTCTATTAATCATCTTAATTGTAAATATTATATGATACAAATGTATTTCATAATAATCACATACAGTAGTACATATTAAGATTATTGATTTGTTTGAAATGATTAAAATGTTATTACAAAATGAAATAATTGAAGTATGTACATATTGAAATAATTTATACACACTCTATAGTTTTATCCGATACTAGATTACCATTTTATCTATAGTGCGATGTATCTACATATATTATCTTATTATTATTATTTTAATACATGTGATTCTGAGAACACACATATTATATGTATGTACATATGTGCTATAATATGGACCATTTATGATGAACATTTCCCTAAAGTATTTAGTTCGCATACGCAAAAGGAAAGACACTTAAAAATATGCATATTTTGTCTCAAAATCAAAGGATTCAAGTTGCTAAGATATAGTCAAAATTTTTAATTAGAATGGGAGAGGTATATTTTCCTATATCTCAATATCTGAATGTATACAAACAGCATCGTAGATGATGCATTGTCTACACTCTCATAATCAGAAAAAATGCATTCTACACGTCATTCTACATAATCTATCCATCATCATAATATACTCAAAAGTTTTACAAATTATTATTCATATAAACACATGTGTACTTTAAAAACTTTGTAAACGCATATAAAACTTTACGTAAATACATAAATAAATTTTATTAGTAAAATTATTGTATGGATATGATTTACTTTAGGATAATTTATTAAAGCTCTAATAATTTAATTTAAAATTAATTAAAAAATAATTTTCTAAAAGTTATTTAAAGTTATTCTGAATATACGTAACATTCTCTGTTAATTATGCAAATCAAAAATGTTTACTCGCATATACGTTACATAAAACGTACAACATATGCATAACTGTTGCTGGTACATTTCTTATTTTGTTTGTATTCTTGTTTTAACTATTCTACTTATATGGTTGATTATTTTTATCCGCTTATAGTTTTTTTATTTTTCATTGTTGTTAGTTTTTTTTTTACTGCTGTAGTACTACAGACAAATAGCATATAAAATGTATATAAACGTGAAAAAGTTACAACTTTTATTAAAACTTTTTTGTTACTGTTGTAAAAGTTTAAATGTTAACATACATTTGCAACTACAAATGTAGGCTATATATATACAATAATTACATATATGCATATGTACGTACATAAGACTCTATATCCCAACAGGCAAAGTCCAACAGTGGATTTTATTTATTTTTTTTAAACTAGCGAGTAAAAACAAAATACATGTACATACATATAACTATGTATTTATACTTTTAATTTATTACTATTCCTTTTAAATTTTTTTTAACAAAAGAAATTTGTTTCTATTTTTTTTTTTTATATTTTTCGTTTTTAGTTTTACTTTGTTATTTTTTATAATAAAAAAAAAAAAAATTGTGCAACTGATTTTATGGTTCTTATTTACAGTACGTACATATACATACATGTGCATGTATATGAGTGCTTTCCTACTCCTTTTACTTTTTTTATTTTTATTTGTTTTTTTTTTTGTTTTCATTTTGTTTTGTTTCGTCTTGTTTTTTTCCTTTAATTTTTTTTTTTTTTGAACATTTTTTGTTTTTACTTATACTAACCACATTAATTTTAGTTAAGTCAAGAGAAATTTAAATTATAAAGAAAAACAAAAATAAAATAAAATATAAACAGAATTACAAAATTATTTGTTTTTAAAATAATGAAATAATAATATTGAAAAGTTTTTAAATGTGTTTATAAATTTTTTGATTGTTTTAATTTTATTTTCTATATTCAATATTCTCAGATTTTTTGAAATTTTGTAATTTATTCTTTGAAAAAAAATCAATGCTTTTGCATTCATTCTTTTGTTTTAATCTTATTTCATTTTGTCCGTTTTTTTTCTAATCATTTCTTTTTTATTTGAAAAATTTTCGACTGTATATTTTTGAAATTTTAAAGTAGATGTTTAGAGATATTTGTTCAAAATTTCAATTAAAAATTTAAAACTCATGCAAAATTCATTGAACTTTTATAAGATCATATTGTCTATATTTATGTGCATGGATATTAAATTGTTACTGTAAATAATTTATAGAAATAATTTATTTATTTTTTTCAGTAATTACGTATTTGTCTTGTTTGTTTGTTTAAATTTAAAAAATAAACTATAACGATTTGTACAATTTAAAATTTATAAAAGTTAAATAAACAAGGCATTCCATTGATATGAAAAAAGTACAAATTCTCAATCTTTTTTTTTATCATATTCAAAGATGGAAAAATTATTGTTTTTAACTTTTTCTTTTATTGAAATATTATTATTAATGTTCGATTGTTTTATACATATTGATATGAATAATTTATTTAGATACATATAAAACTTTTATTTTCTTTAAAAATACAATGCATGATTGAATATAAATTTCTTCTTTATCTAAGAATTTTATATTAACATATATGTACATATCTACACATGTACATGATTTACTCAATTGCTAAATATATTCAGAAAAAAAAAAAAAAAGAGGAAAAAAAGGAAAATATTTTGTTAAAGGATTTAAAACACATAACGTATAACAATCTTTTATATCATATCAGATATGAATGAAATCTCATGCATTAATAAAGAGGATTCAACATAGAACAAAATATGGATACATACAAAAAATCTTGTTGCAAAAAAAAAACAACAAATTTTCTCTTTTACAACAAAAGAAGAAAACAAAAACGAATAAAAAGACAAAAATAAAAATTATTCTATTTTTAAATTTTTAGTGTTTGTGAATTGATCACTTTTGATTTAAGTTAAAATTTTTTTCTTTTCTTGATATAAATTTCTTAATACACGTTGAATTGAGGTATGTACTGTGGTATACTAATGTGTATGTAATGAATGTTTGAATCTATTCATACATAGATCTATTCTGCTTAATGTCATAGATGTGTAATAATATACATATATACATATTTGTACTTATTTTATAGATAAAGAAGAAAATTCATAGATTTTCTATAGAACATTTTTATAAAGTATACTCAAGTTAAATACATCCATTGTTTGAATATGTATACAGGGTGTTTAATGTGCATGTATAGAATTAAATACGTATATAAATTCATATGTGTATATGAATACGTGTATATATACATATATGTATATGAAATCCTTGTACTCCATATATGTATGTTCATACGTGTGTATGCAATATAAGTAGGAAATATTTTTTTTTTATATTTTTATTCATGTGTGTTATACACGGAATTTTGAAAATTTAATAAAATCACATTCCATTATATTTATTCTTGAATAAAATAAAACCAAAACAAAAAAATAGAAAAAAATAAAAAATAAAAATTCATATGAAATTCACGTAGAATTTTCTTTCTATATACATGTTTGTTTTTTTTTTTGTTGATTCATTCTTTGTTTTCATTTTTCTTTTTGTCTTTTTCAAACACATACATACATACATATAAGAGTCACTTCATATAAACTATTCAAGAAATAGAAACCAGAAAAATTGAAGAAAAAAGAAGGAAAAAACATATATAGAAAAATATAATCCGAAAAGAAAAGGAAATAACAGGAAATATTAAATAAAATCATACGACCGGAAAAAAAAATAAAATAAAAAAAAAATCGAAAAAAAAAGAGTTGATACAAAAGAAAATATGTATTCGAATACGTGCTCTTTTGTAAGTGTATTGTGAATCATACATTTTGATACAGTTATAGTGAACTTTAATATACATATCTATACGTAGTGTGTACATGGACGTAAGTAAGAATTTTAAATAGAAATTATAGTAAAAGAATAAATTGATAAGAAGATGCAGAATTTGATATCGTCGAATACGAATAATTTTCTATTTGAAATGTTTCTTGCTTTATACTGCATCAAAATATACTAAAATTTTGAATTTTTATTACACTGTCACCTTTTATTACAGATGTATATTTTTTTTTTTGTCAAAGTAAAAAAGTATGGAAAATTGAAAATTTGTATGTCCAGTTCAGTGAATATTCAAGTGTCTGTGTCGAACTTATTATCCGGCTTTTTTTTTCAATTTTTATTTTAGATTTCTTCAAATTTTCATGTGCTGTGCATCAAGCATGTATGGTCCTTTTCCTTTTTTGTGTTGTTGTATTGTTATACACAGCACGAGTATATGTATTTGAACATTTATAATAAAATATATAATAAATTGAAAAGATACAATTGGGAAATCGAGGCCAAAAAAATAATATAAAGAAAAAAAATGAAAGGATGATATAAAATAAAACAGAATATGAAATGATGACAAATACAAAAAAAGAAAACAATAAAATAAAGTGCAAAATTGCCAAAACTCATAAGTATCTGTATGATACGTGCACTCGTACACATGTGTTTGCGTATACATATGTATTTTTGTCACAAACTTTTCTATTCGTTCTAATTTTTATTTTGCTCCTTACATTTTTTTCATTTTGGTTTTCTACAGTATTTTCCTTATTTTTATTCTACTGTTCTGTGATCCTATGGAAATTTTTTTTTCCAATCGAAATAATTTCACTTTTAATCTCTAGGGACAGATCAAAAAATTACGAAAAAAAAAATCTGAATTATACAGTATACATGTATATACATATATAATATATAATTCGGTATATATGTATGTAAGTGTATTTTTTGCCTTTTTTACAAGACCAGCATATCTTTTATTTACGAATAGACGTATGCATGACTGATGTCCATGAGAAAAATGTTTACGAGTGTATAAATGTATATAGTTCATGTATGTAAAGTAATTTAAATCAAATAATAGGATTTTCAAATGACATGAAATCAAATTGCCTATCGCAATGAATGTTTATGATTTTCGTATGAATTTATTTCAAAATTTTGTAATATCAAAATTTTAAATCATCACTTCATAAATATTCACAAAAAGGTTTTTTACGTTATTATAGTTATGTAAAAAATTTTAATTTGTTTATTTAAAAGACGAATTTTTATCATAATTAATCCTTTTTATTATAAAAATTGTAAAAATTATTCAAAATTTTAAATAATTATCAGATATTCCCTGTTGCACATGTATGGCACACCCTAAACATCAATGAGCAAATTTAAGTATTTTATATGATAATAATTGATGTGTATGTACATTACATCTAGTTGTTCATTTAAATGATAATTTATTTTGCCATCATCATTTCTATATTATACATAATAAGTTGTATTTATAATCACTTTAATAAATTATCGCGCTGTCCGTAGGAAATATCATGACACATGGTTTAACTGATGTGGAAAATTCATCTTGTGGAAAAATATGCGATTAATATATTGACAATAATCATATACATATGTATGTATGTATGTATAAAAACTAATTTTATCATTATGGAAGTAGTAATCTACATGTATGCAATTTATATGCAGGTATGATTAATATTATTTTTAAGTACTCTAATCAAAAGCCTTTATTGCAAATTAATTTCAAAATACCAATTTTTTTTTTTTTTTCAGTATACAATTTGTAAAATATTTAGTACATTTTATACATAAATTAATTGCGCTTAAGGGTTGAAATTTAATTGTATTGCATATGCAAAATTTAAATATGCAAATGGCTGAAAGGCTAGTCTATACAAATTTATATTTTGTACCATTACCAACATCATCATTATCATCGTCAGTAAAATTTTGAATGATAAACGATTAAAAACTAAATTTTCGGGTCGGTTTTATCAATATAAAATCAAGACAATACATGTTACATACATTAGACAAGGATGTACAAGTATGAGTACATTAATTTTTTTATATAGTGTTTTTTTTTTTAAAGTAAAAAAATTTAATGGTATGATGAGAATGATAAATGGAAAAATAACATAGAAAATGTTATTTTTTTTAAAAGAGGAAAAAGCTATTTTATTTTATTATTTATTTTTTTCTATTCTCACCTTTTTTGCTTCACAAGATTGTTTATTTAACATGACAGATATAATATCTGTCTTGAGCTAACACAACCTTTCTTTATTAATTTCATTTTTTTTTTGTACAAAATGAAAAACAAATAAAAACAAACAAACAAACAAACAGAACTATAAATATATTTTGAAATGGTCAATTTTTTTTTTCCTGTGATAAATTTATCTTGTCTTTTTCAAAATTATATAAAAGTATATGAATGTGAAAATTTTATCAGAAAGAAGAAAAAATGAAATAAAAGAATATGGCAAGTCAAATCCTTTTTCATTTCTTATACGGTTAGAGAAGAAAAATGAAAATGAAAATTTTGTAATAAATTTATATAGTCAAATTTCTATGAAAGATAAAAAGTGAAAAACGAAAAATTATTAGAAATTTTTTTCTTCAAAAATATGAAAAATTTAAAATTTGTTTTGCTTTTGTGCAAGTTATGTACGTATGTAGTTTTTTCTTTTTTCGCAATTATAAATTATATTTAATGTAATTGGATTTCTCTTGTGTACTATATATAGGAAATTTTTTTTAAAATTCATTTTATTATTTTTTTCGAGAAGGATAAATGAAAATTCATTTGAAAATTTAAAAATTTATTACAAAATGTTTTTTTTTTTTTTTTTTTTTTTTTTTTTTTTTTTTTGATTTTATTACTTTTCAAAAGAGCACAAAAGCAATGATAGTTAAAACATGTATGTATATTATAAAATGAAATCACTAATCGTTTTATAGAATATTGATCAGTGAATTAGTATAGAAGATTTTTGCAAACATTTTAATGATTTTATTAAAAAGTTTATTTTATCATATACAGTTACATTAATTAACTTAAAAACTTTATTAATAACGCTTATATCGATTTATGCACATTCATAAAAGTCAATTATTTTAAATTAATTTTCCATATTCAATTTGAATATTTGCTGAAATGATTGCATACAATTTATTTGTATGTATATGCTATTATGGATAAAACGTTTTTCTTTTTTTCTTTTTATTGAATCACTTCAGGGTCTGTCAATTTATTTAACGGAATTTCAAATTTAATAATATGAAGTTGAAAACACTTAAACAGTTTTTTTTATTTCACCTTTAATAATTTTGATTTTACAGAATTACACTTTACATAGAATATATTCAACATTTTATGTATAAAACACACTTTGTACTTACATTAACGATTATACAAGAATAGAACATATACATACATTAAACACAAATATTTTAATTACTCCTACCATACAGTGGTTTCAATTAAACAAAATTTCAGGCAATCAATAGAGAATTCATATCCACTTGTGATTCATAAATTTAATTTGCGTGTGTTAACTTTTACTCAGATTATGTAATGTTTGTATGAATATAAATGTGTACATTGTTTCCTTTTTGAAAGGACTTGAATACATACGACATACGTATTTATATACTTATCACATGTAAAAATATGTGTGTATTTTTTAAAGTAAAAAAAAGATAATACAAAGCTGTAATATATAAAAAGTTCAATTTTTATTTAAACGTTTTTTACGTTTGTGTACATTTCAAATGAAGTTCATATATATATGTATATGTAAATATATTTTTTAAATGTAAAAATAAATTTAGGAAATAAAATCGCTAAATGCAAAAATAGAATAAAAAGGTGAATCAAATAAAAGTAAAAGAATCATTAAAAAAATGAAATTATTTTATTGAGTTGAAATGAAATGGAATAATCTTTTAATATTCATGTGTGGATAACATGTACGTGAATATTTTATTTGAATATTTATATGTATATAAAGTAAATGCATATAAATTTATATTGACGACAATTTTATACTAAAATATGTATTAAAAAATATATACTGCAACATACGGCAAATTTAACATTTCCTACATATAACTCCTAAAATAGCGTAATCTAATTGGTTTTAAACCTAGTTAACTTGATTATCGCTTGAATGTATCCGCTACGTATGTATGAATGTATGTATGCTTTTGAAAATTTGCTTGCTTGTTCAATTCAGCGATAAACTAAAAAGGATGTACACTAAATGTGTATGTATGTATAATTTTATCATATAAATTTGTACATATAAATGTATGTATATATAAGGGAATTGTATATATTTAGGGATATATTGCATCATATTTATCTGTACGAATGTACATACATACATAATTGATATATATACGACTAGTGTGTAGAGAATTCTAAAATATATTTCATACACTATAAATATGTATTCGCTATACACTATACGTATGAAGATATGAAAGTATACAGTTTTGTATCTTTGCAGATATGTTGTAGTTGTATCTTGTTGCCCATTCAGTTATATCACAGTTTTGCATAAAATGTCCTGATTTATCTTTAGTTTCTGCAATGTTAAATCCTTGTATGTTAGAGAACTTTATATGTACATATCTTTGAGCAGTATCTGCAAATAAATTTCTTTGCCCGTATGCATACTAACTAATTGTGTACATATAGTACGTAACATCGTTTTAACATTTTGCTATGAAATCCAAAATAAGAGAATTTCTTTTTTTATTTTAAATTTTAGATATAAGAATTGAAAGCTATCACCAGTTATATTAGCTTTTAGTTATAATATAGCAATACAAATAGGATGTACTTTACCTTTAAATATTGAATATAACACTGAAATTGCATAGTAAAATAAATGTAGAGTAAAATCGCATACAAGTCAATATGTAAATAGTTAAAAATTAGGAGTGTTTTTATCTTGTTTCTTTTTTCTTCTCTTTTGATAATCTAGCAATCGTTTGTTACAAATAGTATAAACTTTATTTTCATGTATGCATATATTTACTTTTTAATGTTGTAAGTAAATACATTTAGCTACCGAAAAGAAACCTAACCTAGCGTTATCCTGTGCTTTACAATATTTTTGTCCAAATTTTTTTTTTTTTATTTATCATTATATAAATAAGTATATGTATATTTTTTGTTAAACAATTTTACTGCAAAATAGATAAAACAATATCTATGTTTTATTTGATTTTTCCATTTTATTTTTTTCTTTCGAAATGTATACCGATGATGTTATGCTTTTGACACATCTTTTGAAATTGTTAAAAGTTGAATTTAAGAAAATTACATTATGCTCAGAAAAAATTTTTTTTGTGAAAACTAAACAAATGTACATGTATGAACGAAAAATATTGAAAAGAAAAAAACATTATAAAACAGAAAAGATTTTTATAAGATTTTTTTTCTATTTTCAATTTTTCCTTTTCTATTATATTTATACAAATTATATTTTATTATAGAAATACATCCTTGAATTTTGGTTAAGAAGAAAAAAAAAAAAATAGTAAGAAAAAGAAACCAGCAAGAACAGGCACTTGTTTATCTAGAAGAAAAATTTCAAATAAACTTGAATATATGTATGTATACATATTTAAAAAAAAAGGAAAAGCCTTTTCTTTTCTTGTATAAATGTTGATCTTTTGAGCTTTTTGTAAATCATCTTTCTTCTTGACACATTATCCCTTGTGAATTTTCACACATTTTTCCTTTTCCATTGTTTATGCTACATACGTACATGTACATATGTTATACATATGTACATACACATTCACAATAGTACGTATTCATTCATGCATGTTTGCATTGCTTATTTTTCTTATTTTCATATTATTTTAATTTTACTTTTCACTCCATTTACATAGATATCATTATATTATATAAAATGTTGATACATTCTTGTATATAAGTATACATGTGTACGTATGTATGTATGTAGGTAAATTTATTTTTCACTTTCATATCTTTTACATTCTACTTTTACACTGTGCGTATACAAGTCGGATACAATAAATTTTTACTCAAAACGGAACTTGAAAATCATTTCATTCGTTATTTCTACTTGATTTTCGCATGCTATATCGAATATGATTTTATTTTTACTGTGAATACGTTATGTACATTTATGGCAAGGACATTTATACACGTACGAATATTACATGTATCTTTAAGAGATAAATTAACGCTAATTACTATTACATAAAAATTTGTAATGAATACAATTTTTCAATTTAAAATTGAAATCATGTCATCGCCTTTTTTTTTTTATTCGTATTTATATAAAACTTGTTAATATGATTACATAAGTATATGGATAATTTTACGTATACATTACGAGTATCTCTATTTTATGATTGTATATTTTTGTGTATGAAAAATTTTTTTTAATCAGAATAATTGTCCGTTTAAAATAATTTTAGTAAATGCTATCGGTCGGTACATACAATCATACATACATATGTACATACATGTTTCATATAAAATTTTATATTAATTTTGCCTTTTTTCACACAAAACACCAAAAGATACATATGCTACTTTACACGATATAATTTTTAAATTTTTATTTTTTATTTTTAATTGACATGTATGTATGTATTATTTTTAAATAAATAATTTTAATTATCATTATTACTATAATCGTAATATAATAACCATTAAACGAGAATATTTGTAATTTAATTAAATTATACATTATATCAACGTTATACGTAGAAATACGTATGTATATCAGAAGTGTCAGTTTTATGTGTCCTTCATAATATACATACGTACATACATACGTATTACATATGTATATTGTATCAATTAGGTCAAAATGTATATACTTATGTATCACTAAAAACTTGAAAAAGCAGATTTAAAAATTATAAAAATTAAAAAAATTAAAATCTTTTTGATATATGTACATACATAATTAAGATACGTAAATTCTTTATTTTTTAAAAACGTTTTGACTATCATTTTTGAATATGTAATAAAAAAAAATACAAAAAGTTTAAAATGATATAAAATAATAAAATTGCTTTTATATAAATTCATTACATACATATAAAATGTCAGTTGAAAAATGAAAAATGAAAAATTGTGATTAAAAAGAAAAACGAAGTCAAAATAAAGCAGAAAAAAAAGAAAGAAAAATTGATATAAAATTTTCCAATTTATTTCAATGTACATCAAAATAATAAAAAATATATGTATGTACATTTATTATCAATATCTAGATATTATTGAAATAACATGTCTGCATATATAACTGAAAATGAAAATGATACATATTTGTTTTCGTATTTTTGAGAGTTTTTGTTCACTTTTATAATATTTATAATTGTCATTTTTTACATAGACAAAATTTATAAATTATTACATGTTTAATAGAAAACAGTGATGTGTAAAAACAATGCAAAATAATTTGATACTTTAGTTGTTAGACATACATATGTATATGTATGTATATAAATGAAATATTTATTTTAAAGTAAAATATGTGTGCGTATCACTTTCATACGTATTATGTACGTATATGTGCGATTAAATGCGTTATTGACTGTACTTTATCAAAATAATTAAAATTAAAAGTTTTGCTTTTTTTTCTCACCACTGTACTTATGAATATTTTTTTAAAAAAATATTTTTACTAGTGTTTCAATTACAATCATCATTAAAACCAATGTTATGTATACTTTTCATGTTTTATATAAATCAAATATAAAAAAACATAACGTTTTTTGATGTACGCCATAATTGATTTTTTTGTTTTTGTTTTATTTTTTATGAATACAATTATATAATGAAATGAATTTTGATATCTGGCGTATGCGATATGATTTCAATGATATGCTTGTTAATTAAGTTGAAAAAATGATTTTGTTTATTCATTGTTGTTTTTCAATGATATACTGTTATTGTTTGATTTGTTTTTCATACTTATACTCGTTATTTTTCCTTTTTTGATATGCCGTCAAATCTTTTATTGTTCTATGCATCAATAAAATTGAATAACAAAACATAAAATGGTAAAATGATAATTTACCATTCAATGTATTTTTGAAATTTATTGTATATCCTGAAAAAAAATAGACTTGAAATTTTGTTTTTTTTTTTTTTTTTTTTTGTTCGTTTTTAATCAATGTATTTTAAAACAAAAAGAAAAAATCCATACATGATCTTAAAAAAAAAAATTAAAAATAATATAATAAAAAATATAAATGATTCAACTAAAATTCAATTTTATTAAATGAATACAAAAAGAACTATTCTCAAATAAAAATCGTTATTTTAAAAATATGTATTTAAAAAGAAGCCTTTTCCTATGCTGACTCGTATGCGATACCATAAACTAGAAACACATACATATAGTGTGTAAAATTGAAAATATTTTGCACAATTAATCAATGAACATCATCAATCAGTCAAAATATGCTTAAAAATATGTAAACATTAATTTTATTAATTTATTGTTTTTCAACAATGACAAAATGAAACAAAAAATTTATCGATAATTTTCCATAATTACTGATTGTTATAAATATTTTAAACCATAGAAGAACGAATTTAAAAAAAAATCTTTCCCTATTGAAATCCCTAATTATTTTTTTTCTTGTTCTTATTATTTTTTGTCCGTTAAAAAAAACCATTTAGAAACGAATTAGCTAAATATTATATTTTTGTTTATCCCGTACTATTCGTCTACGTTTGTTTTTGACGTTTATTATTTAATTTATTATTATTTTTTTTTCTTCTCTTTTTTCAAGTTTTTCTTTGTTTAATACCCTAATTTTTCCATTAACCATAAATTTTATTATCATTTTAACTACATAATTCTATTTTAATCGTTTATATCTTACTTTAATTTTTATGTGGGTCAATGGATTATATAAAATATATTTTGAAAATTTTATTTTCCTTTAAATTTTATAAACATTTTATTAATTAGGATGAAAGAAATAATTTATTTTATGTAAGTATGTACGGAAATATTTATATAAGACTTTATCACATCGTAAATGTATAGGATTTTGAAAATTTGAAAATTCTTTACATTACATTCATATAGTGATTTTTAAATGAATTAATAAATATTCCAAATATGTTTTAAAATTTAAAATATTTTCAAAAAATATTTAATAAATTAAAATATATGCATATGTATACCTATATATATATATGTACATATATGTGTTTTCTGTGTTTGTTAAACGTATTATCATACACATATGCAAATCTTTTCTAAATCCTAAATGTTAGTAAGATGAGTTATATAATAAAACTTTGGCCTCAAACAATTATTAAAGTAGATTTTTTTATTGATTTGAGTAATAAGTAGCAAAATAATAAGTAAAAGTATTTCAAAAAAATTTCAAATATGTACTTCATATGCCTCGCATTTTTGACGAATTTTCCAATTTTATTGTTGAACTCTATACTAATTGTAATTTGATATTATTTGTTATTTATTTTGTCCTATTATTTTTTTTCAATTTTAATTATTTTTTTAATTTATATAAAGATTTGTATAAAGATTTTTTGGTAGTGTTGTAGTGTTTTCATATTTTTCCAAGGAGTATTATGTGCAATGCAAGTACAGGTAATAATATAAAAATAAACAAATGTAAAAAAAATAAGTATACAATTTTCGCATAAAAGTGAGTTTTATTTGATTAGTATATAAATAAAAAAAAAAAAAATAAAATATAAAAATTCGATGTGCGGAAAATAGTACAAATATTTCTACATCCATTCACAGATGTGAAATAAAAAATAACAATTTAAGAGAAAAAAAAAATGTTGAAATAAACTAAATAAAACGATTTTTGAAATGTTAAAAAAACATATTCTCGAATATGTTACTGACATTTTTCAATTTATTTTCAATAAATGTGAAAGGTAAAAACGCAAAAATACATAAGAGATGAAAGTTGAAAAAAAAAAATTACATGAGAAAATATAAATTAGCAAAAAAAAAGTATAACAAGGATCATGTTATTTCATCAAAATAAGCGTATTTACTCTATGTACATACATATAATATTTTAACATAACAGTCAAATCAAAAATATATGTATGTATTTTATTTTTCATATATTTTTTTAAAAAACTACTAATATTTTTCTCTTTTTAACAATTTTTCTCAGTAATACAAAATACAACATTTTACTTAATGATGTATGTACGTATGTTGTGTGTATGTACAGTGAATATTTTTATTACTTCATATAGTTCATGTGCAATACAAATGTTACATAATCCTGTACATACGTACACATCTGACGTAACACATCTGCATGTATATATATACGTAGATATGCAACAAACGAAATAGCGGCACATTTTTTCATATCAAGTGAATTGCAAGTACATACTCGTAATGCATGTCCGTTAAAAAAATAATTTTTTTCTTCATGCTTGTATAAATAACTATTTTGTTTTCATATTTGTACATTTTTATCATTCTCATGTTTTATTTTTCTCTTTTATTTTTCCTTTTGTTTTTCTCTTGTTTCCTTAAAAAATTTCAACATTTTGTTTTTTGTTGTTTTTTTTTAAATATTATTGTATCACATAAAATCATTTTTCTTTCAATTCTTTTTCAATTTTGGAAACAAGTAATAGAGTCGTCTGGGACACATACATACACAAATATATGTATATAAATTCTTATATTTGTGTATCTGTACAAAGATTTAAAAAAACAGAACCCGGTGAACAATGCATGACTAATTTAATACACTTTATAAAATGCAATAAAGCTATGACACTAAAAAAATACATACATACATACATATATAAAAATACATTTATATATAAGATAAAATATTTTATTTTATAGTATGTGTTCGGTAGTGTACATGCATGTGTATTACCTATGTAGATAGTATAAAAGTTTCAAATATACATTATGTGGGTGTAAATTTTTACGTTACATAGAAAAAAAATGTCCTTTTGTGACTTGTTTACAGATACATTATCAAGCATTAAAGTAGCAACATTAGCTAAATACCAGAGGGTTCGTGCTAAAAATAACTTATAGAGAATACAGTGTACAGTATACTTATAAGCTGTATACAGTAAGAAATACATATGTATCTACAAAATGTACATGAAGGATATGTTAACCAACATATGCATACCACACACATATTACCAAATATTACGTATGTGTACACAAATAGAAATAAAAATATTTCTATATGTATATGGATATAATTTTTCTAAATATAACATTATTATTTAATTTTTTTACCTTTATGGCCAATTATTATATATATGTATGTATATTTTCCCTTGTTGAATACATACATATGTATTTTCCCTTTACATTTGATTAGTGCAAAATTCTTTAGGAAACCTTCAAAAAACGTGTTGCAATAATTCGTAGAATTTCTTCTCTTTTCTTCCATATAAACGAAAATATATACATACTCGTATGTACATACATGAGCTATGATGTGAATGTCTCTATAAGCTATTTCATTTAAATACTAAAAAAAATAATAAAAATGTAATTTGCATATAATTTTGAAATGATGATAACTATATGCTCAAAGTAGTATGTGGCTTTTGCATAGTGCATAAAAATTAAATTTTCAACGTCGAGTATTTAGGACATTTAGGTGTAAGACTATGAACTGTATTCTCATACAGGTAGACCAAGTCAAATATGTGTATGGATTATGATAACTATAATATGTATATATATACTATCAACAAGACATTATTGTATGTTGCAATATATAATATGTATCATACATACATATCATATATAAAAATTCTGTTATCATGTGATTATGAATTTAGAAGTACAATATCCTTTTTAAAAGAAATATTTGTGGTGTTGACGTAATAAGTTTTGAATATATCCTTCTTTCTGTGAAACTATGACACTGATTTATGTAACTTAAGAAAATTTTTATTAATATTTTTTTTTTATCTACAAAAATAAGAGGAGAATTTAATTAATTATTGACAATTTTTATGATGAATAGGTTTCATTTATGTTTTTTTCTTCTATTATAAATGCGTTTAAAATCAATGTTCATTTGAAATTGTATGGAAATTTTAATGATCAAAAATAAAGATATATATTAAAATAATAATTAAAAGCCGGCTTTTTTTAATTGAAATATATAAAAAAAAAATCTAATTTAACAAATAATTAATGATTTTTTTCTACTTTGCGTAAAAATCATTATTTGCAAAGATTTGACCAATTATAAAAATAAAAATAATTCCTTTAACCCATTTAATAAAATTTTTTTATTAATATCGCTAAGAGGATTAAATCATACATTTTTATTACATATTAAATCTATGCCCATGCATAATTGTAGACTACATACATACATGAACAAATGAAAGCATATCGGTTTAGAACACAGAAAAAATGAAAAAAATAAAATAAAATTTTTTATACTATATCAGCAATAAACCATACATATGAGACTGTCATTTGGGATTAATCTAATGCCATAAGGTTATTTTAATCATAATGAATATGTTGTACCAGTTTAATTTATTCGATTATTACCACGATAATTTTTGTATTATAATTTGAAAAAAAAAGGACATTTCAAGATTATAATTAAAAGAAAATATTTTTACGCTTGTTCATAATTCTAAAGGGCTAGAAAAATTTTTTTTGCTCATTAACTTCAATATGAAAATTTATTTTTGTACAATATTTTCACTTTTGTAATTATGGTTCCACTCTCGTATAATTTTATTAATGTTTAGCTAAATTAAAGATTCAATTTTCTATGTATTTACTAAATTAATACATAAATATATCCGTAAACACATTTCCCTTACATTACACTTGAAAAATTTCTAAGAAAAAAATTACATAAGGTTTATATGAAAAATAAAAAGAAAAATACACTAAAAACGTAAATTAATGAAATATGTAATTACGTTAAAATGTTTTTTTATTTTTCTAAATCGTTCGTAAATATTTTCACTAATTTACCATTTGACATGACTTCATAATTTGATACTTTACACATATGTACATATATGTATGTGTATATGTATGTACATTTATAGTATAAATATGTAACGTGTGTTATCATTTTATGCATTCGAACATTTTCACACATGTTATGTACACATAAAGACATTAGGTTAAATTAAAAATATATCACAAAGTATTAATTTAAATACTACTGTGATACATATTTGGTTATGATTAATGATATTGTACTTTTTACTTATTCTTCTTTTTTGTGAGGGTAGTTTTTAAATCGCTTGAAACTCTTTTGTGTGAAAATTAACTAGAACGAAAATCATTTGACATATGTATGTTTGAGTTTTTCATTACCCCCACTCTGTGTTGCAGTGTTTGTATAAATATATTTTTTCTAGTGACAAAAAAAATGTTCGTATTTTATAGACTTTTTTTTATGTGTTATATATACACAAATTTTATTCATTTTGCGTTTATTTCAAAGGTAATAAAATTTTTATAGAATGTTCACATAGAATATTTTTTATTTAAATTTTGTAATATTAAAAGAGAAGCTATGTATTACTGAAAGCTTGCAGTTTTCCTTTGTAAAAATGAAAATAAGAAAGGGAAATAAAACGAATATTTTTGTTTTGAAATTTCATATATGAATTCACTATATTTTTTTTTTCAAATATGCAATAACATACACAGGTAGATAGATTTTATCCAATATCTGCACTGGGAAGCTATGTAACCTGTACATGTATGATAGCAATGCATGACAAAATATAAAAACAAGATGTTGTATGTAATAGGTATTTCGAATTTGATGGCTTTGAAAAACATACATACATACATATGTACATATGTACATTGTATTGAAAATTTTAACGTATTTTTTAAAGTATGTACCTGTGTACAAGAGAATGTTTGACATCATATGTATCGTAAAATTTTGCTACTATGCAAATGCGTGTTTAATTTTGTTAATTAAAGCCTAAAAAATACATACATC
The DNA here is from genome assembly GCA_963971155.1 of Anthrax anthrax. Lineage (NCBI taxonomy): Eukaryota > Metazoa > Arthropoda > Insecta > Diptera > Bombyliidae > Anthrax > Anthrax anthrax. The sequence goes on from OZ020119.1 coordinate 21,327,181, forward strand.
TTATTTTTTTTTTAGATACTTCATAATCATCAACTAGAATCATGCTTGCAAGGAGACTCGGAATAAAGGACATAAAATATATTTTTTTTTTCAAAATTAATTATCATTTTCAATTCACCATATCTCAGGAGTAATGAATTTAAGGTGGTAATTTAAACTTTTGGAAAAATATGTTTTGTAACCTTTGTTCCAGGACACCTTGTACAGGTATGAATGGCACGCACGAAATATACATGTATGAAAAATCGGGAAAAGCGTAAAATGTAGTTTAGAATGAGATAGGTTAAGATAGATTTTAATTATTATTTGTCATGAAAATTCATGTACATATCTAAATGTTAATGATACAAGCACGACACACACGTTAATTTTAAACTTTATGAAATTAAATGTAAATATAGTACCTGCTGTCGGGAAATGAAAAAATAAGGCCTTTTTCAATGTTTTTTTTTCAAGAGAAATAACGTATCCACTATGCATTTCCTTTTTTTCTTTGAATGTTTGCCATGTGAATATAATTTACACAAGGATATATGAATATTACACGTACAAAAAAAAAAAACAAAAAAATTTAATGTACGTGTATTAAATACATACATATGTGTATAATCTATGCATTTCTATCATTCATGCTAACCTATAATTGCATAGTTCTTTGTAGTCTGTATTCACATAAAGATTCTCTATGGTTCTTTACTTGCTTATTTACGCTGCCGCTACTGTGTACATTTGCGTGTGTAGTGGTTTCTAAAATTACAGCATGCAATCCTAAAATTCATTTTTTGTATGAAATTTAGAAAAAAACGTATAGAAAATAAAACATTTGTGAAAAAAAAAACGGAAATAATAATGAAATGAAAGAAAGATAGAAAACTATTTTAATTTTCTACATAAATATACGTATATGTGTATTTGTTTGTACATATACAAATAAAATTTATTTTTTATTAAAATTAAAAAAAAACAAAACAGAATAAAAAAAAAGATAGTAGCAGTTACGATTCTAAATAGAATTTTTATATTTTATTTTTACTTTTATTTGTCTCTCTGTGTAGATGTACAAAAAATACGTATACTGATATACATATATTTTTTTTTCTCATATTTTTCAGGAGAAGAAAAAAACCATGGATCGGTTTAAAATTTAGCTTTCGTATAATACATCTACAACATAAACAGGTAAGTTCTAGGTTTCCATTTAAAATTTCATTTTATTTTAATTTCATTTTTTATAAGTCGTTATTAAAACATTTTCATTCCTGTTTTTTGGGTGTATAATTTTTTGTTTATGGAAAAAAAAAAGTAAAATTTAAAAACTATATTTTTTTTTCCCCAAGATATCCTTCTGTAATATGATGAATATGACTATTATCATTAACTAAAAAGTATGCGGTAAATAAAAACAAAATTTTAGAATAATATTTTTCGTTTTTTACATTTTTATCGTTCCGCTATTTTCTTTCCTCTTTTTATTTTGTTTTTGCAAATAAAAATATCATTTGAATATATAAAAGTTAATATACATATATTTTTATTTCTATAAAAAAATTCTGTATATGCATGTATAAGTTAAAGTTGAATTTAGGTCGAATTTTTGTGTGTGTACAAAATTTTATTTGCAAATGTTTATCTTTTATTTTTTCAACCATAATTTTTCATATGTATATCTATGTACATACATACATTTTAATCTTGTATAAATATGATACAATAAAATTTTTTGTATATCCGTTTATATTTGGAAATTTACTACATTTAAACTAATATATCAAAAATAATTTTTTATATACTATTTTTGTTATGTACATTTTGTTACACAATATTTTTTTCCATTCATTCAGTTACTATTTACATTGGAGAGTTATATAATACACAAATCCTTAAAATAATTTTTGAAAATTCTATTGATGAAAATTTCTTTAAATCAATCAAAATTAATGATAAATAAGTCCCTAACGTAAATAATAAGGAACTTAAGTTGGATTAAAAGAGGATTGAAATATCATTAAAGGATCAAATAATGAAATACTTTGATAATAATTTTATCAATTTTTCAATTTGATTGTAACTCAAAGCGTTCCCATAATTTTAAAAATAATCTTTCATTATTTATTGAAAAATTTTCTAAACTTTAATAAATTCTTTGTTATATTTAAAAAAAAACAAAAAAAAATGAAGTCATCTTAAATAATACAAAGAAAAATGATTACAAAAATAATTTGATGAAAAAGGATGTTTGTAATGATATCTATGTGTAAATAATGAAGTGTTCATTTTCATTCCTTTAAAAGCGTAAATTATTGAAAGCATCAAGCAAACAATAAAACAAATCAAAAATATTTGAAAATTACTTAAAACGGAACTTTTAACCGCATATGTATGTACATCAATAAAAATGAAAATAGATACATACATATATATGTATTTTATTATTTTTTTAAGGGAGATTTTAATGATTCCATCGAATTATATCATTCGGTATTTGTTTTTTTTTTTTTTTTTTGTAACATTTATATCAATTTACCATTCATATAAGTGGGATGGACAGTTATTGATTTATAGAAATTCAATTTGATGAGAAATAGAATACTCTACTTTTTGCTGTCATCATTTCAGTTCTTTATATTTATTTAATGGACGAAATTTTTTGTAACGTAAAAGAGCAAAAAAATAAAAGAGGATACAAACACTTTTTTACGTAATATTTTTTACTCATGAAATAAATTTAAATGCTTTCAATATATTTTTATTAAATTAAAAATGTCAATTCATTCAATTTAAAATATTTTTTCTTTTGGTAATCGATCAGAAAAAATTTCAAAATAAAAAAAATTATTTTTCATATTCCTTTTTTTCCATTTACGATTTTATTTTTTTTTTTTTTTTTGCAATGATTACATTTACAATTTTCATCTAAACATTTTTATCTTGTGTTTTTATTTTCATTTTCATAGTTTTTTGTAATATTTGTCTGTTTTATTGTAGCAACAAAAGCTTCATACATAATATTACACAAATTTTCTATTATTTGAAATGAAATTCAAATATAAGCTGACTTTTGATTTTTCTAATCTAAATGTATAGTAACTTAAATTTGAATTTGTCTATGTATGTGCGTATGTATTTCAAGGTTAAACTTTCAATGGATTTTGTTACAAAACTTTTACTATACAATACAAATACTTAGAATGTAAAACCTTTAATTTATGTAGAATATCCTTTTATGAATGTTTAATAAGTAGTTTCATAATTATTCCTGAATAGTTTTAGTTAATTTCAGATGTAATCGTTAAGCTTTATCCATGTTTCAGTTTTCCTTTTGTAAATAAACAAAAAATATATAAATACGTATGTATGTAGTACAATGCACATACGTATTTTACTGTATTTACATACGTAACTATAATTGTAACTGTTTTGTTTTGTGTATACATCTGCAAACGTAAACACGTCAATATTTTTGCTAATTTGTCCATAGAAGTATGTACATATGTATATGTACATACATAAGTGAAATGTCTAGTACCAATTCATTTTAAATGTCATTTACGTGTATAATATACACATACATATGTATAGGTACATGTATGTATGTATATATAAATTGTACTATTTTTATTATATAATGTCAATAATATATTGTTCCCTATTGCACATTTACTATAGTACATAATGGCATTCTCGATTTTAAATTGCCATCATATAATAAAATACACATACATATGTACAGTATCTCCAACAATTCACCGCACTCTCAGCTTGTTTTATTATTATTGGCAAACTTTTCAAAATTTAAAATTCAATCTCAATATTTAATAAATTTAAATAATATAATTTTTCTGTAAATTGTTTATGTATGAGTAAACATCCTGACCAAAAATTGTTTCATATAAACATGTAGAGATTTTAATTTTAATTTTTGAAAAACTAGCCAATAATAACAAAAAATGCTAAAGGTGCGGTGACTTTTTGGAGTAACTGTACGTTAATATCAGCATGTGCATAAAAATGTATGATAGAAAAGCAAGCGGAAAACTTTAGCGGAAGAAACATTGTAAATCATTTTGTGTTTTTTCTCCTTTTTTTATTGATTTAGAAAACTTTGATTCTCCTTTATTTGATTTTATTTTTTTATTTTTTACATTTTTCATTTCTAGTTCCACCTTTACAAAAAAAAGGAAACCATAAAAATTTTTGTTTGTTCATCTACTTTTTTAGGTATGACAAACGAATCATTTTTTTTCCCCCGTTTTGCTTTGTAGACAGATTTTATTCGAGGTGATAAAGCATTTATTATTTCGCACAAAAAATAAAAAGCAAAGACAAAGATAAAATGAAGAAAAAAAGGAAAAAAACGACATAAAGAAGTTTGTTTGTACAATAAATAAACACAGAAAAAAATAAAATAAAAACAAAACAGAATGTAAATAAACGTAAAAATTGTAAAACTTCAGTTTCACGTTCTAAAAAAGAAAAAAAAAATCATTGTTAAGTAAAAGCATGTAACTTGCCTTTATAAGCCCCTCTATAAAGACAAAAAACCCAAGATTGATTTTTTTTTTTTAAATTTTTATTTTTATTTTATTTTTTCAGTTGTGCTATTTCAAACTGATAAAAAGGGTTTCGAATGAAAAAAATTTCATTTATTTTTTGGTTGTTGTTTCTGTATGTTTATGTTTTTCTTTTTTTCAATTTTTCTAAATTATCACCAATTATTCATTCTTTAAGATATTTGAATGGTTAAAAAGTTTTCAAAAATTTTTTACAAACGCACATATGTACACATTCATATGTCTGTATAAATACGTATTGTTTCAAACAGATGAGAATACCACAGAAGAATTAAATTGTACAGTAGTAAATAGACAGCTTTACATTTTTCCAACGAATTCACACCTGTACCTTTATTACATAAAAATATTTTTGTGTACATTTGAAAAATACGTGCGTATTCATCTACTTAGAATTTATTCATATCTGTATGGCTACGTACATAAAAGAATGAATTTTAAAATCTATAAAACCAAATAAAATCTAAATCTAAATTTTTTTTTTTTTTGCTTTTTAATAGAGGAAGAAATATGATAAAAGTGAGAATTTTCCTCATAGTTTACAACTTTTGTATTTTTACGAATATTCTGCAACGAGCATAAAGTTTAAAACTGTTTTTGCATGTTGTTTTTATTTTTCTCATATTATGTAGTTTTGAATTAATATAAATTTATCAAGCTTTTGGTAAAGTTTTATGAAAATTTTCGTTTATTTTTTTGGCTGTGATTTTTCTAATATATTTTGAGTTTTGACATTTAAAAATTTAAAATAATAGAATAGTGAGAATATTTGCACACACAGTATTGTGCCACCTTTAGCAAATAAAAGATTCTCTGTAATACGAAAAAAACAGATAAAAGTTTGACAACCAAAAAGTTGAATTTTTTTATTTGTTATTTCTATTGACAATAAATGAAATAATTAAATGTTACGTATGTACTTATTTTTATTTTATTTTCGTTTAAACTGTCTAGCGTAAGTGTAACATAAAAATACAAATACAAAATGACATAAAATTTTTTAGTAAATTATTTTTACATAAATTAATAAACATATGTGTTCCAACCGAAATTTTCTTTAAATTTTATTAACCTGTAGTCTAAGTTGTAGATGTAAATTTTGAACATTGCTAGTAAAAATTTTCTTCCTATTTTGTAAGGTCATGTTATAAATATGCATTTCGGAAAATTTTCATTCATTTTTACCTTTTATTTAAATTTTGTTAAACCTGTTGATCTCAGTCAACGAAAAAAAAATTCTTTAAATGAATTAAAGTCTATTTCCCTCTGTGTACAATAAAATGACAAAGTAAAGAAAAAAACATTATTTAATAATTTCTTCAGGGATTGAATGTAACATTACATACATACATATGTATGTATGTACCTATAAAGTATTATAATGCATTGCTCTAAAATGTGATAATATGACGTAAAAAAATAAAATTGTAAAATTTGAAAATTAAATAAATTCTTTGGTCATGCAATTCGATATTTAGTTGAATTTTTTGGCAAGGACGTATAATTTTACGTATGTATTATGTCAACCCTTTCGAAACTTAAAAAATCATTTAGAAGTACCAAACAATCGATTTTCAACACATATGTTGTTATCTTAGGATATGCTACCTTGATATCTTTATTAATACCTTATCATATACATATTGTATTCCAAAGAAAGAAAAAAAACTTTTAAAGCTTTTCTAGATCTAAAACGTTAGCTGCAATATAGGATAAAGGATTTTAAACTTTTTTAAATAAGAAAAATATTTTCCAACGTGAAAATTTACACGTGTGCAAAGTAATTGTAAGATTATGAGGTAAAAACCTCTATTATAAAAAATAAGAAAGAAAAAAACCTGTGTTTAACTTGTTACAATGTTGTTCATTAACGCGAGCATGTAATCATTACAATAATATAAATTGATACGTATAAAATATGAAACATACTATATAAACATAAAGAATGTAAAGAAAATTTTTTAAAGAATTTTTTCTCTGAAATATGCACACACATACATTTATATACATATGCATGTGTAATAATCACTCATAATCTTGCGGATTTAAAAGAAAATAAAAATAAGAAAGATTGATTTATTACAATTAGTTTAAAGAGGATATCTTTATTTTATTTCATTTTCTTTTTGTATTTTTTCTAGTGTAATTTCTATACGTAATTGCATTATTATACATACGTGTATATTTATCGTTTTAGATAAGTATTTACACTCCCTCTCGTGTACGTAAATAAATGTTCTTAAAAAAGTTTTTCTTTAGTTCATTTTTTTAATTTTTTGTTTTTCTTTTTTTTTTTTTTCTTTAAATAAGAGACATTGAAACTTTATAACACTAAAATTTTATTTAATGCTTAAGAGGGTGATTTTCATATTTAACAAAAGAAAAAAAAACTTATTGTAAATTATGTTTACTTAAAGTAATAATACGATATTTTACGTATAATTGTTATCTCGTAAATATATATGAATGTATGTAATTGTATTAAAATGAGTACGTATAATAGCATTATGTGAAATCACATAATACTCATATATTTTCGTTCGTTCTTTTTCTTTTCTTTTTTCTTTTGTACAATTATTATTTTAATCTTTTGAATTACTTTCTTTTGCTTTTGTTTTCTTTTTCAAATCTGATTTGATTTGGTTGACTATATCTTATACATACTCTCATATAAACACACTTTCATATCCACTTATAAATTTATAATATGTTGAAGTACATAGTACATGTACATATGTATAACAATTTTTTCTATGTATATACATGAAAGAAAATTTGTTGTTTTTTCTTTTACATGGTATAATTTTTTGTTTTTTCTTCATATATACTTAAATTTCTTCCCTCTTTAATAACAATTACTCGAACATTAATAATTTCTCCTTGTAAAAAGGAAATAAAAACTCAAATATAAAAAGTTTTAAAATTTTTATTTGTTTACAAATATGTTTTTAAAAGCATTTTATTATCTGTTGCCGTTTATTTCTAAACTAAACAAAGTTTTAATGTTATATGTACTAAATAAAAAGGACATTTAACATTTAGAATTTTAATTGGCAAATAATTATCATAAAGAAAAATGTCCTTAAGCAATATGCATTACAATGTATATATTTTTGTATGTATGTACATGAATAATAAATATAGTAAAATTAAGTAAACATGTACAAAATGTATATGAAACACATGTACATATTAATTATACACGTCTGTAATTTATGTACTAAGTGACTGTAATTAGCTGTATATATATATATGTATTATGAAAAGTGAGGGCATAAATGGTGATGTTTTAAGCAAAATATTGATTTTTTTTTTGTAAGTTGATATTTATGTTTACCTGTTCTTAATGTGAATCATGATTTTTTTTAAACTTTTAAATTTAACAGCAAGGATAACAGTAATTAATGTTATGAAAACTTAATTTCAATATCCTTGACATGTAATACAACTATAAGGCATTTTTTAAGGAAAACAAATGAAAATGATTTTGTTTTCTGTTTTTTCATTTTCCTTTCACATTTTCAATTAATTTTGTTTTAAAACTTTTAGCAGCAATCTCTAGTTAATTACGGTTTATTTACACACTCACAGATAAAATAAAATGGCAATTAGAATTGATATAAATAATATGAAACAAATAAAACTGTTCAATAATCGACAGTAAGAAAAAAATACATTAAACAATACATATTAAACAAATTAATTTAAAAAAAAAACGATGAAAATTAATTCAACAACGAGCAATTTTAAAATTTATCTTCAAGCATTTCGCATTTCATGGAATTACGTGTAATACTTTTATTTTTTTTTTTTTATCGCAAAAATTAATTTCAAATTCTCTGTACCCTCAATCTATACGAACGAATCATTCTTATAGTCAATCAATAAAATTGATTTTCTCTAAAACAAAAAAATCAGCCTGTATTCTGTACCTACATTTTTTATATCTATATGTATGTACGTGTATTTAGATATTTTCAATTATGTCCGAAATATTTTGGCATATACTCGTATTTTCTATCCAGATGAAATGATTTGATTGATTATTTCAGTTTTTAATTAATTTTCCACCAAATGAGGCATCCTTTTGAATTTTCATTTAACTTTACTTAACGTTTTTCGTGTATTTTGCTCATTGTTTAAATTCTTGTATGTTATTGTATACTTCATTGCTCAGATAATGTTTAAATTTTTAATTAACGCTATTGATTAAAAGTAAACAATTTGTCATTATCTCTTATGAAAAAAGTTTTTATGTAATTAAAAAATACTGTATATTACCTATGTACGTCCTTTTAGATGTATACCTATAAAAAGTTTTCTTTTTTATTTTGAAATGCCTAGTATTTTTCTATTTTTGTTTTTGTTTCAACCTAATTTTTAAAAATGAATAGGTATGTGGAAATACAAAAAACAAAACAAAAGCAAGAAAATTTTTTATTGTTGAAGCAAAATATTTTTGTATTTTTTTGTTTTCATTTCTTTTTACAGGTCATGGTCAACATTCTTTCATTAAAGAAATGTGTCTTCCGTTTCATGCTTTTGTTGTTTATTTTTATTTTTTATATTTTTGTATGTAACACAAACATGTATGTAAATATATGTATGTATGTACTCGTATATGTACATTGAAATTGAAGTGAAAACGACCGGTGATATTTTGTAATAGCTAGATATTTTCCGTGAATAATGAATATAGTTGAATTTTGATAATGAAAACAACAAACGTGTGTTTATTTGTACATAATTGCAAAATTAAAATAATTTTGTAATTTTATTTCTTGTTTTGTTACCTTTTTTGTATATTAGCGATCTTCGTGTCTGCTACGTGCTCATTTTCAACTTCAACATTCAATAGCACGTACCACGTAATCATAATTAACCTACGTGTTGTTTCAACCAAAAGAAAATTAAAAGCCAATTATAATGATTTTCTGATTCTAAAATTTTCCAGTTGTTTTTTTCTTTTCTTTTTTTGTAATTCGTAATTTATTTGTACCTAAGTGCACATTTGAATGCCAGTATCAATATAGTAACAATTCAACTTCCTTTTAAGGAATTTCTGAATTTCCATTTACACTGTTAAAGACTTATCATGCATTACATACATATGTATATGAATGTGTTAACATATGTATATGTGTATAAATGTAAAATTGAATTTGCTGTTTGTTTTTGTGCTTACATTATAAATTTTTACACACTACAAAATTTATCACATACAATCGACGAATAGCAAACATCAATAAAACTTTATTTTCCATAAAAATGGCAATTTGTATTCAAATAGATTTTATACTTAATTTTATGATATTTGTATTCTTATAATAATCCAGATCGATAATCAAAAATTAAATACGAGCAGACGATAATCAAGGATAAACGTACACAAATACAATAAACACAAGATGTATAACAACACATAGGTATACACATATTAAATATATTTTTCATACTTGTTCTTAACTTTTCTGTTCTGCTTTATAATCTAAAATTATTTAATTTCAACAAAGTTTGTTGAAATTTCAGGTAAAAAGTTAAAAAAGAAAAAAAAAACCTAATTACAAAACAAAAAATAGAATTTTCGTAAAATAAACAAAATTAAGATTATCCAAACGTAATTTAAGTAAATAAGAAACTCAATTAAAATCATAAAAATTCCTACTTTTCAATTTAAATTATCTTAATGTTATAATATGAAAAAAAAAAATATATATATATATATAATAATACAAATGTAAAAATGTTTTTTATTCATTATACATTTTGTAAGCTATGGAATTAAATTAAAAAAGTATAAAAAAAAGAATTATCCATTTTACAAATTAAAGTATGCATTAAAATATGTAGTATGTAATCAACTTTTTACTGAAATTAAAAAGTGGTTTATGATTTGTTTCCTATTTTTGTATATAAGAATTATCGCTGATCGTTTATTTCTTTAACTATACACACCGGTTTTCGTAACTCAAAACCTGCTTAAAGCTTTTTTCTATGACCTTCAAAGATATGCTCAGTAAAACAACCTATGCAACTATACATGCAAGAAGTCAATGACCACTTTTAATTTTTTGTTTTCTGTTTATTTTATTTTTATTTAATGAAAACTGATGTTATTGACCATTTAAAATAGTCAATCATGAATTTGAAATTTAAACTTAATATATCACAAATTTTCCTTGAAATTTATAAAACGTCAAACATATGTTAGAAAATTCAAATACAAGAAATTAATTTTCAACTCATAGACGTTTTTGTTTTTTAATCCAGTTTTTTGATTACCATGAGTATGGCAAAAATGATACAAAAACTACAGCTGATTCAAATGGATAGACATTGACTACAAAATGTTATGAATCATCTGATCATTAAATTTTTTTCTTGTTGTCATTTAACAGTATATTAAAAAGTAGCATGTTCAAAAAAAAAAAAATTGTTCAACATATTGTTTCAATAAAGTCACGAAGATACAAATGATCAACTTTACCTTCACAAATTTACAAGCAAAAATTTTATTTAGACGATAATGAAATGAAAAATTTAAATGCCTGTGTGTATTTTTATACTGTTTGTCAACATTTAACATTTTAATTGAAAATATGAAAATTTTGTAAAAATATTCTTCCGCAGAAAAAGAACTCAAAAAGATTTTTTAGAAAAACGAATTAACATCAAATATTCTCTTGCAGTAGAACGAACATAATAACGAAAATCATATTATTGTCGCTAAAGGTGTTTTACTTGCTTTGATTTTCTTTTTTCTCAATAAAATCGAATATATATTTTTTTCTTTTTTGATTAGAAATTTATAAACGCGCTAGGTGGTTCACGGTTGTTTTCAATTTACAAAAAAAAGTTTTTTTTAATCAGATTTTAAATTGATATACGATTTTTCAATAAAACCTTTAAATTTTTTTTTATTTTTCTTTGAAAGAAAAGTGAAGCAGAAGTATTGAAAAACAAATTTGAAATTCAATAACAATTTTTACGTAAATTTTGTTTTTTTTTTTTTTACTTTTAACTAAAAATTTCTGAATAAATGTTAGTTGTAATCCACAATTTTATTCCTCAATTTCAGGATTCAATACACAATAATTGGCAAAAATATTTCACACGATTAATTTTTCGAAATTACTTGTAGTAAGGTGTCATTTATTTACTTTTTGTTTTGCTTTGTTTTCCAAAATAAATAACAAACTATCCATTCTGATGCAAAACAAATCAATCTATTTTCGTTGCCAGAAATTATTTTTACTTAATACAATTTACTTTTTTTTTGCTAGTCAAAACACCAGGATACTCATTCATATAGATTGTTTTTTATTTATGTTTGTCATGCGTTCTTACAGGTAAGCATTCACTTATGTTTGGTATGTATACATGTATATACTACATATACAGATATTGAAATGTTAAGAAAAAAGGTAAAATAAAATGTATTTTCATGTCATTGTTGTACGGCATTATTATGTTGCATTTTTCTTTCTCGAAAATTGAGTATAAGTAATTATGTTTGAAAATCTATTTTTTGCTGTATATGTAAGCATATGTTCCTTATACATACATATATAATGAATTAGTATTTATTGTTCATTTATATTATAAATTGAAATTTTTTTATTTTTATTTTTTACTTGTTCTGACAGAAAAAAAAAACATTAGTGTATTTGACGCTTTTAATATATTTTTTCGTAGAATAGTTAATAATGTATACGTTTATTTATCCTATATACATTTGTAGAATTTTCTCTATTATGACTAATGTATGTTTTTGATTTCATAAACCTCATTTATGTATTATGTACATGTATGTAGATATTCTTACCTTTCTTTCTGTTTTGATAAGAACACCATCTTTACTTATAGCAGCTTGTTGTTCATTATCGACATCAGAACAGGTGAAATTTCGTATATTGTAAGATACACACATACGTATACACACACAAAACTGTTTAATTTTGGTTTTCTTTGGAAAACACATAATAATGCAGAATATTTTATACGACAGTTCGATTATACAATATTATGTAGAAAAATTTACCAAAAAATATTACATACATAAAAATAATAAATAATAGAACATAAAAAAGGTATTAATTTGTACATTCTTGAATGATGTGATACTACTTAAGGATATATCAACATACACATAATTAAGAACAAACGAGAATGTGTATGCATACAAACAGTCTAATATATATTTTCTATTCGTACATACATAAATACATACACATGTATATGTTGTGATATGATGTTCGTATGTGTAATACATGACAATAAAATATATAAAACGGATAAGAAATGAGAGGTTGGTAATTCAACTTGATCCGACTTTTATGTTTATCATTTTCATCATCGTCATTCTCATTCTCATGATTTTCCTCTATATTTTCATTTTTATTGTCATCATAGTTAATGTTGAACTGCTTTTATCATACATCATTTAAGTATAAAACGCTTATGTACATAAAAAAAAAGAATAAAAAATAGAAAAAATATCCTTTCAGTTTTTATTAATGTTTGCATGAAAACACATACACGAAATTTATGAATTATGATGAATTTGATTAACATACACAATAGTTCCTTTAATTCGATTTTTGGTTTTTTATTGTATTAGCAAATTCTTGAAAAGATTGATTTAAACGTGTATGCCTACAAAATAAGATACAAGATAGTTTTTAAACATCTTTGACTTCTCTAAAAATTATTTTGCAAATTTATCTACATATTAACGATACCAGATGCACACATGTAGATACTTTACTATTTTGCCTTCTAGTAAAATTACCGTATAAAACTTAGACATATGTATGTATGCATATAATACCTCCCACTGTTTATGCTATATAATGTTTGCGAAAATTTTTGAAAGTTTTCCATTTGTGTTTATAAATTGAATGAAAAATATACATACATAAATACGGATAGATATATGTACATATGTACGTTTGTATATGAAAGCAATTGATGAACATTGAAAATTATAATGCAAAAGAACTTTAACTGTATATTATATGTACGATGATATATATTCAATTTTTATTGAATAGAAGAATTCGACGGTTAATGTTATGGTTTTTTGATGCATGATAAAATGATTACATTGGATTTGAGTCGATAGAAGCTTATATGACAAAACTAAGTGCTGGTTATACATAACGTGTATATGATATTGGTTTCAAAGATTCACAACTATCAAATTTTTGCCTTTTAAGTGTTCTAATTTATGTAAAGTAAAATAATCGATTTTTCAAATTATTTTCAAGAAAATTTTATAAAAGATTCTTAAACAGTTGAAGTGTAACAATTTTATTATATGGATAATAAGAAAAAGAAAAATTACACCCTATTATGCTGAGCTCTGTTTATCGTAAATATAGTTTATGTGTAGAATAACAGTCGATAATAGAAGATAAACAATTCTTTATTACATTTTACGTATGTATGTATACGTACATGACAAACACTTCAATCTTTTAGATTGAAAAATATATGTATGTACACAATATAATACCTTCTTTTATTATTATAGCAAGAATAATGAAATCGAAAAATGAAACTTCCTCATTTATCTTTTGTATTAAACCTTTTATATTTTTTTTTATTTATTTGGCTTATTTTTGTACAATATTACAGAATAATTAAATTTAAATACATGCAAGTGCATACGTAAAATCTAAAATATCGTAACAATTGACGATTTTCTTGTGAAAAATTTTATAAATTTGATTGATGTGTAAATCATGTGTTGTGGTTCAAATATATGTATATAAAGAAACTTTGAATTTGTTTTTACGTATTTGATATTTCTTAGAGAAATTTTTTATGTACCCAAAAATTTTTTTTGAAATTTTTGTATATAAATTGTTACAACAGATATATTTATGTATTATTTTTTATTATTTTATTCTCATTTTCATTATTATGTTTTTTGTATATTTTATTTTGTTTTCATGCTTCAAAATACAAAATTTAATAATCATCAAAATAATAATAATAATTAATTTTTAAATGTTAAATGAGAACGAAAACATGAAAATAGAAAATATTTCTTTTGAATCATTTTTCTTCTGCTTTCAAAAGGCTAATTCATTTATTTTAAATATTTTTCTCAGTCAAAAGAAGAAAAAACTTAAAAATAGTACGCTTGCAAATAAAAAAAAAGAAAAGTTTACAAAGAATTTATTTTTTTCGTTTCTTTTTATTTCATCTTATTATTATTTTTTTTTTTTGCTATCCTTTATTTTATTAATGAATACTGCTTCAAACATTTCTTAGTTATTATTTTCAATTTTCACAAAAATTAGTGAAATTCACATTTTATACAATTTTGTATTAAGAAAAGAAAGTTAAAATGAAAGATAGCAAAAAAATGAAAGATTTTCATTATTTTAAGTATAATACCTACAAAAGCAATAGAAAATTAGTAGAAAAAAAAATTGAAAACGGGTGAAATTTTAAATTAAAAAAGAAAAACGTTACATAAGTTAATGTAAGGTAATAAATATAAATTGTATAATCTGAAAAAAAAAGTAAATATGCAGTACATATACTGTATGTATATTACACACATACATATATATATGAATGAATGTACACGTTCTTGAAAGGAAGCACATGATCCTTTCAATTCCCGTGTAAAAAATAATTTTTAATAAATTAAATTGACCCAAACATTTATGTATGTACATACATAAAATAATACTTTATTTTATTTATTTACAAATAGTAAATGTAGATTAAGGACTTATTAAATATTAATAGATTGAAGTAAGTGTATATATACTTGCATACACGAGACTTCAATTTTTATTCGTAACCTTTTTTATATATTTTCTAATATTTCATGTTCTTATAATGTTCTAGAATCTAGTACATTATAAAATTTTTTGTTAAATTATTGCTAGATATTTCATGTTCTTCTATCATATATGTATACAAGTTGTTGTTATGCAAGCATTTTTATATGAAATAAGAAAAACTAAATAAACAAATTTATTCTGGCCAATGTTTTTAGCTGATATCCATTTAATGTATGCGATAGAAGGTAAATGTTTGGAATAAATGTTGTTTTTTCTATTACATTAATGTGATAAGTAAACCAATTTATTTTTGAACTGTAAAGGCTGAATTGAATTTAATCAATTTGTAGTCAAGGTAAAATCGTTCATGTTTTTTCCTTTTTATATTTGAAATATTGTTTTTATAGGAACACATTAGTCAAGTTTCTAGATAAAGTCAAACCAAATCAAAAGAAAGATAACTGAGAACTTGTTTATATTAGGAAAAAAAATGATAAAAATAATTACATATACCAGTAATAATTTGTAAATTACATGTTATTCCATGTTATTTATATAAACACTGAACTAAATAATTTTCTTTTTATGTTTTAACCATACATGTGGCTCATGTTTAAACATTCATGTTCAAAAAATAAATATGTCCTGCATGGACATGTATACAACAAATATGTGGATATATAAATAATTTATAATATTTTTAGTACACGTAGTATGTAATGTAATAAAAATTTCAATAAATAAAGGAAAATATGAAAACAATTTTTGTTAATAACATAGTATATATATGTATACACATAAAATCAATTCATGTGAAATAAATAATTATGAAAATGCATGTACTCTCATACTACTATTATTTATATATGTAAATGCATAATTTATGTAAACAATTCTAAATATATACGGTTACGTATACATATGTATGTATATGAAATACAAGTCATACATGAGTACATATGTATAAGCATGCTTCTATACGAAAACAACCAGTATATGAAATTTGATGCAAAAATAAAAAAAATTTTTAAAATTTCTGTTTGAAATAAAATTCATTCATTTAATCGTTTTATATTGCATTTAATTAAAACATTGATAACTGATATCATTGGATTTAAAAAATTTTTATTATACGCAACCATATAAATACACCCTTGTATGTAAGTTCATTACAAAAAAAAAATCCTTAAAATGATGAATTAACAAATACTCGTAGTATGAACAAATAAATTCTATACCATATATTCATTTTGTATTTACACGTGTAACAAACATAACAGTGAAATTACATATGTATATTATACTGTAATTTTAGTTACATAGACTTATGTATGTATATCCTAAATAATTCAAATATAAAAATATTACACACATATACTGTTCGAAACATATTGTTAAATCAACTGTTTATTTTCTGTTAAATTAATCGATTTACAATTCAAATTTTTTTTTTAATTTTTATTTTTTAAATATTAGTTTTTAGTTTTTTTTTCAGACAAAGTTTAAATGTGAACAATTGTTTTAGTAAATTGTAAATTAATTTGATAAAAAAAAACGTTGAATTTAGTAAATATGTAGAAAATAAATAAATAAACAAAATATTGTAAACATTTATTGTCACAAAAATTTATTTACATATTTTCAAATTTATATGGGAAATAATTTGTAAATATTAATACAATCCGGTGAATTTATAATTTTAATAAATTTTGTGAAGTTGTTTTCAATTGAGTGGTTGAAAAAAAAAATAATTCAATTTATTTTATTTTAATTCAATTATTTCATCATTTCAAATGTATTTTTTTATTTTGTAATTTAAAAAAAAAATTATATTTCTAAAAACTCATCAAGTATAAAATATAAATTCAAAAACAAATTTACTATAAACACTTTAGTTTTGAATTACTGTAATAAATAAGAAGAACTTCAAAACCCATTTTAATTTGAAATTCAATTCGTTATTCAAATTTTCATAATTTTAATTTAACTTTGAATTTCTCATAATTTTGTTTAATAAAAAAATATTTATTATGAAAATTATTAAATTACATAAAAAATTAGACTACTTTTAATTATTGTGTTTTTTATTTTCATTTGAAATTAATAGGCCAGATTCAATAAAAGCGAGCGTTTTTTCTTGTGGCGCCGGTTTGTGGCGTTCAGTTCAAGATACAATGAGAGCCACGCGTTTTTGTGACAGTTCATATATAAATATGTAAACAAAGAAATTTATTTGATATTATTTATGTCAACTTATCTATAATTCTCTTTGTTCCTAAAAAATGAAGCGGGGAACAAATGTAGAAAAAAACAATGTGCCACAAAATTAAAATTTCGGCAAACTTTGTGGCGCCACAAAAACGCGTGGCTATCATTGTATCTACTTAGATACAAAAACCATGTATTCAATCTCAAACGCGTCGCTTTTCATTGTATCTGGCCTATTATAAGAAAACAAAATGAAACAACAAAGCAAGTATCATTAAAAGTTGTAAATACAATAAATTTTTTGTGCTACTTTGAAAAGTACAAATTTAATAATTAAAAGGGATATTAAAAATGCAAAAAAATGATAAAATTTATCCTTAAAATCATAATTATTTACTGTGTATATTTTAATTTGAATTTTTTCTTTTTAAATTTTTCTTTATTTATTTTTTATTTATTTAACTTTATTACTAAACATGTAAAATTGTAGCAATATTTATTTATTTTTTCTACATTTTGTTATCATTATTGTTATTTATTATTCATCATATAATTTTTATTTGATTCATTTTATGTTGTGACAATGACAAAAACAATAAATAAAGCATAAAAGAAGTAAACAATGGATAAATAAATTAATAAATGAATAAAAAGTAAAATAAATATCCTAGCATTCATATCTATCACATTATTTTGCTATTTATTTATTTCGCAATAATATTTGTGAGCTTTGGGGAAACATACAAGTTGTAAATAAAGAAATAAAGACATTTTTCATATAAAACAAAATATTATATATAAAAGAAGAAATTAAAAAAAATATATATGAATAAAAACAAAGAAAAATAACAAACAATAAATTTGGTAAAAAAAAGTTAAAATAGTATAAATACATGAAACACAAAACAAATAAAAAAAGGATGCAAAATAAAATTTTAAATGAAGAAATACAATCATTTATCGACAATAAATTCCATTCACTAAAGAGAATGTCATCAAATGTTTCCTATATACGATTGAAAATATTGTTTGATATGCGTTATATGAACATTATATATGTACTTACATAAATATGTAATAAAAATATAAGTGTATGTATTTTTACCTCAATTTTAAAATTTTCCATTTTACAACAATTACATAATTCATTTATAATTCAGTATGTAATTTCTCAGACAGCACATGTGTATATATGCATGTACATACATATATGTAATAATTTTGAGTAATTTAACATCTAATTGTTATATGCATATACATTGTATTCTATATCCAATTATATCTTATTATGTTTGTATGAAAAATAGAACACATTTGTATTTGTGTGTTGAAGGGAAAAAGACATTAAATCATAAATCACTGTCCTTTCATGTTATTAATTGTATTTTTACTTCCTAAACAAAAGGAATATAAAATACCAGAAACAAATTAAACTTACTAATATATACATACATATGTTACATATTCTCATCTATGATGTACATACATATGTACAATTAAAAATATTTTTGGGTGTTTTACATCTATATAAAATTAATACCAATGTGCATTAGATGATTTTGAAATCATCTCAAAATAAAAACGACTTTTTGTGTATTTATATAAATGATATTTATGTGATTCTACTTAAAATAAATATTAGATTAAAAGCTTTTATGTCTGTGGTCTTGTAATGTATAAATACGTACATGCATTGCTGGTAAGAAATTAAATTTTATACTTATGCATTTAATATTAATAAAATTATTTGAGTAAACATCTGAAATAATAGAAAAATATATGAATGATTCTTATCATATAAGTTTATTCAGTTATTTACCTAATATATACGTGCATATATATAGTGAAAATTGGCACATACATAATTATCAATTAAAATACTAAAAGATATTGCCATTAAATAAATTAATTAAATAGAATTTAAATATAAGCAGATTTTTAGTTATTAGATTTTATGGAATGAACGAATATTCATTAAAATATAAAACCAAATTTAGACAAGTCTTTGCAAAATGAAGAAAAAAGCAAACATTTTTCGTTTAGTCCTACAAATACTTTTACTCTTGAAACTTTGTAGTTAGTGAAAATGTAGATTAAAGTTTATAACCAATTAAAAACAATTTTTACCCTATTATTAATATACACTGTTATGTGTTGCTCTAGTTGTAATATAATTTAAATAATTTTTTTACTTGTAGTAGTTTCTGTTGAAGCTAAAAGATTATAGATTTTTTAATTTTTTTGTTTTTACATTTTATTTTTATATGCACATGACTAAAATGCAAAGTAATTGAAGTTTATTCTAAAATTGATGCATATATTGACTAGAGAACTGCCTTAGAATTCAATTTACCAAGCCAATCCATTTTACTTTCATACCATGTACATATTGATTTAAGCACATACATATGTATGTATGGAAATTACGTTCAATGACAAAGAAAGTAGCAGAAAAAAATTTGTATATAGAAGAAAAATATAGTTTTTCTTTACTTTTATCATACATATGTGCATATAATAAGCTCCCAATAAATTGTGTGTCTGATATCCAGATTTTAGATCATAATACTAGAGCATTTTAGATTATGTAGATAAAGTACATATAATGATATGATGAAACTACAATAAAGAGTGTCCTTGTTTTTTAGGTCTTTTTTTTTTGTATTTTATATAAGTTCTTTTATATTTCATTTGTTTGAAAAAATAAAAAAATGGAAAAAGTAAATCTACGGTGTAAAGGGTAAAAACAAACAATGTATCCTCCTTCTTGAAAAGGAAAAGTCCCTTGAGCAAAATGGATTCTCTCCTGGCGTACAATTTTATATACAATCAGTACTTTTTGTTTTATCATATGCTGTATACACATACAGATATTGAGGCAGAAAAGCTAAATGATGTCGATCGACATTTAAGTAAGCACTTTTAAAACAAATTGGCGAAAGCAATCTCTCTTTATGTGGCTGTATAGTTGACTAAATGTTTTTTTTTTTTTTTTTTTAATGAAAACACCGTATCTTATGTATCTTTGGATAATGCAGAAAACGAATGTTACATACATGTGCATATGCATAATTTACAATAATAAAAATGAAAGAAAAAAAAAAGGGAGAATAAGAAACGAAAAACAACAAATAAAGAAATAATAACATACTGAATATGGTACAATCTGTGAACTTCAAAGAAAATACTGTTACACAAACTATGATGCTGCTGACACAAAATTTATTTTCAAGAATGAGTAAAATAAGAATAAAAAAATTAGAATAAAAGGAATAATAGAAAATAAAAGAAAAGATAAAAAAGAAAATCTTTTCTTTTATATTAATACACATAAAAACAATAATAATAGTTTACTTTTATCTTTGAAAAATAGTTTTATACTAACTACTTTGTTGTTTTAAAACAAGTACATATTTCTTTTTTGCCTAAAAGCATTTTGCTTCTTTGAATATTATAGACACTCATGAAGTATTCATATATACATATGTACATATTTATTACATATAATGTACATGAACATATTTACATTGTACATACAAAACATGCATAGTTTAAGTTTATGTGTAAAATTTTAATATTATTTCAGGGCATTTTTTGAATTTTATTACCATATTCTCTTTATATATTATTTTGTTATTTTTTCGTTATCATTCTCTTATTTTTTATATTTTAAATGACTTTAAATTTTATTTTGAAATTTTTTCTCTGTAAAACAAAGTACACTTACATATCGTTTCCAACATACAGTAATGAGAATCATATTTGTACATAATATGCACATTAGGAACAGGATAAAAAGGAAAAATTCTATTAATTTGTACATTAAAATTTTCATTATTGTACATACTTAAGTATTATATATACTTATCGTTAGTACTTTTTTTTTAACTTTTATTATTGTTATTTACATAGGATGCTTCAAAAAAAAATTTTTTTTTTTTTGTGAGGGAAAATTTGTAATGGGATTTGTTTTTTGTTTAAATAAACTTATCACTTGTTATAATATTTTATTTCTATGAATATTAAATTTTAAAAATATTTTATTATTCATGTAAAAGTTACTTGACTCTAGTTTTCAAAACATGAACAAATAATGATGATTTTAAGAAGTAAATTCTCTAATTTTAAGCATTCGTTCAAACTTCAGAATCAAATATTTATTCAGAAGACTATAAATATTAATATGGCAGTACAATAAAAATAGTGTGTTTGGTTCAATCTTATTTGAGAGCTTATTAACAATTTGACTATTATTTTGAATTTTTAATGTTTTTCGGAGAGATAACTGTAGAAAACATGAGATTTTAATGTTATCCAAAAATACTCAATTTCTGAACACCGTTTGTTTTTTATATGGAATTATTTGTGCATAAAACTATTTACATGTTTATATCTTCATTAAATTGATTATTAAAAAAAAAAAAATTAAATCGAATCGAATAAATTAAAATTTAATCAAAAACACTTGTAGACATATAGCATTTTAGTTGATTAGAACAGAATAAATACAAAAATGAAAAATAATTTTTACTTTATGGTTAAGCTAAATTTAACATAATTTGAAACACCCTATTGACATTTTATAACATGTGCTGTGTTATGAAATAAAAGCGATTTAAAAGAAAAGAAAAAACAAAATAATTTAAATACAATGATAAGAGAAAAATCAGCATAACAGAAACGAATTAGAAAAATTATTTCGTTGTTTCTGCTTTATTTTAATGTTCTCCAAAATAAAATCACAAATTGTAATAATTAAGATAATCTGTAAACGTGTATAATAGCAGTATAAAATAAAAAAATCCTTCATTAATGATAAATATAATTAGGTCGAAAATTTACTTAGTCAGTATAATATGAAAAACTAATAAATATATAAAATATAAAACAAAAAATAAAGTCAAAGACAAAAATGAATTTTAAACAAAAAGAAAATACGTTAAAATTTTTTTTTGTACAAAAAAATTATCATTCTAAAAACATAAAGATGTGTAATTGAAATTGATATTAAATCATAAAAAATTTCATTAAGATTATGAAAACTGAATTCTGTCATGCCAAACAGAACAATACATATACTTATATTTTTAGCTGAAATGGTATTTACGTCTTTCTTAAGGTTTAATAAACCACGTATATTAGTTGAATAAACAGTTAAAAATACATACATACATAATGTAAATATAAACTCATAAATGAATTACCAAAATAAAATATCAGTTCAAATTTTTATATTTGTGAAACAAATGAATGAATATATGTACGTACAAAGCATACCAATAACATTATTTCATATCCTATAAAAATGAAATTTCAAAATTTGATAAAATAGAAAAGAAAAATGAAAAAACAAATGAAAGAAATGAAAAGCATGTTCAGAATGATAAATATGAAGTAATGTAAGCACAGTAATTCATGTTGACTTCTAATCACAACTGATTTTCCACAAAACAAAAAAAAAAAAAAAATCGTACATGTATATGAAAAATTAAGATATACACGTTATTTTATTAGTTTGTGATATATAATTTGGGGCATGGGAAGAAGTATAAAATTTTTTGTAATGTTATAAATATTTCGTTTTATTTTTTTGTGGTAAATTTCACAATTTTATAAGTATATATATATATTTTTTTTATATTTTCAAATAATATTAAATAGACCAAGTATAAAAGTATTCATAAAAAAATTAAAAGGGAAAACATTCAAAAAGGACGAATAATCTTTTTATACAAATTTTCAACTTTTTATGGTTTTTTTACACTTTATATTTACTTATGTATGCCATTTTAACACATAATTACTTTAGATATTTACGTCTTTTAAAAAATAATTTAATTTGACACTTTTAATGACAATTAATTAGCAATGACAACAGCGGTTTACCATGTTTATGACCCATGTTATAAATAGTGAAGAACAACATGTGAGCAAATAATACTCATAGATAAGCAATATATTGTAGTGAATATTTTTTTTTGTATTTTATTTATTGAATTATCAGTTTTCATTTTCAGCTTATCATTTGTTTGTTTATTCATTTATTTTCCTGTTTTTGTTTTTGTCGAGATATTTTACCTTCGTTTAACCAAAGGTTTAACAAATAAATCAATAAAAATGAAATTGAATATTTTTATGTTGCACTTTCTTGGCGATTTTACAAAATGCAACTCTTCAAAAAAAAAAAAAAAAAAGAAGAATAAAACTTTTATTTTGTTTTGTGTTTTATGTAATTTGATAAAATAGGTGATATTCATAATTTGTAATTTAATTTTATTACATCACAATCATGATTATCATCATAATGATGAATTTTATTGTTCATATTCTTGTAAAATACACGCGAGACAAAACTAACATATAAAAAACTTTAGCTTTTAAGGTATCTAAATTACCTTAATGCTTTTCATTCATTAGCATTTTTTATACTTTTGACAATGATAATGCTCAAGGTTTAACGCCTTTTTTCGGTATGGTTTATTCGTACACGTTTAATCCACACGCCCGTGTTTTAAAATCTCCATAAATGTTTTAAATTTACGAAATTTGTTAGACGTTATATAATTCATTATACCTTTTTATTTTATTTTTTAATTTAAAACAAAAATTTTTTCTTTGTTCTTTCTTCACCATACATTTAACCGCTCATTTAGAAGTTTTCAGTTTTTTCTGTTTCGAACATTAAAAAAATTGCACTCAATTAAAAGCTTTTACAATAATACAAAGACAATGACTTAAAAATTATGTAGATTTCAAATACAATTCCTATTTATGTGAGTTAGCATTCAATGTATGCATGTAAGCAGCACAACTATAGAGTTCATATAAGTATGTATATCATGTACATGATGTCTTTTTTTTTTATAAACTTTTCATTATGTATTTTACATTTAAGCACATTTTCCATACGTGCTACACATTAATATTGTATGATGATAGGGATTCCACAAATGTTAGAAAAAGGATTTTCCTCCTTCATTAAGGATAAGATATTTTATTTTGTATACCTAGGAGAATACAGAATTCAGTTGAGAAATGTGGTATGTACAAAGTGCAAAAACAGAAGAAAAGCAAAACAGAAAGTGAAAAACAAAAACATAAAAAAATCAAATGAAAATAAAAATAAAAAATAGAATTTAATGTAAATTTTATAAATGGCGGCACGAATGTTAAAATTGTATTTGATATTTTGCCAAGAATTTTTCGTTTACGAAGTACCACAATAAATTCAAAAGTCTGTATGTATACTTTGTCACACGTACATATGTATACATTTATTTATTTTGCTTAGAGATTTTGTCCTTTTGTACATTTGCACTTTTGTACATATGTATGTATGTTTGTATACATGTTTATACTGCAAAGTTTTCCTTGAATACAGTGGAATGAGAAAATTCAAGGCCTTATTTTTGTTTTGTTTTTCAAATTCACATCTCTTGTTAGTTACCTGTGAATACAACATAAATGAATAAATTGTATAACGCTTTTACTTCCATATCTACGAAAAGAGATCTTTTTTTATTAAGTATAAAATTTTTTCTCAATGTTCATTTTATTTGTAAATTTATATTTTACGACATTTTATATTTTATATGAAATGATATGTTATTGATGGAATATGACAGTAATTTGAGATCATTACAAATGTTAATAAAACTATTTTTGTGATTGAAGATATTATCTATACATGACGTACATATATATAATGTGATACCTATGTATGTAATTATGATAAAAAAAGAGAAAAATTATGAAAAGCATGAAACGATGTTTATCTAAGTGTACGAGTATATGATGACGTTGCACAAAATATTTTTGATATACAGACGGTTGATTGTTACAATACCATATACATACGTATACATACATTGTATTCAAATGCACATTATTTCGATTTTATAAGAATGACATTTTTCTTGATTTTATTCATATTCGTGAAAATTTAAAGAAAAAATAAATATTTTTGAGAGAAAAATGCATTACTTTATTTCATCTAAATACCATTACGTGTTACATAATATAACATACATACGAGTATATAGGTTTTCACAATATTACACAATAAAAGAATATAATATAGAACGTAAAATAAATTTTGATATTTTTATCTTTAACCTTTATGTATTTCATTTTATATTTTCTTACAGATAAATATCTTTTATATTTTCCAAGTTTGGCACCTCTTCAACAGATTTTTTAAATTCATTGTAATTACAGCAAATCATTGCTCCATGTTTTGTATTCATATACACTTCCTTTTTGCTAGTTTTCTTTAGCCAAGAGATTTCTTCACATAAACTGTTTTGACAAAATGAATTATTTGTAATGTCATTTATTGTCAATGAAGGATTATTGAATATAGCAAAAGCAGTTGCCTTTTCTGCTTTTCTAACGATAATCCATACAATGTTTGGTACCGGAAATTTTTCACCATTTAGATAAACAGGAACATCATTTCCGGATGCATCTTTAAGTTTAGTAGTCCCATGACTACCAATATAAACATCAACATCATTTAAATTACTAATGTCTTCCTTTAAAAGTTTTATATTTAAAAGGTTTTCATGCAGTACTAAATAATTCCAAGACAATTTCATTGTTGCATAAAGTTGCTGATTTCCCAAAAGATTTTCATCAATGTATTTTCCCATTTCAAACCAAGGTATATTTTTAACATGAAGAATATTTCTTAATCTTTCATTAAATTCATCAAGTTGAAAAGCTTTCATAAATTCATGTTTATAACCCAATTGAGGATGTGCTTTTTTAAAAAATGATTTTGATTGTATTCTGAGTGCTGTGGCAGTTGAATTTGCATTGTTATTTGATGATAAATGGATGTGCACAAAACGTGTTTGACCTATTTGAGTATTGTAGCATGCTTCACCCACAATGTACGATAATTTATCAATAGGATTCACGTAACCAAAATGAACGGATGTTGATGATGTTGGACAATCCGATACATTTTCCAGTACTTCCTCAATTGCTCTTAAATCACACCTCAAATCATGAATTGTTTTTGAAACACTTGTATCGCCTTTGACTAGAAATTTTCCATCATTTTGACACACAGCATTTACATATTCAGTTGGTGATCGTTCTTTGATATAATTAGGGCTACATGAAATGAGTACTTCATCTCCAGTTTTAACTAGCACTATTGATGATGATTTACTATCATTGTTATTTGATGCTATTGTTGTTTCATATAATAAACCATTTGTATGATAAACTATTGGCCAAAATATATGCCAATCCTTTTTTGATGAAAATGGAACAATACATCCGTTATTGTCAGTTGCATTTATATACCCACTAAATGTAACAAGGATTAAACTTAAAATTATGTACACTTGAACGTTCAACATTTTAACTCAAATTACAAGTATCGACTAACAATTTATTCTAGCAGAAATGAATTCTTTACTTTAATTACGACTGTAACATCTACGATGTACAACTACATACGTATTTATACATGCGTACGTATGTATGTACAATATGCTGGAATATATGTACATATGTACGTATACTACTAAAAATTTTATTTACTCTGCCTGTACACATATACTCATTCTAAAATAATTTTAAATCATGATAATAAAATGTATATTGAAACATTTTTATCAAAATTCACAGTATGAAAGGTTATAGAAGTTCGTTGTATGTAATTTCACATCTATACAATTTCTGAGAATTTATTACTATTAATGAAAATGTATTTTATAATAAATATGATAATTATTTTTTTAAATCATATCAAATTTGTATTTACTTTATATTTCAATCAAGCGATACAAATGTAATTATAGAAAATTTAATTAAATAATGTTTATATATAAAAAAACAGACAAATAAGAGAATGCTAATTAATTACAAAAATAAATCTAAGATTAATATGGTAAAACCCGAAATTTTAATTACAACAAAAGTTAGATTGGAATTTTTCCTTATTATTGTTATTTTTCATATTTTTGTCAAATCTACACACACGAATGTAAATCAAATCTACACAAACGGAATGTAAAAGTTTAATAGGTACATACATATGTATGTATGTCTACTTTAAATATTATAAATAGTTTTTAAGACAATTTAATTTAAAAAAAAAAAAAAATTTTTTTGTGATTATATATATAGTCTCGCGACGGACATAAATATAAACAGTAATAACGATAAGAATATTAAAAAACAAAATTTTTAGAAAGAAAAAACATAAAAAAATGCAAAATAGCAATAAATTGCAAAAACAAATAAAATACACATAGATAAAGTAAGTTAATAGGTAAAATGAAATCATTTTTATTATACTATAAGTATATAAAAATAATCTGCCAAAAACTTAAAGAAGTTAATTTAATAATAATAAAAACAACAACACAGCAATAAAAAGAGAGTGGTAACTGGAATAGTTTCTACGTTTGAATGTAAATGTAAGTAAAATTATGTTCTGTTTGAAAAGGTTCATTTTTATTTCCTTGTAAAAAGCGAAGTCAAATAAAGGATACTGATTCAAATTTTTCTGTATGAAGTTAATTATCTATACAAATACACAAGAAATTTATTGTATACGTTGATTGAATTATATGCTAAGTTTTTAGTAAATTTTTTTTTCATACAAACGAAATTCAAAAAATTGTTTCTTTGTTATATTTTTATTAACTCAAAGGATAAATCTTCTTAAGACAATAAAATCACAAAACATTAAAAACAGTAAAGGACTTAAATACATAAATAATTTTAAAAGTTTAAAAATTATTATATTACCTCATCCTCATTTCCGTAATATTTTCGTGCAAATGTAATTCACATATTGATCATAATTTTGAATGATTAAAATATCATCTTTTAAATGATTTATATATATATATTAACAACTTACACACTCATAAATTTATACACATACAAGTAAAAAAAACCAAGGGGAAATTGCAAGAAAATAATTGAAAAGATTTTCTATTTAGTACTAGAGTGATTAATTGGTATTTTGTATGTTGTATAACATATAAGTTTTATAGAAATATATGTTCACGTAATTATGAATAATATTCATATACATATGTATGCATACATTGAACATACATTTATGTTATTACATACTGGTTACGTTGAAAAAATCTGTTACTATTCCAGATACCTATATGTTGGTTAAAATAAAATATAAAAGTTGCATTAAATTTAAATTTTTCTTCAGCTCTACATAAATATACACAGTAAAATATATAAATATATATGTATATATTTTTTCACCTGTAGTTCTTTTGTATGTATAATTCTATATTATGTATGTAGTAGAATTAAATATTTTAATGCAGTTCTTTTATACATTTACAATGTGTATTATATTATGTAAAATTAAATTAAACATTCATCATTTTACACCTGAAAAAGTTTTTATCAGGTTAGCCTGAGATTTGTTTGAAATGATTTAATAGTACTCTGTAGCTTTAATTATTTAAATAAATGTATAAATAAAATTTATGAAAAATTATTATTCGAATAATATTAAAATGGATTTCGTTTTTTGCAAGTAAAACATTGGTATTTATACATCATTAGAGACAAAAGAGATTATAATTAATAGATGAAGATACAAAATAATAACTTATGTATGTACTTTTACGTTATTTGTAGAGGTTATGGATTATTTTATTTTTGAGTGATTTTAACACTAAATTTACACATACTTTTCATAACATTGTGTATAACCAACGTTACATTACATATGTATGTAAAATTAAACAGATAAAATAAATCGGTATACTTAATGAATTTTAATTTTTAATCAACTATATAATGTTTTTTTTTTGTTTATTTGTATTTGAATTTTTAATCCTAATACAGACTTTACTTTGAGTTTTTCAATGTTTTTACACTGTAAAGTTCAAAAAACTTATAAAACGTTATAGTTTTTGAATGGAATTAAAATGGAGATTTATTAAATTGCAATCTAAAAAATAATGCAAAAGTTTGTATTACATAGCATTAATTCAATATTGATTTAAATAATAATTTCAATGTTCTTAATAAGATTAAAAATAGAAACGTTTTAAATTTATTTTTGTAAAATTTCTATAATTTTCCATGCATGCATATCCATATGTAAGTATAAACTTTTTAATTCTTTTGCAAAAACTAAAAAGTATATAAAATTTTGTTTGCGTTCAGATGTAAATTATATTTGAATTTATTGACTTACAAAAAAAGGAAAAATTTGAAAGTAAATTAGACACAAATTTATGACTTCTTTTCTATTGTCTTTATAAAAATTTCGAATCCTAAATGATTTTACGTACACACAATTTGAAAAAAAAAAATTATTAGAATGATTTTATGGAACTTACGCAATTACATGTAAACGCATTTAGTTTTCTTTTGATAAATCTCAATTTTATTACCCGAAATCTAAAGGCATACAGAATATTTTTTTCTATTGCTTATGTTAAAAAATCTATCGATTAAAATATTTTATTAATTTTGTTGATGCTTTAAATAGAACATTTAGATAATAAAATTTTTCATACAACTTAATGAGCAACGATACAAGATTTTAGTTAATAGAATTTTTTTCCATCTGACTTAAAATACTAAACTACAAAAATTTAGTATTTTAAAAAACTTCCATTCATATCTCAACATTTATTATATATGAAAGAAAAACTTTTTAATGTACATACTCAGTTAATGCAATTCATTACCTGAATTAAATTCTTTATACAATGAGATTGTGTGTATATATTCTTAGTATACGATACATATTTTAAGAAAACTTTAAAAAGTTTTACAAAAATCGTTTATTTTGTTTATTTACAAGTTTTATATAACTCCATGTACATGCATTTAATACATGTACGTTTATACTCTTAGAATTTAAATTACCAAAGTATCAAATTTCCATAAACATTTTATTTGATTCAAATATTTATAGACGTAGATGTGTATTACTTGACATATGTACATACATTAGAAATAAATTTCACTATTTATCGTATTAATATAAAGTTGTATGTACAAACTTGTTATAATGCCTAATTACACTATTAAGCAAAAATGTAAGATACATACATATTTCCTTAACTTTCTATTTTTAAAGAAAAATGTAAATACATACGTATGTATATTTTTGTTAATTTTTCATTTAGAGATTTCAATTTGAGATTTTTATTTTATAATCAAAAATAAACTTATGAAAAAAATGTATATAATCAAATAGGCAAAAATAATATCTGAATATATAAGAAATAAATTAATCTGCAAACTAATGTATGATGCTTTTAACACATGTTTGGTGCTGATGATGGATGTAATTTATTATCACAAGAAGCTTGTAAATTGTAATAAGATTAGTAGAATAAAAATTTGTATAGAATAACAATATACATCTATTTATAATAATACAAATGTACAAATATCCTTTATTACTTGTTTATTTATATAAGCATACAGATACATATGTATAAACGTAAAGAAACAAGTGATAAGGAGTCTTATTATGGTGAATATTCTAAATTAATTTTTAATTTCTTTATTATCCTTTATCTCGAATCTATATGAGAGCATATTTTTGTTATCTTTTCTTATAAAATTCTTTATAAGTGAATAAAATGCCTGTTTAATATTTATCTAACTTTTATATATTTGCGTACAAGAATCTGTGTATAGCGTAATACATAACAAAAATATTACTTATATAGCAACAACTGTAATCTGTATTCATAAAAATATAGCATCTTCATATACATACACGTTTATATTAAATTATGTAAAAGAACGATCAAAATAATTTATTATAGATAAATTAATAAAGAAGAAATGATAGAATGAAATATGTTTAAGTTTAAGAAATAAAAGAAACGAAAAAGTTTTATGATTTATTCTTTATTTTTTACTCTTTGTAATACATTACTCAATTGATTTCAACTTTTTAATATTGATACACATAACAATAATAAATGAAAGAAGAAAACTAAAATGCAAAAGAAGAAAAAGAAAAAAAAAACGAAAATAAAAATCTTTAATGTTATTAAAGAAGTAAAAATAAACCTGAAAAGCCAACAATTATCCTTAAAGTTTTCTTTACTTTGTGGTCTGTTGTATATGCGATAAACGGCATCAAAAATTTTCTTGTTTGTTTTTACCATTTTTATTTTATTTTTTCCACATAAATTTTGTCGATATGAAAAACATTTAATGGTTACGAAGATTTTATGTACCTATATATACGTATGTACATATCAGAAATACTAACTTGACTTTCATCAGACATACTGGAAAGATAACTTTCATACTATAAGTTCCTATAAGATTGTATATAGACAAGATGTATATGTATGTATGAATATACGTACATAAGTTTTATTACATAATTTCATTTTGTTGAAAAGTTTGTAACTTACCGTTTTGAATAATGTTAGAGAAATACGTGTACAGTAAACTAAAATGAAGAATACAATAGATGTATTACCAGTAGTCAAATATATAATGATAATCTAACACTTACATACATATATTTATAGCTTTATATCCAAATTAAAGTAAAATTTATAAATTCAGTCTGTGTTGATTTAAATAGTGTTAGTAATGGTGATGCGCTGTATGTCATATATTCTTATTTCAATTTATGCTCCTGTTTAAACTTCAATCTTTATTTTAAAAAGTTCGAAATATTTGATTAAAACAAATGGAAATGAATTTTTTACAAACGTACATGCACATCAGTACATTGACTAAACTATTTTGTATCCTTTGTACATGCTTACATACGTTTTAATGCATAAATTTGTTTTCATAGTACAGAAAGTGTTGTCCAAAATAAATATGTAGATAGAAAATTTTTTCTTTTTTTTTTCTCATAAAAAAAAGTAAAAAAAAAGAAAAACAAAAAAAATTAAAAATAAATCAAAACAAAATGCAATACCAAATAAAAATAAATGCTTTAAAAAAATTTTCTGTAATATTGTTTTTTTTAAATTTTGCTAACCAAAATCCAGATGTTGTTCTGAATATCCCATAATAAAATCAGTGTATAGATATAAAAATAAAGATAACAACACAAGGCAAAATAAAAAGATTTAAATAATATTGTGGAAAAATCTCCTTGGATGATACCTCAAATTGAATTTGTATGAACTTTAAATTTTCAACATTTTTACAACTTTATACAGGCAGGGTATTTTTAAAACATTTTAGCTACTGCAGTATTATTATTACTTTTTTATTTTTTTATTGAAAATTCTGTGTTTTCAAATAATGAAAAGTATAATTTAGAAAACGTTCGTACAATAAATTTTTTACTAATTTCTGAAAATCTTTCTATTTAATGCTAATGAACTATTAGTGTCTAGATTAAGTTTCTACACGGCTTCTATTTTTAAATGAAATTTTTCTCTTGACTGAATTTTTGGTAATAGAAACTTCACAGTTTCATTTTAAACTTTGTTCATAAACAATTACCTGATAATGAAACTGAATACTGAAAATTTTTCTCACCGTTTTGATCTTATTGAATACCCTGTCATAACATACCTTATAACTTATGTTTATGTATTGTATCGTATGTATACAAAATAAATAATGTTTTTGGAATTTATGTTAAATATATATACAATATGTACATACATACATATGTACATATATAATATACATATACAGACACAAATAACATACATACACAAATATGTATATAATTTATTATTTTTTTTGTTTTTTGTTTTCGTTTCTATATTTCATTTTATTAGAATGAAAATAAATTTAGGAAAAACAATTTTCAAAATAAAATGAAAACATTTAATTAATTAATTAATTACCTGAAGTACGTGTTTATATAAAATTGTACACGTAACAAAACAATATAACATAAATAAAAACAATATGAAACAGTTTGTGTATTTACGTATGTATGTATTTACATACATATATTGAAGAGAAATAATTAAATAAAAATGATAATAACAGTATAGCTGTGACACATATAGAAAAATAGAAAATTATAATGGTAATTTGAACAAGAGGAAAAAAAAAATTAAACAAAATGTTACGTAAACAAACCGACTTTCTAAATACACACAAACGTGCGCACATGCGAATTTTATATTTAAATATTTTCTTTAATTCACGTGACATTATAATATTTTCTTTTGTTTATTTTGATGTGTGAATTGTGTTGTATGTGTATACGTTGCATGTATGACACTTTTATATGTAAACATTGATAAACGTTTAAATTTTAAAATAAATAAAATAAACGAATGGGTGCACAGCATATATATTTGTATGCGGTAAATGATGTGTATTTAATCACACGTATGTACATATATGTATTACACCACACACATATGACAATGTGTACGAGTAGGAAGAACATTTTAGCATTATTTTGGCTATATAAAAAATAATATTAATAAATAATGCAAGAAAACCTGCAACTGACGAATAAAAAAATAATAAATTTAAAAAGATATAAGATATATTTGCTACATTTGCTAAAAGTAAAGGCAAATATTTAGAAGAAAAATTTCTATAATTTTTTTTAAAAAAATCAAATATTATTTAAAATGCACAGTAAGAATAGAATGAAAATAAAAATAAAATTATTAAATAAAATCAAATAAATAATGTAATTGAGAAAAATCATTTCAAGTGGATTTTTAAAATAGTAAAAGTTAAAGTTAGAGAGAAATATGTATAAGAATACAATAAAAATTCAAAATATAATATGTACATAGGTAAACATGTAATATTACATATTACAGGGACTACAGGGAGCTAAAAGAAACATACATAAGTTAAGTGATATTTGTTAGTTAATTCTATCATCTTGAGAATAAAATTTACAAGGAAAAATGAGAAAATTCAAGAAAACAGCTACTTTGATTGTTATACATAAAATTTTTTTGTATACATATTTAAACATAATAAAGGATGAAGTGAACAACGTAAAACAAAAAACAAAGTAAAATATACATATATATGTATGTATGTATAAATAATAATTTTTCATTTTATTACATACTTTTTGCCATATTCTTATTAAAATAAATTGGATTTGTTTAAGAAGTAAAAACAAAATAAGAAATGAAAAAAACGTATATTTGTATACGAATGCATTGCAAAATTATACATTTGTGCTCTATCTGGGCACACATAACGTTTTTTTTAAAAAATATTCTAAGTGAAATTGATCGTTTGTAGTTTTCATTGTAAAATTTATTTTATATACAAGTATTTATGTATGTAAAAGAAAAATGTTCTAAATGAAAATTCATCATATTGTACATACATATGTACGTATATATTTTAGAGATTGTTTATTTTCTTGTACTATAACTATAATGAATTTCGTATTACATCTTAACTAATTAAAAGCATCATCATGTATGTATGTTTTAAACTGCTTGACTAAATTTGCCTTATATTTCTTTCACTTATTCATCTTTGTAGTAAATATTTACATACATGTACATGTACATATTTATATTTTTTACTTACGCAAGACGTACAATACGTGAAACACATTCAAAATGCAAAGTATATTTACTACAATTAAATAAATTTTACTTCAATTTCATATTTCTAAATTTATAAAACTAATTAGAAAAATAACATAAAAAATTTTAAAATAAAGCATATATTATAAATTTAATGAAATTGAGTACAAAAATAGTTTTGCTTTTTACTTATCTTAAACTTTTTTTATTTTTTTAAATTTTTTTTAATACAATTCTAGTGTTTTTAATAAACAAGTAAATTATGTAGACTTAAGAAACATATTAGAAAATAATATAGTTTGCATTAAAAAGTGGCTTTTAAAGATTTAAATGCATGAAATTCACTTAAATACCTTATGGGCATGATAATTATACTGTTTGCTTGTAATAATGACTTTCTAATATCAACATAAATGTACATTTTTATAACAAAATCGTATACGGATATTTATACAAATATATACACATTTATAACGAATTTATGTAGAATCCGAATGTGTATACTTTGAATGTGTAGTACTTCACATGTGTAGTAGTTTTTTGTAAAATGTGCATCATAATCATTTGAACTATCAAGGATACACTTTATATATTAATATACCCATATAATTTCTACATATACATACGTAGATATTTTCTTACACATTTATATGCATGAATAAATGGTAAAATATTTCTATAATGTGTATAATTATTTATAAATTGTGTATTTGTATACACACTAAATGTGAACTTTGTAAATCTATAATATAAACTCTTTCAATGCAATAGCAACAGAACTGAATTAAAAAACAGAAATCAAAATAAGAAGAAGAAAAAAAATTGTAACATTGAATAAAAGAATATCCTGAATACAAGAACATTTCAATTTAATTACTTTCTAATGTTGATGCAGTTACACAAAAAATGGAAAAATATACACAGTATATATACAACACATTTTAATGCTAACTCAAATATCTCTTCATATATGTGTGTAAGAAAATTTTTTGTTTTTGTTGAAATTTGTACAATTGAATAGTATACATACAGATACTATAAAACATACATGTGTGTATGTATGTTTTTTTGTACATACGTGCATGTATGTATGTACGTATAGTTTTAACTTTTATGTATTAAAAATGCATCTACTATTATGCACACTCGTGATAAATCAAATTTATTTTTTTTTTTGTCCTTTTAATTGGAGGAACATTTATAAAAGTATTGTATCCTTTGATTCAAATCTCTGTAAAAAATTACTTTAAATTTACAAGGTCCAAGATACATGGTGCAAACTTTTAACTTTTTCAACCTGTTATTCTTTTTTTTTATTTCTGTATCTGACATATGCAGGTTGAAGTATCTCTATACGTACCGGTGCATAAACATGTGTCTTTATACCATGAATTTGCGTCATTGTGTTGTTATCATCGTTCTGAAAAATGATTGTATTTTAATTCGACTCGATAACTATGTGTGGTGTAGTTTTCTAAAACGCATTGTACTAGGTTTTTTGTTCATAAATGGAAGTAAAATTACTGCTTTTAATACACATTCCATTTGAAAAAAATTACTTACCTTTTCTCTACGTTTTGTTTTTGATGATCAGAAATTATTAATAAATTAATTACATGATAAAAACTAAATTACTAATAATGGCGATAATTACGATGTTGATAACAACATAACGTTAGAAATTGTAACTAGAAGTCAACCAAGGTAATTCATTTTTAAACAATATTATCTATATTATCTACATATTTAACATTAGAAATTCATGTTCTATGTTAGTTTTAACAGAAATTGAAATTTTATGTGAACATTTTGGATAACTAAACATTGTAAATAATAATAATGAATTTATTTAAGTTAAGTTAAACTAAAACTTATTCATCTGTATATTTAGATATTAAGAAAGATTTTACAATATTGAAATTCATTCTCCATTTTCTTGGGAAGTTAAATTCGAAAATTTTCAAATATTTTAGAAATTTCACTGAAAATTTTGTTTTCAGAAAACCCATGTATGAACGTATGTGGTGCAGATACGTGAAATGGAATACGTGCCATTCAGGTCTATTGTGGTTGCAGTTAGCAGATTTCGCTTCTTTAGCAGATTAGCTGATTTAGCATTCTACTAATTATGATCAGAAAAACTCTTATTATCTTGTATAGAGTAGTTCATATATAGACTCAATTCCATGTTTGTAAGGTGTGTTGTATGATATGATTATATTTTAGAGATAATAAATTTTTGAAAATTAATATAAATATGTATGTACAAAGTTTACACATGACGTACGTATTTAGAAAATATCTGGGTTATCAGTCTAATTTCTAATGTTCAGAATTTTGAATTTCTATTTAAGTATTGTTTTCTGTTTACTTATTCAAAATTGTAGTACATATACATATGTACAATTACAAATACGTACACAGTTTAATGTTATTGTATGCATAAACATGTAAGCGTACTGTTGCACAGATTCTTAAACGTTCAGTTCATAATTACATAAATGTAAACGAAGCAAATATTATTATATACACATGTATTAACGTAAATGTACTATCCTATCTATACAGTGTTTATTATATAGTGATAATATATAATCTATAGTTATGTATATAATCACACATGTATATGTTTCACATGGAAAATATGTGATCCAGTACTCCTGTATGCATCTATTTACCTTTTGAGAATGCGTTTATATTTGTTTTGTATCACTTTCAGTACAAACACACATGTATATTTTCAATTTAGATATGATACAAATATTTACATATACATATGTATATTTGTAAGTGTATTATATGCTTTTATTAATTAAATATTTTTTAAAATGTAAATATCAAGATATCTAATGTATATTAATTTTAAAGTTTCAAATATGTAATACAGTATTACTTTTTCATAAATATACTTAGGTATTATACATACATACATATGTATATGTGCATGTGCAAAAATGATTGATCCTTAATACAACGACTGAAATATTATAGACATACAAACTTGTAAGAAATCAAATGGGAAGAAAATGAACTACATGTATGTACGTTTGTACATATTATTAAACTAGATTATAGAAACTGCATTATTAGTTTTATGAAAATTATCAACTTTGTTTATAAGTGCTGGGTATAAATAAAATAATGTACGAAATTGTTATTTGTTATAAAAACGTACGCATGTCATTATTGAATTACAAAAAACTATAATTTATGTTTATTACAAACATTTTTATGTCCTTTTTAGTATCATTATTTCTTGTACAATATGCATGGACAAAGATATAATTTTATATGCATACAATATTATGTAGATTTTATTCTTCTTGTGTGTGTTAGTTGCATATATAATATACCACATATAATAAAAACACAGGTATTGTACCTAAAAAAAAAAAAAAATGGTGTAATTTTAACGGTAACCATGATTTAGTTAATTTATTTTGTTTTGGAGGACATAAGCATTATTAAAAGTATGCAAAAACGGCCAAATAAAATAAAAAATTTTAACCAATGTCCCATACTTACGTGAGAACAAATTCATACATTAGAGTCCTGTATTTATGTATTAATATAATACTCAAATTTTTTTTTTCTTCGTTTACAAAATTTTCCTTACATTTTGTCAATAAAATATGTATATCTGCATGTGTAAACATGTAAAACGTGTACTTAACATAAAGTATGTTCATTATCTGAAAACTACATACATATGTATGTATGTGTTGCCTAGTAAAAGCTCCATGTCTGTATGTTTGCTTGTTCGTAAACAATAAGCATATTGCCTACATATACAACAATTTATACGCCCACATACTTACTTATGTACATATAGAAGTGTGTATAATAAAAATCTGTCTGTGACCAGTCTAACCATAACAAGGTAAAATAAAGGTAATCTATTATGCTGTAACGTATTTATAGCTACATGTTAAAATAACATTTAGGTAACGAGTTTATAAATAAATAAGTGTATTATAGCTATGATGATAGTAACTGCTAACCTATACACAACTTGCTTATACTTTGGACAACTAAAAATATTAGGCGTCCATACAATGTAAGCTAGCAACGTAATGGGTTAAGGAAATGGTACAAATTAAAATAATAAAAATAAATTAAATAATTCTAATAGAAAATTTTCTTAGCAATAAAAGCACGTACAAAGGCAAAGGGAATAAAACTTACTTTGCTTTATGAAAACTAATTTATAGTTTTTGTTGATGTGTGTGCTAATGACTTTTTTCCCATAAAAAAAAAAAAAATGGAATTGACAAATTTTTTTCCTATTTCTTGTTTTTTGAACTGATAATTTTTAAATAAAATTAAACAGATTCCTGGGTTACACATACACAAAAAATACTGAAAAAATAGAAAACACCAATCATTTAGTTTTATTGATATAAAACAGACCAACAGCAAAAAAAAAATTAATTTTTAAATTAAATTAAAATTAAAATTGATTTTCATTGAAAATTTTTAAATTATGCAGACATATTATAATAAAATTTGTTAATGATATGGTTTTAATAGATAAATTTATTTTTGGGTAAACCACCTTGAAAATGAAAATTTTGCGTTCATTTGGTTTTTATATTGGTTTGTAACATAAAATTGGCAAAATATCCTTCTTTTTTTTTTTTTTTTGTTTAAAGTGAAAAAATAAATAAACATGTATAGAAATTGTACATAACAAATTTTTCACCTTGATGCTCACATACACTCATTATTTAATCGAATCATGTATGTATGTGCGTATGTAATGTACATTTTTATTATTAAAATTTGAATTGAATTCATTGACTTGGAATTTATACAATATTTACAAAAATATTAGTAATCAACTTTTATTCATTTATTTGTATTTACTCATTTATCATTGTTTTGAGCTTGTAAACACATCATTATCTAATGGTTGACTTTATTTATTTGTTTATTTTTTGTATTAAATAAAAACAAATGAACACAAATTTAAATGAAATTTGAATTTTCATGTCAATTTTATTTTTGAAAATTTAAAAAAAACAAAAAAACAGCTGGACGTAACATTTATGCTCATGATTACATTTTAAAAATGTTTGTATTTATTCTATCGATTAAAGGTGATTGAAAATAAATACAGAACAGTAACATTTCAAAAAATAATGAAAAAATGGAAAATATTTTTTTTTTTCGTTAAAAATAAATTGAATTTCAAAATTTTCATTTATTTTCATTTATACGTATTTACTTAAAGTAAATACATTAAATTTAGGTTCTAGCTAGAAAGTTATAGCGAAAGTTCATAAATTTTTTTTTTTTAAACAGGAATTAAAGCTATACTATAATAATAAAAAAAGTAACTCTTATCTGGCTCTTATATAAATAATTCTCAATTTTTTCACATAATAGAGTTGATTACGTTTAAATGTACGTACTAAGAATTTATACCTCATAAAAACAAAGGTAAATTACAAAAAAAATAAAAAATAAAAAAATAACGTGATTTACTATGAAATGTGTTTTTCAACCTGAAATTTAAATAAGAACAGCTATGTAAAATTTTCTTGGTTACACGTAAATTAACGAAGTAGAAAAAAAAATTTAATAATGAAAAAAAAAGTAAAATATAAAAACGATAAAATTAAATTTCTCTTTATTCAGTAACATTATTCTTTTTGTACACTAAAAACAAAACGAGTATAATAATTACGAATTATGAAATTTTTCCTTTTTTCTTCTAGATCCATTCTTCTTTATTTTGTGTGGACTTTCTACATCCTTTCTTTGTTTTTTTCTGTTTTCTGTGAGAAAGTAAACAAATTTTCATATGTTTATATGGTAATTTTCATATAAAAACAAAATCACACAGTAAACATATTTAAAAATCGTGACTAATTGGGAGTACTCATTTCCTGATAAATTCATGTTCCATTAAATTTATCACAATTTTTACACCATCCTTATAGCAAACATTTAAAATTAAAAAACAAAAAACAAAGAATTGTAGAACACAAAACGAACCATGAAAAAGAAAAAGGAAAAAAAAAAAACAAATGGTCCAATTGTGGGTTGACTAACTACATAAAAATTTTAAATTTTATGTTATAAAAGAAAAAAAAATGAAATTATCTGATAATAAAAATTATTGTCCTTTATATAATTTTTCCTTGAAGGTTTTCATTTTTGCCCTCTTTAAAGGGATTTTATACACGATAAATCAAATGTATTTACAGAAAAATTACATAGTACAAATCCCTTTATGTTATTATGTGAGTAAATTTGAATTTTAGAAAATACATAAATTCATGTATTATTTTTATATTTTGTCCTTTTTGTGTACTGATTGTTTTACTTTTCCTTTTTATCATATTTATGTTCTTTATTCTTTAAGTAAATTTTTTTTTGTATATTTTACATTTTTTTTTTAAATTTTGTATATTTTGAAGCCTTAATTCCATTTTTGTCTTATTTTTTTTTTACTTCAAATTTTTTTTATATCCCTTCTGTTTTTTGTCCTTTTTTAATTAGAAATAATGTGTTTTTATTTTAACAAAGTCCCCATTATCTGTATATTATCTACATATAAAATCTGTTTTAAATCAAAAAGTTTTCAATGTTTATATGCACATACATGTATACATATGTACATATATATCTTACAATATACTACCTTATAGTACTGTTTAAATTACAAACTGAAATTAACCTCCTATACTGAACAAAGGCTACATTTTTTTTATATAAATGAAAAAAAAAACCCTGTGGATAATAAAGATCAAAACTTTTAATGAGAGATATAATACTTAATTGCATCTAAAATGTTGAAAAATAAATTTTCACTTTTATTTGAAATATTCCACAAAATCATGCTTTAACTTCATTTCAAACACAAAATTTTTATGTTTTATTGTAAAATACACGTCTGTGAAATAATTTTTACTTTGAACTTCGACTTTATGACTTTTTTTTTACACTCATCAAAACTTTTCGAAGTTTAAAATATCAACAAAAAAAAAATCATAATAATAAATAAAAAAAAAAATTAAACAAATAGAGAAAAATACCCTGTTCAGTCAGAATCATTTTATTGTATGAAAGTTTCATTCAAATTTTAATTTATTTACAAATGCAGATTTATATATTTACAGTGTTATTTTTAACACTTTTTAAATAGAATTTTCTAGTGTGAAAATGAATTAAACATTTTTTTACATGCTACTGGTCTATGTTATTTATTTATTTTTCAATTCGTTTTTTTTTTCCTGATTTTATGTGTTTTTGTTACACATAATAGTTACACATACTAATTTTGAATTTTGGTTGTATAAAAGATATAAAAAAAAACATATTAAAAGTTTTTCTACCACATAGTATGGAATATAATTAGCATCAAAGCAAATAATGTAAATCATCAACAGAACATTAAAAAACAAAATAAAACAAAATTACAAATAATTTCCTACATTTTGTTGTTTAAAGGAAAAAAAGATCATTTAATCATTTAATGTATTTATATAAACGTTATTCGATTAATTAAAATAAATTATTTTATTACTAAATATCTGTTTGATTAACTCATTTTATTTATAGGGCTTTAATATTTTATGTTATTATGAGCGTGAAGTTAAAAAAAATTTAAAGTAGAAAAAAAAAACTTGATTAAAATTGACTTCCCGACAAAAAAATTAACTGATAGAAGTTCAAAGTTATCGGAGATTTTTGTTTGCAGAACAACATTAATTTTATTTCTTTTGATTTTACAAAGATTATAACGAGATTTTATATTTTAAATAAAAAATTGTTTTTTTTTTTAACTTTATTTTTCGAATTGCGAGCTGCAAATTGTAAGTGAAGTGAAATGATAAATTATGAAAAATTGATTATGACAAATATATGTATGTACATGCTTTCACATTTAAAGGTTTTTATCTCTGTTACATCCTTTTCTTATTTCTCAGTTACTACATTTTAT
Source organism: Anthrax anthrax (assembly GCA_963971155.1). Classification (NCBI taxonomy): domain Eukaryota; kingdom Metazoa; phylum Arthropoda; class Insecta; order Diptera; family Bombyliidae; genus Anthrax; species Anthrax anthrax. The sequence goes on from OZ020119.1 coordinate 21,370,205, forward strand.
TTTCTTTTACTCATATTGTTTGAATTCATCATACAGGATGCATAGGTTATCGTGTATTTCAAACTAAAAATGAACGGAACGGAAACTTCCATAAAAAGAATTTTCCCTTTTACATTCACTTTTTTTTTTTTAATTTTTTACATACTCACTCACTTATTTTATTTACAAATATAAATAATTCTAAACGAATTATGTATATTTAAATTTAAATTTATTCAGTGAGAAGAATTCACAACAATTTCAATAACATAATGTAAATAAATATGAATGCATACACCTTCATTTATGCATTTGTATTCAAATTTGATACAAATTGAATAGTTTACAAATATTTTTAAATATATTTTTTATGTGAAGGATTTCGAAATTTGACAATTTTTCTAAAAATATTTTAAAATTAAAAAATGAAATTATTTTGAAATAACAACAAATTTATTTTACATGTGATGTTTAGGTAAACTTGAAACGTAATATATGACATGTTACCTGGAAAATGTGTTATACCAGAGATCCTATATTAATATAGGATCTCTGATTATACATACAGTACATACATTGAATAATAAAAAATATTACAAAGTACAAAAATATAGATAATATCAGAGTTTATATAGGTATTCTGCATATAAAATTCATATTACATAAAATCCATGATTATTTGATATCACAAATAAAATTTCTATATTTAATCTTAAATACCATTTGATGTCAAACATTCTACGAGTAGTGTGCTACAATAACTTTTGTAGCAAAATACCTATATCAAAATTTTATTTGTAATTTCACAGTTTTGGTTTTCAATTCATGTAGATACATTTCATTGATTTTATTTTATTGAAAAAGTTATCCACATTTTATGATAGTACGATTAGTAAATGTATTCACTTAAAACACTTAAACTTTAAATGGAAATAAATCTAATGATGGTTTTGTGATACATACAAAGTCAAATGGAACTATCAAATTTATTCAACAAATAATTTAAAATTTTTTTGTAAATTGTAATATGTATATTTAAAATTATTTAATCTACAAATAAATCATGAAAAACATATTGATTTTTTATTCATACGAATTTTAATTATGTTTTGATTTCCAATTAAATTGAGTATGTTATACGTTGTTTTCTTGACAACGACAAAAAAACTAAAAAAATGAAATGATTATTCTTATTTCAGTGAAAGAAATAAATAAATAAATAAATATCGTTATGGAAGAGAAAATTTTTAAAATTTTTCAATTTTCCAAACATTTTTTTTCTTCATATTTATAATTTGCAAAAAATAAAAATTCAAATGTACGTTGCATGTATTAAAAATAAAATAAATATTTGAATAATTCTTTTTTTTACTATACAAAACTTTTTATGTATGTACACATGTATTTTGAACAACATACCCAAATTGTTTTTTCCATCAGTAATTAATTTTTATGTAATTAAATTATATTTTCTTGTCGATGTTTTCTATTTTGCATATTTTTTTCTAATTTTCTTCAAAAATACATTAAAATATGAGAAATAAAATAAAAAACAAAATATATATGTAATATGTGTGTATTTATTTATATTTTGATTTTATTCTTGTTAAAAAAGTTTAATTTAAGAAAAATATAATTTTTTTATTTTTATTTTTTTAACATTAAAAATTCTTAAAAACTTTCACATAGTCTTAATGAAATTATTTAAATATATTCATAAAGTTTTATAAAAGTAAAAATGTCAATATTATAAGAAATCAGATTTTTTACGTTCTCTTCAATGTTTTTCATGTTGTTTTTCTTTCTTCATTTTTTTTATCATTTTTTTTTTTGTTTTTTTTTTTTTTTTACAGAATAGAGAACATAAATATGAATGTAAAAAATATAAAATTAAAAATGCTAAAAAGAAATAATTTTCTTGTCTTGTATTTTTATCATATTTGTAGTACATAATTTTTGTTCAAAATTTCCAATTTCTACTATATACATGAGTACACCACATACATATGCTTGAAAATCAAAATTTTTCAGTACATCCATATCCATTTTATGTCTTACATACTGATTACATAATATGATATCAGTCAAACTTAATAAGCACTCTCTATTTTAAATAGAATGTATGTATATTTGCAATATTACAATGTGTGTATAAAATAATTTTTGTTTGTTTTTTTTTTTTTGTTATTCTTTTTTTTTTTTTTTTTTTGGAAAATAACAAAATTTTAAATATTTAACCGCGTAAAAATTAGATGTAAATCATAATAGGATCGTCTATGTCTACACATGACATACATACTAAATGTGAAAAATTTTGTTTTTCCTTAAAAATGTGCTGAAATATTGTAATGTACATATTTTAATGTAATAACAAACCACATAAATAAAAAGAGAAAATTATGTAGTACTTTTTAAAAAAATGTTTTATTCGTTATGATAAATGTACATAAAGATTTTGTTAATGTTAACATTTAAACTATATGACAAAAAATTTGCTTGGTATATGTGTACGTACGTATATGACTATATGTACACTTAAAAGAATTTGAATTCAAAATGAAAACTGAATTTTATAACGTAAAAAAAACGAAATGAATTTTGTATAAGTTGAAAATATAAATTTGAAAAAAAAAAAATACATTTAATGAAAAATATAAAGAAAAATAAGAGAAATACAAATTTAGTTTAATTTTTTTTTTTTATTTTGCAAATTTTTTTGTTAACTCTAAATTGCATGAAATTTGCATAGATTTATTATAAATTTTTTATTTTATTGCTGCAGCATGCATTTCAATATTTAATTTATTTTATGTTTAATTTTTGAGAAAAAATGTATGTGTTTCAAAATTTTCAGAAGGATGCATTTATACATACACTGACACTCGTATATTTGATTTTTCAAAAAGATTCATCTATGTATGTCTATGTATTTGCATTTTACTAATTGTGATTCATTTATGAAGTACATAGTTTGTATATATGAATGCATAAATGGAATAAACATACATATATTGAAATAGAATGTGAATACATGAGAAATAACATTTTTAATTTTAATTTTAACAAAAACAAAAATAGATATATTTGAAATGAACATACGAATAGATAACAACAAATAATAATATTAATACAAGATTTAATATTATATGACGATGATGAAATGAATTTATGAAATAGAAATTTTAAAATTAAATGTATCGATTCATTTCTACTATATGCAGCTAATTAAAATTGTATATACATATATGTATGTATATGTAATAAATAATAAATGTATAAAAGTGTTAAATTTCTGATGCACTATAGAGAACATAAAAATTTATACACATTATGGACATCCATACATATGTATATTGTATATAGATTTGTTTCAGGAATTTTAGTTTTTAAATGTACAACGTGCATCATAAATTTGAAATGTTTTCTAATGAATATAATCAATAAAAATTTACATAGAAAATTTTTAATTGCAAATTCTGCAAATAAAATCATCATTTAAAATTATATAATATCTATGATGTAGTTATAAAAGACGATTTTAATAATAATCCAATGTACATACAAATGTAATAATAATTTTAATATTAGTAGCTTAATTATGTATACGTTTACACAAAGTACATCCTTTCTGCACTGATGCTGATGAGAATAATAAAATTGTACAAAATACATGCAGTAAATTTTAATGTTAAGTGTAATTTTTGTATGTAGATCGTATGATTTTATGATTTTAATACAGAAATATTATAGAAAACGCACATACATTTGTAGTACAAACGTTTAAAGATTACTGTTTGTGCCACACATTAATGTTACTTTTGCAGTAATGTTGTATAAATTCATTATATATGCAATATATTCTAATTTAAATTAAAGCAAAAATATTAGTCCTTTTTTTTTTAAAATAAATATTTTTTTTTTATCAAAATTCAATGAATTACATTGAATATATGAATATTGTACATTTGGATAAAAATTGTTCCTAACAATTTTAGATAACATTTCATAGAATCCTTTACATACTGAGAAAAACACAATTGTACAAATAATAATATTGTTATTTTCCTTTTTTTTTATTTTGCTCTACAAATTAATTATTAATTTTTATCTCGAATTTCTTATATTCCAGAATCAAAAAATCATATTAAAGTCATCGAAAAATTTACGCATTTGACATACATATGTAACTGCTGTAGTTACACAATGCATTATTTATGCTTTGTAATATGCATTATCTTATGCAGAAAATTTTATTTATTTTTTTACATATTTTTTTTTTTTAATTTTATTTCCGATCATTATTTTAAAAGTCATTATTAAGAAAACAAGAAACCATACATAAAATGCACTACATAGTCATTACTGGTAAAAAATGTGAATTTAATCCATTTGAATTTAAAAAACAAAAGAAAGAAAAATGCATGCTGTTTTATTTTAATTTTAATGTGCTTTAATAATCCTTTTTTTTTGTGTGTTTCATTATTATGTAATATATAACATGCATTTAATTCTACTTGATATTATCTGATTTTAATTCATTATAAGAGATTTTAATTTATTAGGAATAATATTTGTGTTCCAATATTTATTAATTAAGATATCATTGCATATTTTATATAAGTGAATATTTTAAATATTTTATGTATAATAAATAATTTATTATGCTTGTTTATGTAACAATAATAAAATATAACAATGTGCTTAAGATTATAAGACTTATCATAACAACAAAGTGTTTTATATGGCGCCATTATTTATTTAATTGTTATCATTTAACAAAGGAAATTTATGTATGTATAAAACATGTAATTTACATTTAAACACATGTACATACATATACATATGTGTAGAATAATAAGGTCAACTAAAAAGAAATTCAGTAATTACAATTTACATATACAGATTTGTAATGAAGCAAAAAACAAAAACACGTAGAATACGAAAAGTCTGTAATTAATTTATAAAGTATGAAAATGTGTATTCGTTTTTCTATCTACAGAAAATTGAACAACAAAAAATATAAAGTGTAAACATTCAAGGATATGAAAAAAGGGAAATACATTTTTTCATGGTAAATTTCAGATATTTTACATGGACAATTTAATCAAATGGTATTGCTTTATTTGTTTCCTTTCTTCTCATCTAAAAAAAATAAAATAAAATTTGTTATCATTTTTATGGAACAAAAAATCTGGACTTTTTTTACATACAATTTATTACTTTTTTATTATGAAAAAAAAAACATTGTATTTTTTTTTTTTTTTGAGTAATTGTTAAGAGAAAATAATTATTACCATTTTAACATAGAATTTAAAAATTGTCTGAAGTGTTTGCTTTAATTGTTTGCATAACTGCATTCTGATCTGAATAAAACAGAATTAACAAAAAAAAAAAGGATAAGAAATAAACAATTAATGAAGAAAAATAACACATTTTATAACAGTATACAAAAGTATATGTGTAACATACAGAATTGTATTGTATAATGGATTTTTTGTTTTTGTATCATTTTACATACATACATACATATGTATATACTTTAACCCCTTTTTTTGTGCCTGAAATAGCTTTTAATCGATTTTTTTCTGTTTGAAGTTTTTTTCCCACTTTTCGTTATATTTTTTTTCTTTTTAAAATAAAAATTTGCAATGTATTTATAAAGTAGATTTTTAATTGAAAGTCATTTTACTATGAAGAATGATGGTTCACGTGAAGAATCTTTTACAAATTTATGCAATTTTTCTTTTAATAATTTTAATAACGACAAAAAATAAAAAATTTAAAAAGAAAAAATAAATGAATAAAGACATTTTTTAATGTTTCCTTATACAGTAAAATATATCATATGTATGTTGAAAAAATAAAATAAGTTGAAAAAAATTATTAAGTACTAAGAATATTCTAATTGAATTTAATTTTTAATTTTTTTCTCTTCTTTTATCTTCATTTTTCTATGAATGTGCAATACATATACCTACATAGTTTAAATTTGATGATGATGGCAATGATGATGATGATGTTTTAAATAAAGAATTTTCTATTACATTTTCTGTATACGTAATTGTAAATGGGTGAAAAAGTTTTTTAAAAAGCTCAAGTGTATATAAAAAAGGATGTCAATGAATTTTTTGTAAAGGAAGAATGTAATCCTATTTTATAAAAGTGAAATGTCTAATACAATCATAATAACATCTCATTATATTTGTATTTTCTTCTTCCGCATATCACCTATAAATGTGTACGTATACTTACATATACACATTTTTACGCTATAGGAAGAAAATTTAAAAAAAAAAAAAAAATTAATAATTATACAAAGTTTTTGTTTTTAATTTTATATTGTAAAAAAATTTATCTTTATTTATAATTCGTATGTTTTGCTATTTATAGATTCACAAAATTTATAATCATTACATGATCTAATGTATCATTAATGCACTAAAGAAAGTAAAAAGTAGAAATACGAAAATAAAAGAAAATCATTTTAATATTATATTTTGCATATGAAGCTAATAAATCATAATTTTATCATATTCTGATATATATGTACATAATATACTATAATGTGAAATTGCCTTCAACTAAAATTGGTGTTAAAATATATTTTTCTAAAAAAATTTAAGTAATAACAAAAATATTTTTCTTTTGCATCTTTAAATTTCGCTAAAGTTTATATTAAAATTTGCATAAATGTTATTTTTGGACGCATATATATACACCTACATATACATACTTAGTAAACTTTATTAGTTGCCATAATCATGATATGATTTCGTTCCAAATAATAAAAAAAAAAAAGTTTTTTCTTTTCTTTTCCAACTCCAAATATTTTTATAGTATTTTTGGAACATTGACAGAATAATTTTATTTTATTTTTGGTTTTCTCTTTATACAATTTTTTGTTTTTGTTTTTTTTTTTTTGCTTTTTATTATTACCAACATTATCTGTCTGTACATATTTTAATTTCATTATAGCAATAGAAAATATTTATTTTAACTAAAATCTAAAAAGTAGTTGAGAGCACATAAAAAAACACAATGTGAAAATTGCTAAATGGACATTTTTGGCAAGAAAAAAAAAATTTCTTCAATCTATTACTAATTTCAGATCCATACAAAATCTCTTCGACTTCATAGTTATTTCAATTTTATTTTTTTCGTTAGCATAAATATGAACATACATATTTTGTTTTCTTTGTTGTAATAAAGTATAAAACAAATTTTGTACTTAACATATTTTTCGCATACCATGTACTAAAAGCATTATATGTGTATTATATTAGATTTGGAACAGTAAATTGTGGTATTTGGTGTTATGTAAGTCAAATATCTAATATTGAAAATTTGATTATAAATATATATACTACATACATATGTATGTACATATATGTAGATATGTACCACAAAAAGGATTCTTTGCGATTTTCATGCATAAACATATGTATATACATATGTAAGTACAAAATATACAATATGTATAAACCTTATAATATACAATTTCGATTTGTAGCAAAAACTTGTTAATTGAAAACTTATACTTTAGTTTTGAACAATTTTCAGAATGAATTTTATATGATTGTAGTTTCTTTTTTGGGTCCTTTTTTGTCATCTACACAAATATGTACTTTTTTATATTCTTGATGTCCTTTTTTGTTATAAGTAAAAAAAAAAAGAATTCACTTTTTGTTTTTAACATTCACATGAGGTTTAAACTTATTCAGATAAAAGTAATTCTGTTTTATTTAAGTTTTTTTTTTTTTGTTATATTTGGAAAATAATTTTGTATTCTCATGATATGAAATGTTACTGGATATCACTTAAATTTTTAATAAGAAGCGTATGCGTATTTCAAACTTTAATATTGGGAAATAAATTTAAATTTTTTAAAATGATCGAAAATTTGCCAAAATCACCCTCAATACCTAATAATTTTGAATAATATGAATTTTATAAATTTTTATGTTACACAAATACTATTTGTATTATGGATTTATGTATTTACATATTAGAACAACTGTTTCTTATTGTATGAATATCTCTGAACATCATTGATGCCCTCGATTAAACTGAATTGAATAATTTTTATTTACTTTCTTTGTTTTTCCTTTTCTAATTTTTCGTCATTTGTTATATTATAGTTTCTTGAAATTTCTTAAAATTATTGTGTTACATAAGAAAGGACAGGATCAAACATGGTATATACATATGTACTTAAACATCTATTGTATAAATTTCTATGTATAAATATACATCATCTGTTCAATGTATTGAAAACATCCACTGTGCTCTATTTTTATAATCATGATGTAGATAAAATTTAAGTCAAAATAATGACTTGGATGTGACATAATCCTTTAATTCCTGTTAAGCTACCATAAAAAACAAAAAATAAAAATAAACAAAAAAGAGATAGAGCCTACGTAAAAATATCATTATTTATTTATACCAACTGTATGTACGTACAAATGTATGCGGTTGATATTGGTGTAATTACAGAAAAATACAAAAATGCTTTTTACTTGATTAAAAGCTGTAATTTTTCTGTATTTTAATCTTATGCTACATTATATAAGAACTATTATGTACATTTTTTTGTATGATGGTTTCGTTTCGTTTCGTTTCGAATACACTTATTTTTTTACTACTATACATAGTACATGTTTAATGGATTTAAATTTGTATAGTTTTATTTTCATCATATAGTATATGCGCTACATTATAGTGAAACGTATACTTATTTTCGCCTATTTACTTCACTAACTGATTAAGTAACTAACGAACTAAATAGAAATTTTACTGTAAAATTTTTAATAAGCTCATATGTACACATATGCAGTATTATAAGGCAATGTAAAAAATAGTTTAAAAATTTTCTTATAGAAAAATTTCAAATGAATATAGAAAAAAATTTAAAAAAATACAAAGTTTTCAAGTTTTTATGATCATGCGGCTGAATTTAAATGATGTATTGGTTCATTTAGTTTTTTAGAACATTCTTTATCCGTATACTATTGTATGTATATTTTGAGTATAAATAACGCAAAAAGTATGCTTATAAGTTAGTGTTGGTAACTTACTTTACATTTTAATACGTTATAAGTTAAAGAGAAAAATAGTCGTACAGTAAATAAAGTTGGTAAACCACCTATCGAGCTTTGAAAATTATATCAAACAAAACCAGCCTCTTAAATATACCACATAACTGCTTAGAATTTTCATACATTTACTCTTTACTATATACGTAATACGTAAGTAAGAACGTTAATATCCATACGTACGTACTGCAGTACAAGGATGACGATGATGATGATGATAATGATGATGATGACGATTATCCTTTACAAGAGCATATACATACATACATATATTTTACACTGTAATATTACAGCAGTTTTTCAATTATATAAACTTTTGTGATACTTTACTTAGATGTTGTTAATAGACCACTGAGGAAAAAAATTCAATTGTTTTTAATACCGTTTAATGTACATTACATAACGTACTTGAACACATTATCTAACAATTTATGTACATTATGGTATATTATATAATATAACCTACATATAAGTATACCAATTTAGTTAACTCTTAACTAAAAGTTCGTCATTCGTTTCTCAATATACGAGTACATATACATACATAGATTGTTAGTCAACTATATGTACAGCTTATAAAATATATGTATATATATTATTAAAGCCAACAAACCACATACTATAATGATGTTAACTATAGAACAATTTTAATTCTAATACTTTGGTTAGTGGTTTCGTTTTATAAACATAAACATAATATTGCTTCTATTTTGCAACATTACATAAACAGCACAATATCATAATATCAGCAATTTAACTATACCATGTGTGTAATATAATGACAATAAAAACAGCATAATAACATCTAACACTTACAGCCGCAGTTGTAAAAGCGCCAGTACATATATGCAGAAGTAATAATAATAATTCTTACTACAAATACAGTGACAAACAAAAACGGAACAAATTCAATCTATATTTCATTCAAAAAGTTTTCTCAATACAAAATTTATTATAGTAATATGGTTCTTATTTCTTTTTATTACAAATATTATCAACCAATTTTCCTTACTTCATGGAAAGATACATATGTGGTTTTCTGTAATATATTTCGTTGGAAAAACTTTACAAATGCACCACAAAATTATAAACGTTATTTTATTCTTATTTTTACTACATATGTATATGCATTTTGTATTTAAATAATACAATAAATGAACGAATTATATAACGTTAATTTTTAAATACTTTCGTAGGAATAAAACAAAAAATCAAAAGATAATTTTAAAAAAAAAACTAAATACATGTGTGGTACCGGTTACGTATGTAGGTATCTATAAAAACATGAATATGTATGTATGTGTATTTAAAATGTGCATGTAAAGATTTTAATAAAGAAAAATATAAATATAAATTATATAAGTAATAATGTTACCCCGATTCAATATAATTCATTCGCACATATTATTTTTTTTTCTTACATTGATGAGGAAACTTGTAAATTACATCCACACATAGTACATATGTATGTATGTACATATACATATTTATACAATCATGTACATCATTAAATAAATTTGTAGGCGTATGTACCAACATTTGCTATATTGCAATTCAAATATTTTCATGCTTTTTGTATTTATATGTTTTTATAATTCTTTTGAATAAATTTATGTTTTATAATAGAAGGATAACTATAAAGAAGCCACGACCTGATTAAGTCAACATTGCAAAGTTCAAATCAAAAATAGAATATAAAGTTAAAAAAAAAATACATATTACATGTATGCTATATTATGTAATGAAGAAAATGTACATGCATGTAATCAACAGTTGAAGCATGCATATAAAAGAAAATGTAGGAAAAAGTTAAAAGGAATAAAAATCAAATATCCGCACATATAATATACATGTGCATGTAAATTTGTGTAATTGTTTAAAAAAGTAACAAAAGACGTATTGCAGCAGTAACGCGTTAAAATTCATAAACGAGTACGAATACATACATACCTATATGTACATACATATGTTAGCATGGTATGTATCTGATAAGAAAAATGTATACATTATACTTTCCTTCGCAAGCATAATGGGTGAGAAGGCAAACCATTTTATAGAACGATAATGGTGTGTGCAGAACGACGATATTGTGATGATACTATACTATACTCCTTTTGATATTTCTGGTGTTGATGGTGATGGTAATGATGATGATATTATTCCTTTTTATTGTTGTTATTTTTGCTATTCTTCATAATGAATTCATGAAGATTTCAACATGGTAATTCTTGCTGACTTTCCACAACCTAAAGTTCTCAATTATTTATTATTTACGAAATGAATACAAGATTACATGTGAGCACATTATATGTACATATACACATATCTATAATATGTATAAAAATTGTATTTTCCTGTGTTTTCTATACAAATAGAAAAAAAAACTAAAATAAGATACATAAGAAAATGATGATAAAAAAGAATATAGTTTTGAAATGCTAACAACTTGCTTTAATTATATATCTTTTGAGTAAATGTAATCATATATATACTATCTTCTTGCACACTATAAAAAGTATACTAAATTATGTATGTAATATACATGTATCTCTATCAGCTTGTTGACATGGTTTTATTTTATTTTTTATTTTTATTTTTATTTATTTTCACTTTATATACATACATATGTATTGTGTACACTTGCAAAAACAAGAATATGAAAGAAACAGATTTACAAGAAAAAATTATACAAGAAAATTTATTTTAAATGGACTTTAGAAATAAAAATATTTTCATCTTATTTCCCTTTTTGAATTCGTTACATAATTTTTTTCTTGTGTTATAACAAAAAAAAAAAAAAAAAAAAAAAAAAAAATTCTTGTAATATTACATATTTACTTCATTGTATTTCATTCGTAATTCAGATTTGAAAAAAAGTTTACATAGTTTTTTATGTTTCATTCATTTATTTTGATTTTTTCTTTTTTTTTTTTTAACTTTTTATCTTCTCGTTTTCCTTCTTTTTGAAAAAAAAAAAATATAATCATACAATTAATTACAACACTTATTCACTTAGTGTTGTATATATACGTACATATGTACATAGAAATTAAATTAATGAAAATTGTTCTTCAAAATAAAAGTGAAAAAAATTCATTCATTACGCGCTCTAACAATCATAATGACGGGATTAAAAGGATTTTCTTTTTTGTTGAAATTAGGAGTAGGTATACCGGTAACATGATGGTATTTTTTTATTTTAATAAAGTGTTTACTATTTAAATTTTTTTTTTTTTAATTTTTTTTTAATTTTTTTCCATTTCTGGTATAATTTAAATGGACTTCAAGCTCTTGTCTTATTTGACAAAAAATAAAAGAATAAAATGATGAAAAAAATGTTTACAATTAAAAATATCCAAAACTCTTATTCCTTACTTTTTTTTTGTTTTGTTTTTTTAATTAGCAAATAAATTTACATTTTAAATGAATAACACAAAAGTTTTTTTGATTTTATACTTTTATTTTTCTTAGTTGAAAAATAAGATAAAATGAATTAAATCAAAGTGATAATGATACAATAATTAAAATTTTCTAAATTAGCTAATCAATTAGATCTTTTTTATATCTTTGAATGACGCCTATTTTTTTTCCTTTACATATAAAAAATAAATATACAGGAAATTCGTGATCACCCTTGGTCCATATTTACGTAATTATGTACATTTACATTTGTTAAGATACATTGTGAACGTGTATGTACATATGTATCTCGGTCTCGGTCAAATAATTGCACTAATATTTATAAAAAAAAAATGCTCAACAAAGAAGAGAATTGTAGAAAAAAAAAACCATAAAGTAAAATTTATGATTTTTACATACTTTCTTAGAAATAACAAATGTTACAGTAACATTTCGTGTTCGTTACAATGTTCGTTTGCACTGAACATTTTATGTATAATTTAATTTACAATTTTTTTAACATAAATATTATTTACACATTTTATGAAAAAAAAAAAAAATGAAAATCAAATAATAAAATTTTCGAATCATTATTAAAACTTTTAATTGAAAGTTTTAAAGGCTTATGAATTTTCCAAATATTTACATGATGTTAACAAGGAATTAATCATGAAAATGCAATATAATTATTAATTTCGTATATATATATATGTATGTATGTATACAATACACCGCAAGTTATCGTAAAATATTTGTGATATGTGATATGTGTACATATATCAACATGTCGTAATCATTACATTTTAAATGAAAATTTTATGATTTTCATAATATTCAATCTATGTATAAAATATTGAAAAGTTATAAATTTGAAAATCTGTTGTAAGTTTTTCGTCTAATATTTATAACGAACGAATTTAAACATATGCGTGTATAATGTACATTTAAAATTATAAAATTTATATATGTATATGCAACATAATGTGTGTACATGAGAATAACGCACATAAAATACAATATTTATATACGGAAAAGATTTATATCAAAGTTATATATACTATATTTATTTTAAATACAAATCTGAGTGTATGTGAATGCAAATTATTTTATAAAATTTTAATGAAATCTGAAAATTTATTTACTCGTGAAATATATGGAATCTATGTTACTATGAAATAGTAACGCAATATTGCAACATACTTGTCTGCATATGTATATGTACATATGTATGTACAACAAAGAGAACATATTAAATACGTATGTAATTGAAATTTTCTCATTGATGTGAAAATTCATTACATTGTAAAAGACACATTATTGATTAGTTAACAATAAACAACTATAAAATGCAAATGACTTAAAAGCACAAATTTTTCAAAGTGTTTATTGAAGTATAAAACAATAAACTAATACTAAATTTATTGAATCTATGCATGTATTTAAGCATATATACATACATATATATTTTTAGATTTTATAATTTTTAAGAATTTGTATATGTATTTGGTTGATTTATAATTCGAAATCATAAAATTCAATAATTACAATTTAATTGAAGTAAAACAGGTATATCATCATCATTAAAATATAATAAATTAAATAAATAAAAGAACGATATACATATAAAATAATGAAGAAAAATTCTTTGTTATGTTCTTGCAGCTGTAATATTAAATATATGTTTGTTTATAATTTTACTTATAAAATTGATTATTTAATTTGGTAGATATTTCCTGTATGTTCTTTTCATTAAAGTGTGTATATTGCTCGTTTATCACAAATTTCAAACAATATTTTAATTATGAATAAATAATTCACATAAAGGGAAACATCAAAAAAAAAAAAAAAACGAAAATAAATTACTTTTCTTATTTTTTTCTGCTTTGTTTATCTTCATTAAATAGCCTTCACCTGTTCATATCGTGATGTCGATGTTTCTTTAATTCTGTGTAATTTTATTATAGAAAATGATGAAAATAAAAAAATTTACTTTCTAATTTCCCTTATAAACTACAAATTAATAATATTATAAACTTGCATAGCTATATGTATACATCGGCGTATGCACATATAATTATATATATGTTTGAGCACAGTGCAAATAACTTCCTACTTTACTTATCATTACTCTATTATGTAGAATATATACTAAGAAAAATCTCCTTCTAAACAATAAATAAATGTTGTTAAGTCAATTTATAGAGGTTGATATTCTGTGTTTGTCTTTTGTTTACATTTTAAATACATACACTATATCAATGTCTATAACTTACAAATTATCCTGTTATTCGTTAGTTTGTTTGTCTCTAATTTACAACAAGAAAAAATCATTCTTTATTTGTATGTACATATATATGTATGTATTGTACATGAAAACAAATTATGGGCGTATTAATTTCTCATTCTTTATACAAGGGTATTTCCTTTTTCGACAATTTTAAATTCATACAATATCCAAGGACTTATAAAATTTGTTCACCAAATTTTCATCACCTTTTCATCATTTCACTTTTTTGCTTTACTATGTATATAAATATTTTACTCGTATTTGTATTATATAAATGCATATATTCATGTATGGGTATGTATCATTATATACCCATAAACAACACCTCTTTATATTTATATGTATTACTTTGTATAAAGTTCATGAAATTAAAGAAACGAAGAAGAATAAGCAAATAAGAAAAAAATAAATAAATTTAAACATCAAGCCTCTTCTTCATAATGTTATATGAATTGTGTACCAATTTTACATTACTACCATATATACATACATACATGTACGTCTACAAACATTATTATTATTATTTCATTTTACTGTGTATAATTCATGTTATATATTTGATTAGGGCTTCATTTATATGGGTGTATTAAGTATCCTCCTACTACAGTTTAAGGTACATTGTAATTTTCTAAAGTTCTGTTTTTTTATATTTCTTTTCGTGTTTTTTCCTCCTGTTATTTTATTTTTTTTTTATTTATTTTATTAGTATGTATTTTGTTAAGTGTTTGTAAATAAAGTCATATCCATTTAACATGTTTCATATATATTTAAAAAAAAGTAAAATAATCAAAAAAAAAAGTCAAAATTTCTTGTTTTGTACATTTCTATTCTCATACTTTTATACATTTTATTCATTTGTATTTATTTTATTATTTTGCAGGTGAAGTGCTTTCCGTTTTTGTTAATTTTTTTTTCTACTCGTCTGATGTACAATTTCATAAACATGAATTGATGAAATTATTTTGCATAAAATTTTTTTATGTAATAAATCAACAAAGTAAGTAAAATTTTATTGTTATTATCATTATTTAATGTAATATTACAATTTGAAAAAAAAAAAAGAGAAAAAAAAATGGAACTTTTGTGTACTCTGCTAGTTAATTTAATAATAAATATTTATGTTGATATTATAAGGTTGATAACCCGGAAACGTTTTTCTCTTTAGAAAAAAAAAAATAATAATAATGTAAAGAAAAAAAATTCAAAATTTAAAAAATAAAAATAAAATGCAAAGTCAGCAAAATGCTAAATGTATACAAAATGTGAGAATTAAAAATTATGTATACATTTACTTATACACAGTGTATGTTAAATATTTGACAAATGCAGACACTAAACAGTAAACATTCTAGAGGGAAAAATTGAAATATTTTTTGGCAAGTATTATGTGACAATGGAATTGCTTCTTTTTTATTTGCTTGAAAAATCGTGAAGTTAAGTATGATATTAAAATACAATTAAAGTAAATTGCATGTATGATACAAATGTCATACATAAAAATTATTCTTAAGTAGCAACATACTTAAATCGTAAATTGCTAGGAATTAAGCCAAAATTTTTTCTTGTTTCATATTGAATTTTTTAAATTTCTTAAAATGTTCATATATTTTTCATATTTTGCTCTATTTGAAATGCATAATCACTAAACTGTTTATAAAAAAAAAAAAAAAAATCATGTACCTATACTGTGAACAATTACCATTTCTTTCACTTCTTGATTTTCATAAATCTAGGTCTCTTCTGGAATTGCCTGGAATTGCGTGAAATTACATTAATCATAGTTAAAAACATTTTCTTTAAAAATAAATCTAGTAATGTCAACCAACTTTGTTACGATTGTGATTAATTGCATAAGGACAAATTAATGAGCAGGGCAAACAAAATTAAACCATATAGTGTGGTGTAAATATTGAACAACTAGAAATTATGTCACTGATTTAAATCAAATCATTTTTCAGGTGAGCTTGAACCGTTACAATAATAATGTACATGCATACTTGAATGACATTTTAAATGCATATAATATACGTACATAATTTATATAATTTAAAAATAATTATGTATGTACGCAAATATTTAAAAATCTTTTCAAATAGAAAAATGGAACAAAGAAAAAATTGTATTTATATAACAGTTTAATTAACCCTAATATATTTGCATATGTAAACGTTTTCATTTGATACATAACCAAACAGTTAATTAAATATGTTCAAAATCAGAACATGCTATAACTCAATTATGCTATTTAATTTACTATGTGTATTTTATTGTATGAGTACTATATAAATATATTATGCATTTTGCATTCGACTTTTACACATTACATTCTTATAATTTTCTATTTTTATTTTTCATTTACGATTTTTCTTTTTCGTTGTGAATTGAAATTTATCGTGAATAATTGAAAACTCATACAATTTTTATTACATAAGTATTTTATGATATAATTAATTTTTTGTATGTGCAATTGCATATGCATTTCAAGAAAACGTAATTCACATTTTATTGACAATTATTAATGAAAATAAAATTAAGCAAAATTATGCATTGTAAACAAACATATAAAAGGTGTATAAAATTGAAATAAAATAAACTAAAGTTAATTTTAGTTTAAAATTAATATTCAGGTTATTACAGCAATAATACTGAAAATTTTGTTGGTTTTTACATAAAAATGTACCCAGTACTTACGCGCAAATATGAAATGAAAATTTTTTAATTTTCATAAAATTCAAATAAAGATAAAGTTTTAATTATTATACAAATTAGAAACGATAAACTTCTAAACCAATCGGTCTCAATATTATGCGGTATATATTATATGGTAACATCAAAAGTTACTACCATCTGAACTTAAACAAACAATGCAATGCCATACTTATGTACATATGTACATATGTAGTTTAAAAATATGTGCGATTCTTTTGAATATAAAAACATTATATTTACATTAAAATTCAGCACATTCGAATATACAATCTGCATCAGTGCTATCGTTTCCTAAAACTTGAAAGCATTATAACATGTTCGAAAAAATCGTTTTTTTGATTAAGTTTTCTAATTACAAACAACCCTGTTATATTTATTCAAATGCTTTCTTTTGAATGTTTGAAATTTTTTTTAGACTGCTATGTTGTTTGCTATGTGGTTTGCTATTACTGTGTGAGAAGTGAACTGGTTTTATTCACTTCCATACTTCATGTAAACTGGTCAGTGGTCTGGTGCTGGTCTAGTACACATAGCCATTGTGCACATCACACCAGTTTAGCAGTATAGTTAGTAGCATAAATGAGGGTGACAAATGATAATCCTTATTCAATTCAGTTACCTTTTAAACGTGAAAGAAGACGGATGATATTGTACAGTGGCTCTTGGATTTTATTTTCAAAGCCGGCATATGGAAGCAATATTCAAAATTTGAATTTCATAATAAGTAATAATTTTTGTCTGTTTTATTACATTTAAAAACTTTAAAAACAAAAAATAACACATATTAAATTAAATGCATGTAATACTAAAAAACAGTATTTTCATCTAGACGACAGTATTGCAGTGTCAGACATCGAAAAGCAGTAAAAATAATGCAATTAAAATAAAACGATAGCACTAATCTGTATATGAAATAACAAAAACACAAAAAAAGATTGATATATGTACCTAGTACGTAAGCCTTTCAATGTAATTCATTGGGTGTACTCGACAAGGAAAATAAGAAAACCAAAAAAAAAAAAAAGAACAACGAAAAACTCAGTTACAAAACTTTTTTATTTTTTTATTCAAACGTCATGTGTTTGATAGAAAAAGAAATTTGATGTTAAATATGTTAACATATGTCAAAATTTAAATAAACAATCTGGATACGATTACGTGAACGTACATACATATATATCTACATAAATGTGAAAAAATCGAGGAATTTCATTATTTTCGAATAAAAAACCAAAAATAAATAGAGAAAAAAAATCAAAAAGAAAACAGTAAATTTCTAAAAATGCAAAGAATATTTGTTTATACGTTCTTCTTTTTGCATTTTATAATGTTGTAAAAAAGTGTTATTCTATCTTTTGCATGTATCTACATACATAAATAAATACACATGTAAAGCATGTACATACATATGTACGTTAGCACAATTTTATTGATCTTACACATTGTATCATTACCATTTTAAGATGATATTTTCGAAATTTGAACTTAATATAGTGAAACTCATCACATAATCAAATTAAAAATGCAGAATTGATTATACCATAGGAAGTAATTCATGTAGCTATTTGCTAATTAAAGCAGAAAAGAAAAAAGATTACATAAAAAGTTTTTGATGCTAATTGACATTACTGCAGTTTTTACTTTTCTCTGATAAAAAGTATCGAAATTAAAAATCAACGTGTTTAGAATTTCAAAATTTCGGAAAACTAAAAAGCTGAGTATTTTAAAAATGTACGTTAATACAGTACATACGTACATAAAATCTATACAATGAATGTAACATAACTTTTAATTTTCACTCGTACACATGATATGTACATACTTAGATACATACACATATGTACGTATAAGAGATAATTCAACACTTTATTTTCTTTAAAAAGTGAAAAACTACGATATTACGAAATCAACATTATCGCCCTCAAAATAATACTTCCTTTCATTATTTTATGTACACATTTATTGGTTCCTTTGTTTCTTCTCAATTTTATTTTTATTTGTTAATACATGTACTTTGTTATTTTAGGCACATTTAAAAAAAAAATTCCGATAATATTTTGTTACCACAATTTCGTTACGTATCCTTAAATATTTGAATATACGTATATAAACATGTACTTATATGAATGATGTATATATGTCTGTATGTATATGTAAAATGTAAATGTACAAAATATATTGTAACACACAATAAAGAAGGATTATTGTTAATAAACAAAATGTATCTTTTAATGTATAACATGCCTGTATTTGATTCATAAATGTAAATAATAAAATAATGTATATAACAATTTTCACATGATTTGTATTCGAGAAAATAACTATACTATTTGCTATAATGTTCAAATCAGCACCTGAGTCTCATATACAATTATTTGCTAAAATTTATGATGTTTTCAATAGAAATTATGGAAGAACACAAAGTGAAAATATCCTGTTCTATAGAAAATATGTACATTTACTAATAAATACTTCGAAACGTATGCATGCAGAAGTGAGCACTTATACATATACATACGCATGTACGATATAAATATAAAGCTATTATAATATTTTCATGAATAAATGTACATATACATATTTTCAAAAACTTTTCACTACAAATTATTATTTAAAGGTTATTCGCTTTTAAAAGTTTTTTGAAATTATTGTTATTCAATGTTTTCTTAATAGCAGATTCGTGGTTTGTACATATTTAATAGGATAAAATGTGAATATACATAATTTTCATTCATTAATTATATGTATATATACTTTGCGTCCATTCTGTACAGGGTGAAATTATTATGTATTAATTTATTGTTTTCTTTATCTTTTAGTTTATTTGTCTTTTAATATTTGCATTTCTTTTCTTTGTTAAAATTTCAAATAACAAAAGTCTTAAGAATAATATTTGTTATTGATAAATATTTAAATTTTCACCACTTGAAAAATAATATTTTATTGTTGTTTAATTCTTTATTTTATTTTTTTTTTTCTTTCTTAATTTTCTATTATTTGTGCTAGAGTACATTCATTGTATGATACATTAAAATTTTAACACTGACTTCCAGTATACTTTTTAATAAAGACTTTGCAAAGTTTTTAAACTTTTTTTGTAGTATAAATATGTATTCTAGCTACATACGTATGTACATGACTATTATGTAAGTGCAGATACTTACAGATACAAAATATTCATTTACTGTGCCATATATAAGTATCTTATAATACTGTACAAATAAATTATAAATTTAAAAAGAAAAACAACATGATATAAATTTTGTTCTTGTTTGATTGTTGTTAGCTAGACTGGTGACTTCTTTCTTAAATGATCTTATGAGAAAATTGATGTATGTACATATTCTGTTTTTCATTTACTTGCACATGTACTTACATACATACAATGACAGACCTTTTTCATTTAATTCTTTTTTCTTATTAATTTTTTTGTGCTAACAACTATTCTTTAAGTTTAAAGAAATATGGACAAAAAAAAATTAAAAAAAAAAAAGAAAACTTTCATACATAACATTACAACTAAATAACTGTATGTCTGTGAAGTATGTGCTTTCATCTTACGCAGTACTTTTAAATAATAAAAAAAAAAATATACATATAAACACTTGGCAAAAATGGAAACCAAAATGATAAAGGAAAAGTTTATACGTTCATCTTAATTTTTTTTTTTGCATTTTTTACTTTTTTGTAATTCCACCAAAATGGCTGTACACACGATATGTATATGAATGCACATAAATATGTATAATGCAATCAACCTTAAAAAGTTAAAAGTTTTAATTTTCTTCCTTTATTGTTTTTTTTGTTTTTGGACAAAAATTTAAACAGAAAGTTTTTGAAAAAATGTGGAAAAAAGAAGGGTTTGAAAAAAGTAAATAAAAATAAACAAAAGACCTAACGATATTTAAATTTTTTTTTTTTGTTCTTAGAATTTCACATGAAAGAAGTATAACGAATAATTTTTTTTTTTTTTTTGCTTTAAACGAAACGAAAAAAAAAAGAAAAGCAGAGGGAAATTCTTTCTTTTTCAATTGAGGATGCTTAATTGCTCAAAGTACTTTTCAAGTAAATTTTACGCAAGATTAATGAAAAGTAAAAAAAAAAGGAAGAAAAAAAAATAAACATGCGTATATGAAAATGTCAATATATGCAATAATTAAAAATTAAAAATCTGTTTAATTAAGAGCAAAAAGGAAAATTGAATGTTTGTTCATTCAAATCATGTTTACTATCGTGTCTTAAAAAAGAAAAAATTTCTGTTAATTTTTGTTGTTATACTGTTGTTTGTGCTGTAAATAAACAAAATTTACATACATATTAATTTTTTCATTACAATTTTTAATTTTTGCTTTTTTCAACATTCATGAACATTATGTTGTTATGTTTAATTTATTTTTTTTATGTAAATACTTTTTGAAATAACAAATTAAACTGATTTATACAGAATTATTATACACACGTGTAATGTTTATAAAATAATGTATACACAAAATTATCTACACATGCTTATAATATACATACATATATGTATGTATAATACTTTAACAAGTTTATTACTGAAAAATTTTTAAAGTTAAACAAACAATTGTTCTATTAAAAGCTCTTGTACGTAGTGTAAAATTAAGTGTAAACATTTCATATATATGTACATTGTATATTTTATGTATGTATATACACACGTGTATATACCATCAGCAATATAAATAAACACATCCTTTTATGTTTACACAAATATGTATTATATCTGCACACATATAAGTATGAAATACATATGGCAACATTGAAAATTATCCATTAAAAACATGTGAACAATCATTTGTTTTAAATGAGAAAAATACATGTATGCAACTTTTTTTTTAAACATATTTTTACTCATTCTGAAAATTTTTATTTTTATTTTTTCATTTTTTAGTTGTTGAATACAACCCCAGTATATTCACTACAATGTACATATAACCAGTTGAATAAAAATAAAAAAAATTAAAATTGCATTAGGAAAATTCAGTATACAATTTTTGTTGCAACGTGTAACACAAATATCAAATACGTTTAGTAGGATTAGGAAAATGTCTTATTTTACACACAATATGATATTTAATTTCATTTAAAAATGTATAGATATACATACATGTCTTGTATTTTGGAACAATCTTGTTAACATTGAGAGACAATTTGAAGCATAATGTTTACAATTGTGAATTTTCATTTTCCTCTTAAAGCTTTTCACATATATTGTTATTTGTATATTCATTACACAATACGATGAAAATTCTTTTTTTTTTTTTCTAAATTGAGAAAAATAAAGTTCACACACTAAATACAAAATAATTACTTGTACTTAGTTGTACAGATGAACATAATATAAATAAATAAACCAAATAAAAGACTTTAAAATAAGAATTTGTAATGCACATATACAATACGTACGTACATACATAGACAAAAATGAATGGAATAAGAAATGTTAATTCCAGAATACAAAACTAAAAATTTCTATATTATTTAATAGTAATTGTATACACCTATTAATATCACACAGCATCGAAATAAAAAAGAAATTTTTATTTCCTTTCCATCCCTTGTACTGTGTACATTATTGAAATGTCGTTTTAAGTATAAATTTAACGAATGTACTTGATCTAAATCATATTGATGTATCAATACATGTATTTCTTTTTAAGACACACAATTTGATAAGAATGCTAAATATAAATGAAACTGGATAGAAACGTACAATATACAAGAATACCGATAATACAAGAAATAAAGAAAAGAAGCAAATGAGAAATTAAAATTAATTCTTTTTTTTATTAAGTTTTTAAGTTATATCATTTGGTTTATAGATATACACATTATGATTTAAAAAACAATAATCCTTTATTATACTTTAATTATACGAAATCACTTGAGAAGCAGTAATATTTTAAGAAAAATTTTAAATTAAATTTAAAAATGCTTTAATTCAAATTAGACTAATTTTCAATAAATTTTGATGAATGTGATACTCACGTAATTTGGAATTTTAAATAGTGAATTTTTATAAGTCCATTATACATTATACAGGTATGTATCTTGTAATGAACTTTCAGTTCTGTATTTTATAAATTCTATAATCATAGATATTTTATTCGATTCATGCTTTTTTTCTCTCAAGTCAGTTACTTTATTAATAGTTTTAAGTAAAAATCGTCAGATATCTTGAATAGATAAGCAGAATTTTTTAAAAATACAATTAAAACAGAATAAACGAAAATATTTAATTTATTTTTTCGTTATCTAATTTCAGAAAAAAAAAGGAAAATTAAAGTATAGAAATAAAACCAGAAAAAAAATTTCATTTGATTCATATAATACCCAATAAAAATAAAATTATTGGATTCTCATAAAAATGAAACGGAGGTCAATTTGAAAAAAAAAACCCATTTACGTGTGTATATGTATATTTTGTAAAGTCATGGGTACACATGATATAACTAGATATCACATCATTAAGTGTTGAAGTAAATATAGCAACTGATTAAATTAAGCCTTAAACATAATAATTACTTCTTACTTTTTACTTATGTTGCTATGTGAATAGAGTATACAATTTTATAAAGATGTTTGAACGTAATATCTTTTTATACTAGAATATATTGTATGTTTACTATCAATTTCTAAAATGTAAATTGCAGAATTTTATTGATATCAAAGACAAAAAAGAAAATAAACAAGGATAAAAATTACAAAATAAAATGAAAAAATAAAAAAAATTTTGTAATAATAATAATTTTCATGATACTTAGTTTCACGTGAATTTGTAAGGATTTACATACAGTTATATAAGCACTTACATATTACGTACGAAATATGATTCACAAAATTTAAATACGTATAAGTGAAAATGAACGGTAAATAACGTTTCTGTTCAATATTATATTCACTATACGTACATACATACATATATAAATATATATATAATTTTCAAAGTCACTTATATTTCTAATTTTCACATTATTTTATTACTTTTCACGTTATTTTATTTTTGTTTTTTTATTTTCATTTATATTTTATTACACTTTTAAAATATATTATTCATTTTATTTGATTCGACTGCAATGTAATATATTTATACGAGTAAATATTTACTTAGTATGAGCACGTACAAAGTACACGTACATACCTTGAAAATTTTCACTTTTGTATTTCTGTATTAGATTTTATCCACATACAAAAAAAAAAAGAGTTTAAATATGTAAGTAAAAACTAAAAATGTAAACTTCGGAAAATTTTTAAAGCTTAAAAATGTTTTTTTTTTCATTTGTAATTAACTAATGGAAAATCATGTAAAAATGTTTATAAAATATAAAATACATGTCAGAATTGAATGAATGACTGAGTACGTATTTTGAAAAAGTAGGTAGTTAAAGAAACTGTTGAGAAAATTTCAAACATTCACATAATAAATTAATGAAGTATAAAAATGGGAAGCAAATAACTGATATAGAGGGGATGCATCGAGGAAATATTTGATGTAAAAGTTAGTGAAAAAAAAAGTTAATGGCTTGAACGTTTCTTAGATTCTGGAACTTGTTTCACGACTATGTCTTTTCCAGAGATATAGGGCGTTTCATGTAAAAAAGTTATGTTTGATTTTAAACTGACATACCTATCTCTGAAAACGTTAGAGATGAACTCAGAATTCCAAACAATGAGTATACTCAATTTTAATTTAAAAAAGTCACCTTAATTAATTTAAAGTATGATTTTGATTGTGAAATGTGCAAATTATATAGTATAAATACTCGTATGTAAATATAAATAAATATAGTATTAAATACATAAATAAAAGACATCAAATCAACTAATATAATGTTCTAAATATTAATATAGAACATTTCTTCTTTAAAAATTTAATTTTACAAAAACAACATCAAGTAAAAAAGAAAAAAAATTTCCAAAGAAAAAAAAAAGACATAAAAATAGAACTTGAAAAATAATTGTATTTCAAAGAAAATACACCATTGTCGAAAATAATTTTTCATATTTTTCGTAATACACCGCAGGCAATTTTAAAATGACGTTAATATACCTTGATTTCAGTTATTTCGTTAACTAAAATGTTTCCCTCTTATATATGTGGGTATCAAGAACACGTAAAATACAAAAAATTTTTTTCAGTCAAAATTAATAATTAACTTTTTAATCTGTATGTCAATAAATTATATTTAATGTTTATTATTTGCATTTATTTGTAAATACATACATATTACAGTAGAAGTGTAATGGTTATTTGCCATAGGTAATACGTATACGTATATATACGATTATGTAAATGAATTTTTGGCCTTAATAAATGTATGGTATACACTTAATTATTTAAATTTAAAATAAATTGATCTACTCATGGTTATTAAAACTTAATAAAAAATTTTATTAGCCCTTCATAATGGATAATTTTTAATCTGAAAATTAAATTTTATATATTTGTTTTTGAAATAAAATTAGGAACAATAGAATAAAAAACAAAGAAATAACAAATATGAAAACAAAACAAAAAAACAATAAATGAGAACGTGCAAAAATGGGTTTTTTTTATTAGTATTAATAATGTAACCATTTTGTTGTATGTATAATAAACCAAACCAAAAAAATATAGGTAATTTATTTTGATAGCTATAGGTGTATTTATACAATTACATGTATGTATATGTAGTGTAGGTAATTTGAAAAAAAAAAAATTACCTAATTAAATTTATAATATCATTCTTTTTATGGAACTCGAAAAATTAATTATAAATTTTAATACAAATTTTACATTATTCTATTCTACTACAAGTGTTCACTTATGGTGTACATGTAAACATTTAAGCCATTTAAATCTGTGTGTATTGTATGTGTACGACAAATCGTCACAAATATTTACAAAAATTAAAAATTCATATAACGCATACACATGATTAAGTTTTTAAGTGGATTTATTCATTTAAAATGTACTGTATTCTGTATTTATATATTTACCATGTACAAGATATACATATACACATATAGATTCATGAGTACAGATATACATTTTATTACATATATGTACTTATATGCCAAAGCATAATTAAAATAAGGATTAATTTGTGGCGAAAATATTATGTGCAAATTTTCATGTTTCATGTACGATTTATACGATTGATATGAATGAAATGTACTAGTTTTATAATTAAGGATTTTCAATAATAAACACCTACATTTGTACACATGCACAGATATACGACATATAAAAAATAAATTAAATAAATAACCATTAAACGAAATATATTGGTAATCGTTTTGTCATTCGATAATATTTTAATTACCTGATAATGATAAGATTATATTATTAAGTATTTGTATACAAGATACTCATACGAGTATACATACATACATTTTATATGTATACATAAAAATTAAAAATAATTGTGAAATTTTAAATTAATACAATACAGATATTTATATGTCGTATATGTAATTATTTTAAATGATCCTATATAATTATATAAGTATTAATTTAACGCTGCAATTAACAATATACATATACATATGAAATTAAATATACATAAATGAATTAGTAACATCGATAAATTATATTTAACGACTTTTATTATTATAATTTAATTTTTTTTTAAATTTATCATTATCATTTTATAATTTTGTTTTATATGTGTAAGTTGTTTAACATTTTAATTTTTTTTTTATCTGGTAAATTAAATTTTAAATGTTGAAATTCAAAAATTTTTATTTAAATTTTGTTCAATAACAAATTAATAATAATATTATTTAAAACTTATATAAAATTCTTTATTAATTTTTCTTATTATTTTTTTTTTCTTAAAGTTATTTTTAAAAGCAAAATCATAAAGCTATAAATTCATAAATTCTTTAAAATTCTTCTATTTATCAATATAAAATGTTAAAAAAATTTTAAATTAATATTTGAATTTACAAAAATACAAATTATTTAAACCAAATATGCAAAAAGAACAAACACAAATCCATCAAACAATATTCTTTAATTAAATATTTTTCTTTTCTTTTTTTTTTCTTTTAGATTCTTTTATTCTTTTAGATTTTCATCGTAATTTCAATTTACCTTTCATACTTCTTCCTGTTTGTTTTAAAAATTTGCTTTATTAAAATTAAATTTCCATAGTGAGGCTTTGCGTGTAAAATTTTTCAAAAGCAATTAAACAATTAGTCAATCAATCAAATTGTTATTGCAATTTCATTTATTAGACATTTGAATTTGATATACATGACTTTTAAAAATTAATTTTTCTTGCTCTATATTTGTATCAATATGCATTTGAAATGTAATTTTTTCTTTGAACCTGTTTGAGTCATGAAATATTACGAGATTTTCAAAAAGTTAAAAAGAAATCCTTTTTTTTCTCATAATTTTAAGTTTTCCTATGTAATCGTATAAAAATTTGTAAGAACTGAATAACTCAAAGATATGTTCGTTTGTCCTTATTCGGTTTCATTAAAATGTAAGAACACAGATTTTCCTTTTTTTTTTGTTTTTATTTCTGGGGCACAAAATTTTACCATTTCCTTTCCTTCTTTTTCTTTTACTTTAATATTTTTTTATTTGTTTGCTTGTTCATTCATGATCATGCAGTACTAAGATATCATAAACGTATTTTTCTAATAAAAAAATAAAAGTAGACGAAAATAAAAAAAAAAATAGATATGTATTTGGAAAAATTTGATCAAACATCATTTAACATTTATTAAGTAAAATAATCCTTTAATACATATAAATTCAATGAAATAACAATAAGAAGTTAAATTTCTTTAATATTTCGCAGAAATACTTATCAAATGGATATCGACTTAACATTAAATAAATTAATGTATGATACATATTATTCGTAAGTATGTAATTTTAAAATGATTTACATCTCTTTCTTCATTCACTTTACATTAATTGCAAATAGTCAAAATAAATTAAATTGAAAAAAAGTAAACAGAAACTTAGGTAAATTGACAGAAAAATTATTCAAAAAACAAAAAGCTAGAAAATACTTTTATTTTATTTCATTTTCATGTTTGTTGTTAATTGTTTTTTAAGTTGTATAAAGTAACTATGAATATTTAAAATTTTATAGTTGTGCTACGTCTTTAACACATATGAGTGCTCTACAAAAAAAGTTTAAAAATAAGCAGATAAGCTAAGTATAT
This sequence comes from Anthrax anthrax, assembly GCA_963971155.1. Lineage (NCBI taxonomy): Eukaryota > Metazoa > Arthropoda > Insecta > Diptera > Bombyliidae > Anthrax > Anthrax anthrax. The sequence continues at coordinate 21,398,864 of OZ020119.1, forward strand.
TGTAAAGTACATATTGTACATATACGACCATTTATGTGCAATAATAAAATATGTTTATGTATAGCCGAATTACAACTTGTTGCATACGATTTTGATTTATTATGGAATGGCCATTTTATTTACGTATTGTATTTATGTAGACGTATGTTTTAACTTTAATATTTATACTTATGTATATATGTACATACATACATATGTATGTATATACAAGTATTTTACACTTACACAACAAATTTCGATTCAATATTACATATAACTTCGTTATTAAATACACTGTTATCATTATTCGATTTAATTTTTTATTTTCTCATATTACATTTATATACGCATCTACACGTATGTGCATTTGTTCATATGTATATGTACAAAAAGATCATACTGTGTAAATAATCGCCAATATTCGTATGTATGTTTGAATAAAAACGTGCATCATATATTCAAGTGTACATTATTTACAAGGAGTTTTCTTTATATGTACGTTGCTTTTTTAGTTTTTCTTTTCATGAAAATTTCAAATAAAAATTCAATGAAAAATAAAATGAAAGCATACACATATGTGTATACACATAAAATTTTATTAATGCTATTTATTTAATATTTACATTGATGAAGTTGTTTTGATTACATCTACATAAGTACATACATAAGCCATATTACAAAATAATGAAATATCGTAAGTAGGTAAAATATATCATAGCGACGATTACATTTTACGTCCGTACAAACAAAATTTTTCATATTGCATTCATATTACCAAACAATTGAATTTTGAATTTACATTTTCCTGTGGGCAACTTTTCTTTTCAATTTTATATAATGTTATTGCCAATTTTTTTTACATATGTTAATACATTTTAAAGGAACAGTTTTGATATTCCTTTGTTAATACAATTTACCTTTAAAAATCATGAATAAAATTCAATTTAATTTTCTTTTCTTTTTTGTATTTTATTCTCATTTTACCACGTTATTTTTCTTTAAAAATTCTTTTGTTGCTGTTTATTATTGTTAGTATCGCTTGTTGGTTTATATTATTTTATTGGGTTAACATTTTCATTTACGCACTTTACGTGTATGAAAATAACCGTTTTTCCTTTTTTCTTTAGCTTTTATTCCCTCATTGTTTGGTATAGGATTTATTTCTTATTTATGCGAATATTTTCAATTTAGAATTTTTTTTTTCTCATTACCGTAATTAAATTCTTTTCTTCCAACGTATTATAGGATATGTATGTAAGTAAGTATATATGCATTCGATTTTATGTTTTTTTATTTTTAACATCCATATATCCTTTTTTAATATTTTCAATTAAATAGCAGAACATTGTAAAGCTGGACATTACCTTAAACATATAGATTTTGAATTTTTTTTCAAAATGTGAATTAAAATCGGAAAAGAATATGAAATTTTGTTTTTTTTCTTTTTATTTTTTTAAAGTTTTAATGCACATCTACCAATTTAAAAATACGACATGAATATCTTTATATGTTGTACAAAATATGAAAATAAATAAATAACAATCTTATTAATTAGTCTTATTTGTAGTTATATAATTTTATGTAATTTGCTATAAATAAAAAAATTTTTGTTATTTATTTATTGATTATATGTAATACACATGTACATTTTCTTACAAAAATAAAAAAAAATTAAAGTGAAAAGTCAAAATGAAATTATAAAAATAAACAAAAATTATTTATGCAAATTTTTAAATGCTTACGATTTAATTAACCCGTGTGCAGACACAATTGAATGTTTAAACTATATACGCAATCACATAATGTATACTTATATCTTTTTACATATGCATGAGTACGTTATACCACCGATATGCACAAGAACAAATTAATAATATTTATGAAATTATTTTTATCAAAAAAAAAAAAAAAAAAAAAAAAAAAAAAAATGTAAAAAATTAATTACAATGATAAAATGAAGACAAATAATGCAAAATAATGAAATATTATTAATTAATTGAACTATGTACTCCATATAAGCATGTAAAATATATAAATATGTACAGATGTGTACATATGCATATGTAGGTGCTTACAAACGTATGTATACACTATTATCCAAGTACAAACATGATATGTGAATACCTGTGTAATATAAAAATCATTAAAAAGGAAAAAAAATGGTATAAAGTTTTAAATAATAATTTTTAGAACGATTTTATTTTCACTTAATATCTGCATAATGTTTTTTGGAATCAAAATAATTTGAATATTCACATTTGAAAAGTATACATTTTTTAACACCTTCTGTATACAAACATAAACACGTTATATGTATATGTGCTTTTTTCAATAAATTTTAAAATATATTGTAAAATATCTACACTAAAAGTTTGTATTCAATTGCACTAATATTCGATTTCAAATTTTAGATTTTCACGTATTACATCCATTCATTTACATTGTAAAAATGTGATTTACACATCTCTGTGAACAGTATAATATAGTATAATTTATTAAAGTTTTAATAAAAAAAAATTGCAATTAGCTATAGACTTTGGGGCTATTACATTTGCAACCCTAAGTATCATATTGTTTTATTCTGAATCTACAAATTTATACGTACACATTTATTACATCATTACATATTCGTATTATGTATGTAAGTGAGGTTCAGTAACGTTTAATTTAATATAAATACAAAAGGGCAAGTAAAGAATCATATTAAACAAATGTGTTTTTATGTTATGACCACAAATACCGAGGAAAACAAATGAACTCAACAAATTAAATAAAAAATGAACAGGCAATAACAAAATGACATATATGTAGCCAAAATATTTGTCAGCATAAAACATGTTGTTGTGTTTTAACAGATGAATTTTTCATTCAAAATAAAATTTTCCTTTGTTTTCTAATCATGTCCTTTTTTCCTATTTCTGACCTTTTCATTCTTTACTGTTTTAATTTATGTTCTTCAACTGTAATCCAAAAAACCAAAAATTATAATAATAAACAATATTCCTCAATAAAGAATTTTACTTTTTTCCCCTTTTGAATGTTATTTTTGGATTGTGGTTTTGAGCATTTACTTTGCATACATGACACTTCTTTTTTCAAATCCACATAATAATTTATATTAAGATTGACTTAATTAGACAACAATAATCATAATGGCAAAAGGAAAATAAAATTGATAGTAACTAATAATAATAATTATATTTTGATGGTTTGTGTTTTGTTTTTATTTTTTATTTTTATAAATATGATATTTCTATTTTTACTTCCTTCTGATACCTTACGTATAAAGTTTATATGAAATATATGTAGTTAATGTTTTTTTTTTTTTTTTTTTTTTTTTTAATAATTTTTGTTTTCTGTTATTGACATTTTCATTTACGTACATTATTTATTATGCTTTCACATATTCAATCGTATGTACGTACATGCTATATATACGTATGTACATGTTTCTCATCATTTATTCGTATTTTATATACGGAGTTTTTTATACAATACACTTGAATACCAATTTTTCGAATATTTATCATATTTTAGAATTCTATATTATCATATTTAGAATATTTATCATATCAAGGAAATAATGACATAAATTGACTTTAAAAAGGGTATAATTTATCATTTATTTATACATACATATTTTGGATTATAATGAAAATATTGTAACATTTCATATATCTATGTTCATTTATACATTATTAATTTATTTAACTTTGTCATTTTTATATGTGTATTATTATCATTATTATGTGTATCTTATTATAACGACAAGACTATCTTAAATTAATGAAATTTTATAAATAACTAAGAGGTAGTTTATCACATTAAATTAACATGATATTTATGCATTGATATGTATTATAAATATATTTTTATATAAAAATAAAAAATAAATAAATCCTTAATTATGTACTATGTACTTACATCAAACTATTTTGTTTAATTACATTTTATTTTATTAAAATTGAGAAGGGTTTGAAAGAAAATTTTAACTCAAATGTATTAAATATAAAATAAAGGTATTGTGTAATGATACATACATATTTAAAAATGCCTGTTAAAACATAAAATTTACACAAAGACATATTTTATTTATTTTTACTTACTTATTTTTATTAAATTAGTAAAATTGAAATTTTCGTTTTTTTAATAAAACAGATAAATCTCATTTAACAAAAGATGAACCTTCAAAATCAAACTTTTTTATTTTACTTACTATATTAATTCATCTTGTTACTTTTCTTTGTTTGATTTTCTTTATAAATTTCATTCTCATAATGGAATTTTCTTTCGTATTTTTTTAATTTCGATTTTTTCTTTATTTTTACGTTATAATAAAAAGAAAAATAATTTTTAAAAATATCCTGCATTTTCATTGTAAATTTCTGGAAAATAACTTACTAATAACTTACTTTATAAGAAAAATACATAAATACATAGTTTATATTATTTTTCGTTAAATTTTATAAGTAGTTAATTATTTAAAGTCAATAAATTAATTAGGTTTAATTATTATATTGAACAACATTAGATTTATTATTAATGATTGTTATCGTTGATTATATTGAAAACAAATTAAATTAAGTGTGGTCAATCTAAAATTATGCAAATACAATTTATTAATTTATTAAATTATTAATGACGATCAATGAAAATTATTTATTATTTAAAATTTTTTTTTTTGTTTTTTTTTAAATTTTTTTGTTTCTTTTTTATCATCAAAACAATTTTCGAAAATAATTATTTACAAATCATATACGAATGTACATGTTATAAGAAATAAATAATTTTATTTTTAATTTATTAAATATTTTATTTTAATTATTTTATTTGTATACTTATAATTTTTGCATACATTTTTAAAATAAATAAATATTCAAATAAAAGTAATTTTACAAATTTTAAAAAAAATCTCATTTTGAACAAAAACAAAAGAATTTTTAACGGAAATTTTTTGTTCTGCTGCAAAAATAAGTTAAACTAAAATTATAATAATATAAATAATTTAGAATATTTTTAAGTAAAAATATTTGAAAACTTTCTAATGAAATAAAATATTCATTTAATATGATATGTACAATATATGTATGTATGTATGATTTGTATATGCAATTTTTAGTCTTATATACAGTTTATATAAACGAGACAATGTTCATGTATTTAAATATAAAATGTATGTGTGTATGTATCTAAATAAAGGAATAATGTTTCAGGGGATATAGTTTTAATCTTAAAAGCCACTGAATCAACGCAAAGGAAACATTTTTGTGTTATACCTACATTATATTAATGAATGTGTACACATTTTAAGTGTATCTATACTAATATATAGATTGTATGTAGTAGATACATATGTTTTCATAATTTATTTAAGACATATATGTTTTTGTGTTTGTCAAATATGAAGTCAAACGTGTATATGAGTAGTACATATATAGGATTATATTTGCCAAGGAATATTACTTGTCAGACCATATTAATATTATGTAATCCATTATAAATTAAATATCAGAAGACAGGAAGAAAAGGTTTTATGAAAATTTTAAAAGAATATATAACTAACTAATTTTAGATGTTATGTCGTATGTATACGTACGTATATGTACATACGATATTTATTGCATAAAATATGTACATATGTGTAGTACACAAATACTACTGATTATATATTAACATATATTATTACTGATTATATATTACATATATTATTAAAACAATTAAAATGTTTGAAATTAAACAAAAATAACAAAAAGGAAAACGAAAAATATGATCGTATAATACGTTAAATACATATAGAAATAAAGATAAACTAAATAAACGTTATCTATATGTCTTATGTAAGATATTCCGATACTGTATATGGTATTAAAAGAATTAAAAAAGTATCCAATATTTAATATGTACAATTCCCACATATACGTGTATCTACGTGTGTACTTAAATTTATATGAAAGCTAATTAGGGTATAAGCATCTAATACCAACTGATACATTTAAAAGTAATCCAAGGTACAGGTGCATTTGAAAATGTAGATCGAAAAGAGAATTTTTGAAAAACATTTTTCTTCTTATTCTACACACATGTACACCTACATATTTACATTTTTCGGTTTATTAATTCATTATAAATTAATAATTAATTTGTCTGTTTATACGCTTCTTTCACTTTGAATAAAAGAAAAATTTTGCTTTATTTTACGAATTTTTAGATTACATCGGTTACTAAATTATGTATGGAAATTAATGGAATCCATGAAAAAAAAAATGAAATGTAAAATTTTGTAAACATCCATACATATTATGTAACCATATTTCAGATTACATAAAATGTAATATTCGATTACATGAAAGTTTCATGGTTTATTTCATATTTTCAATTAAATTTTTAACGTTAAAATATGCTAATGCAATGCGTATATATTAAAAATAAAACTCATTATCATTAAATGTTTAAAAACATTTTATGGGCCAAATTGAAAAATTAAAAAATCATATAATGAAAAATCCAACAGAAAGGACTATATGTTTTGTATATCAACATCATAATTAAATATTGATATTACGTTTTGTCTTAACAATTTTGTTTTTTCGTTTAAATACATACTACATATAAACATTTAAAATGTAATTTAATGGATAATATTTTGAAAAATTCGAAACAAAAAAAAAATTTATTTCATTCAAATTTGCATAAATAAATTGTACTTAATGAATTTAAAATGTATTGAACATATATACATAAGTACTAATGATAATGTACATACATTTGCATGTATTCTTATAATGATTATTATCAGAATAAAAAATAATAATTGCTGTATTTTTTTTTGTTATAAATAAATAAAAGAATAAAATGAAATTTAATTCATAATTAAATCATGATATTCGTATAATAGTGCATTCAAATATGTAATTACATACACGTATTACAGTGTACAATGGAATTTTTATTACATGAACACAAGGCATTTATATGCATTGTGCTTGAATCAAAATTTTAAAAATGACAATAATATCCCTTTTTTTTGTATTCATTGTTATTATATTTGCTTTTATTGAAATGATTTCAGTAACATTGCTTAAAAGTGTTGTATAAAAATGTAAAAAAAAAAAAACATTTACAAGAGAAAGCAATAATGCATTCATAAAATTACAATACAGAAAGAAATAAAAATGAAAAGCGTAATGTAAACACATAATTTTATATTTCAAACAAATTTACAAGTATTTAAATGCCTCAAAGTATTTTCATTATATTCAGATATCTTTTTGTTATTCGGAAATTTTTTTGGTTTCTATTTGTTCACATTCAATTTTTGACTTTTTTTTTCAAATTTTCCATTTTTTTTTTTTTCCTTTCCATTTTTCTAATCAAACGTTTTCACCTGAAAGCAGTGTTATATTAAACTTTTTCGAATGTATACTGAAAGGGCGATGATTGTCATGACACATACGTATAAGCACGTAGCTTTATATATATACTTCTTTTGTCCTTTTGTTTAATTTTAGATTCATTTCTATTTTATACCTTTTTTGCGTAATACGTTTTAATAATAAAAAGGTATACAATCGATACATTTCCAATTAGAAAAATAAATTTTCAGCAAAAAAAGTCAAAATAAAGTTGATGAATTTTGAAATTTTTTTTAATCATTCTTTTTTACAACTACAATTTTTTAAAAATATTTTAATAAAAATGAAAATTAGATTTATTAATTTTTAAACGACTTCATTAGCTAGACAGTTGATTACGAATATTTTTGAATATTTTTGTTTTTAACAAACAAGCACAATTCCATATCTATTGCTGTTTGAAATTCTTAAATAATTTCAATTGTGACCTTAAAAACAACAAGAATTTTTAAATTAAAAAAAGAAAATCTAGGAAAATAGTTGATAAAAATTTAATAAACTGTCTTTGTTTTTCCTGCATCCATTACCTTTTAATCAATATTTAAACATGACATTATATTGTATTCATTAATTCATAAATAAAAAACCAATATAGCATATACCTACTCTGGAACGAAATACAAAGAAGATAAAAAATAAATCGTTCATTTATTTTTCACTGATTTCCTGTAAATATTTTCTGTTTTTTTTTAATAGGCCGGTTAATCATCATTCTGGCATCTTTTGACAACTTCATACGATATTACATGGTATTTTTGTGTATTATAAATAAAAAATTATGAAATATAAATGTACGAAAAAAAACAAAAATTACAAACGACAAAATGCATATCATATTTAATATTTATAATATATTAATCAAGTACCCTTCGTGTTCTTATACAAAATTTAAATACCATTAGGTTTTCTGTATACGCCAGTTCATCGCCATACAAAAAAAAAAAATTAATAAAATATCGATGAGGGTACATTTACTTGGTAATTGTGGAGATTTTAATATTCATTTTAATTGTCGACAACTATGTACCCCCATTTTTTGTTTTTTATTATTTTACACAATGAATTCATTTATTTTTAAAACACTGTATGTGAAATATATGTATGTACATAAAACAACAATACTGAGCACTGTGACTGCAACTACCATTTACATTGGACGACGTTGTTTTTCGGATATTTATTGCAATTTATGAATTTTCAGTTAGTTATGCAGAAAAAAATAAATCAATAAAAAGAATAAAAAGTAAATGAGAGAGGATGAAAAACAACTACAAAATAGAATGAAATATTTTTATTCTGTATGTTTTTTTTTGTACTTTTTGCTCGTTTCTACTTTTGTTTTTTTTTTGTGTTTTTGGGAAAAACATGTTTTCTCTTATTGAAATATTGCAAAACCATATCGTAAAAAAACAGAATTTTTTAAACTGCTACAAAATAAATTGATAAAATGTGTACAATATATGTACATATACATGAATGAAATGGAAAAAACATAAAAACTTCAAAATTATATGAAGAAAATAAAACATAACAACAAAGAGAACTTGTTGGACAGCAAGCAATCCATTCGGTGATTGGTGGTAATTAAATGAAAATTCTTTTATATGTACATTTACATAAATTCTTTTCGTCAGTCGACTGTCCATCTGTCTTTTATGTACACATATACACAGTTCATTAATGTTAGACTCGTAACTTTTTTCGTACCCTGTTTATTTGTATCATTTTATCCTTCTTTGGAATGTTAAAATTGTGATGTTGTTGGTAAAAAATATATACATATTCTATATACAATTGCTTCATTCACCTAAATACATATCTCAATGTCATTCGTGTTATATGTTTGGGTATATGTATAAAATTTAAAACTATAAAAGGAGAATAACATTAAAACAAGAATTTTGTACAGTTTCAATTTTGAAATCTTATCAAAAAATACAAGTAATTTACCCACGATTCACGTAATTGAACACGTTTGTATTTTGCATAAAAAGATAAATAGAAAATAAAAATAAAACGAAAATACGAAAATGTAATATAAAGAAAACAGAAATCTTAATCAAAACTCAAAAGTAAAAGGAAAACACTGTTCTTGACATTTAATTTTTCTGAGTAAAAACGCGTATAATTCTTGACAAGATATTAAAGCAAATATACCTCAGGTAATTTATTTCTTTATAATTTGAAATTTAAAAAAAATGTATACGTACATTTGTATACTTTAATATACATATTATTATTTTGAATATTAATTAAACGTTTAACAAAACTCTTTGTTAATTTTATTCACCCCTTAAGATGAAATGTCAGAATTGTTTCTGTTTAATATTTCTTTTCATCTCGATGAAATGAGTAAAACAAAAAAAAAAAAAATCAAAGCTAATTTTAAAAATTTGTATGTAAATCATCCTGTGTCCTACATTAAATAAAGCATTTATAACGAAAACAATTAATATAACGTATAGAAGTTTGTTTTAGGTACATAACAATGAAACTATCATTAAATTAAATAAAGACGTTTTTTTCACAATTTTTGCTCATTTATTTACACCTAAAAAATTATCTATCTATTTTTGTTTTACAAAGTTTTATACGTACAGATAAAACAAAAAATTAATTAAAACAGGTATGTTTTAGTTCGTTTTTTCGATATAGAATTTCCAACTTTATTTTTTTTAAATATCTTTATACATCTATGTACATAGAATATGCATTTACCCATTCATATATGTATGTTGCGATTATAATCATACGTTAGTAAAGATCAAAAGAAAAATTCATGGAAAAAATATATGCCTTCATTAAATTTCGATTTAATTTTTGTTCTGCTGCTGAGTTTTAAGTAAAAAAGCTTTTATCCAATATGAAGCTTAATTAGTCACATCGATATTTATACCATACCAGTAATAATAAACAATAAGTGCCTTTGAGTATAAGTATTCTACACATTTGTAATACACATACTTGAAAATAAGAAAAATTTGATATGAAATAAAACGAAAATAAAATAAAAGGAAAAATATGATTTATAAAACGACAAAATGGAAAATATAGAAGAAAAATGCAAAACCGATTAAATACTTTTTCATTTTTTAATGATTGGTTTACCAGCAGGTATACTAAAAATTAATTAATTATTTATGTACTGAAAAAAAAAAGGAAATCCTGAAAATCTTGAAAATCATGTACGAGTTCTTTTGTACATATGTTTCCATGCTGTGAAGTATGAATATGAGCATACATATGTACATTGTGCAATATAAATACACATAAGTTTAATATCACATGTGTACAAACGTAAATATACTTATTTGTACTTATTTCAAGATCGTACATATTTACAGGACATTGTATGTCATATGTGAAAATGTATAGAATTAGAATTTTCCTTTTATAAATACATACATATACATACCTATATATAGATATGTAAATAATACTAAATAAGAAATAAATTGGACATAAAACCAATTTTCTAAATTCATTTATGACCTACAAGGGAATGTATATGTATAGTATACATTGTGCATGCACAAATCTTTAGTTGGAATGTATGGTAAAATTACGATTATAGTATAAAATTTAATAGAATTATTTGTCTAATAATATATGCATTTAAGCTTTTAGTTATGATAAACGTATTTTGTGTATATTTTCGTTTTATTTATATTAAATATTAAATAATTTTTAATTCAAATGGCATTTTCGTTTTGCAAACGCAAAAATCTTTTGTATTTCAATTAAATTTTTTTTTATTTTCTAATTTTATTGAATTTTAATATTCTTTTATTCGAATATTAAAATCGATTATTTTTCAATTTCTTTCGAATTTCAAATTACACTGTTAACCATTAAATTAAAAAAAAAAGCCATGAAGGATTAACGTTTACAAAATTGTTCTTTAAGATATTTTGAAATATTTTGCAAAACTTTCATTCCGTATTGAAAAAACAACAACAATGTTTTCTTTTAAATCTTTGAAAATTCATAAACGTGGAAAATTTTTTAAATTTTTAATACCATAATAAATTAATTCTATTATATTCTTAATTTGATTTCATTACATTTTTCTCGTCTTATTTTCTTCATTCCCTATATCCGTACTACAAGTGTGTACATAACAGAATGAAATAATTTTTTTTTTTTTGCTTGTATAAGATTTTTCAATTTATAAAGGGTACATGAACATGTGTATTTAAATGTTTTTATTAAATTAAAACTTACAAAATTTAATTGTCACACTAAAATATCGTAAATCAAATTTATTAAAGATTTTTAAAATGAAAAAAAAGAAAAGAAAAGAAAAGAAAATAATTTTACGAACAAAAAAAAAATATATAAAAGAATGTGAAAATAATTCATATAGGAATATTCTGTGTAAATAATCGTAGATATATAGTACATGTATACATTTATAACATGCAAATGCACATATACTAGATACAATAGACTTTACTGCTTCTACAATTTACAAGCGACGAAAGAAAGAACGGAAATGTGCTTTTTCGAAAAATGGCATAAAACGACAATATCTTCTTTATTTCAATTCAATTTCTTCTTTTATTACATTTTGCATGTAACGTAATGTACGTGATTTTAATTTTCTTTCTAAAATTCATTTATTTTTCCTGAATTTAACACTTTACTCATGAAATTCAATTTTCATGCTATTTTTAACAAATGTGATCAATTTTAATTATTACATACATACATATAATAGTGCATATACATACTTATTTCTTAACAAACATGGTCATCTGCATGTTTTCATCATTGTATGTACGTAAGTCTTTTATACATATTAATTATTCAGAATATTTGTATGTATATTTGTTCCTTATAATTCAAAATTAAAAAAAAAAAAATAATTGAATGAAAAAATACATCATGAAAAAACAAAATTTCAATCATATCAGATTAAAAATTTTAATTGAAATGATCATTTTTCAATTTGTAAATCAAATAAATTTATTTAAAATGAAAAATTAAATTTAAATAAAATTTGTTAAAACAAAGTGATATTATTTTAAATTTGTAAAGAATTAATGATAATAATTACACTTAATATATGCATATGAATATACGAAAATTAAATTTTCTATATAAAATATTTTTTTAAATTTATATTTTAACAAAAATAAACAGATACAATTTTAATAGCTTTTATGCATTTAAAACAATCATATTTCATTTAACTTAGAAACTTACTTAATTTACATATTTGACAGATTAAAAAACAATTCATTTTATAAACATTTTCTTCATTTAAATTAAATCGTTATTATTTAATATTTTTAATTTGACTTATTTCCATGGTAAATCCTTGTTGAAGTTGAAAATTATTGTGTTAAATTTTAAGAGATTTTCAGTAGAAATAAATTTATTTTATATTGAAAATTATATACATACATATGTACATAGAAATCATGAATATTCTCCAGTTAAACACAATCATATAACATATTTTTGTACATTTATTATATTGTACATATATTAAATATAAATACAATGTATATTAACGTTTATTTGGTGTACCTTTTCTTACCATCGCTATCTTTCATTATTCACATTTTCGAAAATGTAATTAAATTTTATCTTATTTAAATTATAAGAAAATAATTTACAAATATAAACTTTTAAAAAAAATCAAATTAAAAAATGAAAATAAATTAAATTTAAACAGAGATTTAATAATTTATTTGATGAATATTTTTATTTGAATTTTCCTTGTTATACAGTTAATGAGAAATTTAAAAAAAATATTAATAGTATTAATCTCTTGCATCTACATTCATACACATATGTAGTATGTATGTTTGAATAAATAAAATAAAAAAAGAAATTTTTATTTGATTTCATTATTGTAATTTTCAAATTTTTTCACATTTTAATTATTATTATTGATGCATTTTCATTAATAATTTTAAGTACAATATTTTGTGCGTAACGTAAAACAAATATGAAATACGCATGTACATACATTAACATTTATTGGCATTTATGGGAATTTTATTTTATTTAAACGCGTTTTCATGCACGTATTCACATGCACATAAATATTTTAATATCTTAACTTGTTTTTGTTTTTTCTCCCTCTGCTTTTACATAAATGAGCACAGGCAAACAAACACAAAAACATCCATCCATGTATTTTACATATATGTACATTTTTGATTCTAACATGTTATATTATTAGAATATTATATGAATTGGCATACTTTATATGTATCCTTAGGCGAACTTCAATGAACATGTGTACATAATAATTATTACAAAGCAAAATTTTCTATAAAACAGACTTGCATTATCTTGATGTAATTTTTTTTTTTCATTCCTTATGGGATTGGTTACCAGTTTTATTTATATTAACTCCCAAATTTAATTATTACAGGTCACTGAACGCAAGTTTCTTCTTCTTATGATATTGTATTTTCTTGTAATTTTTTTTTTTTTTTTTTGTTTTTTAAATATACCGACATACTACATACAATAGTACATAAAATTTTATTTACATTTTCATTTTCATGATATTTTTCTCATGTTTTATTATGTACATACATACATACGCTACAAGACTGTGTTCTATATTTGCATGTTTAAACCACCAATTTTGTAAAATTCTATTAGGATTTCTAATATAAACGTATACTGAATTGAAACACAAAAGTAAATCTATTGTATATGTAGTGGTTAACATGTATAATAATACATGTATATTTGTATAAGTGTTACTGGAAATGAAGAATACATAAAATGTATGCATAAAGATTTCTTTTATTTGATTTTACAAGAAAAACACACTATGAATATATTTTGTTTATGTATGTAAATTGTGTATGTGTGTATGTAGTGCATTAAACCATGTAATATTCAAACCAAATATAAAGTATAATAAAAACAATGAAAATAACCATGCACTAAATATACTTATGTATGTACGTATATACATAAAAACATGGGAATAATACATATATGTACATACGTATGTACGTATCTATGTACATATAATTAACTTGGTATGAGCAAGATTTATATACAGAATTTTCTTTGAGAAAATTAGTTTTTGATTAGTTCGAGTTGTTTCAATTTTAATTTAATGACGATATATACGAGAATAAGCAACATCATAATATTACCATAATATATTACCTACATATTTTCATACATATAAAATTTATATTATTTTTTTTTTACAATTTCACTAACAATTGTTCATATTCATAAAGAATTATTTTTTTATTTTCATTCGTTTTCTATTTTCTGTCTATAATAAATAAGAATATCATCTACTATTTATTTAATCATTATTATATTTTGTTGTTCTTTGTCTCATCATTCATTATATTTTTGAAAATTAAGTGAGTACACAATAATTTATATTAATTTTGGAAAATTAAAACAAATAAACATAACGAACACAGATCTATTTACATCAATATAAAAACAGGTATTCATCATTATTATTATGTATTTTTATAACTATACTTTTCAATTAAAATTGGCATATATTCTCAAACACAATACAAATGTATATAAATATGTGTATTTATTAACAAAAATGAACTGAAAATGTCTTAAGAAACAGGACAATATTAAAATACAAGGATGTATGTGTATGTCATAAAAATACATGACATCAACGACATGTATTTTATTATATGTAATGAAAGTAAAAATTATTATTATAAATTTTAAATCATAATAAAAATCGTAAGAATAATAATAGAAGTAATAACGCATGCATGTGTATACATTTATTGTCTCGTTTATGGCCTTACATATATGTACATACAAGTATCAATACATCTTGCATCGAAATAAAAATATTTTTATTACTTCATTCAATGAGTATTACGTTATTTTCACATAAGATATATTCACAATAGAATGAAAGTGCAAAAATTAAATCCATAATCAGACATATTAATATATCAATATTAAACTACAGTTTGAGGAGTCAATTCAAAATTTTCTTTCGTGTAAATGCACATTTAAGCACATCAATGTGTACATAAATATCTTTTTCATAGAATTTGAAAACTATAAAAAATATAAAGTAATATTGAAAATAGCGAGACAAAAATGTTAATAAATTATTAAAGAGCTATCCAGAGTTATTTATTTGATCTATTTTAATATTTCCCTCACACAAAATTAAAACGAAAAAGTATTAAAAAATGTGAAAAAATAAAAAATTAAATAAAAAATGGGAAATATTGAAAAGTATAAAATTTTTAGAATTTTTATGTTCCGCATAGAAGCATTTTGCAATCTGGGCGTAAATTATTTAATAAAAGCTCGTTTAATATTTATTATTCAAAACGACATACACATGTGCAGAAAATGATTTTGTAAAATTTTCCTATATAAAAGTATTTTATTGAATTATCTTGAACATAAAATTTTTTTTAAATAATCAATAATAGTTTTGAAAAAAAAAAAAAAACCATAAGTACGTCAAAGAAGTAGAAGCATTAAAAAAATGTCACGTTCTATACTCCATTGTCCAATTTTTTTTGTATTTAATAAAAACAGAATAGAAAAAGACATAATTCCCAACAGCTCTTATAATTATAACGTGCATTAACAAAAAGAAAATTTTTATAATCCATTAAACTGTACAAAAAATATCAAATTATCCTATTATGTAAGATGATCTCTCCTGTCTACCTTTAATGTAATGAAAACATATTGTTTTATTACAAAGAAATCTATGTACACCTACACTCCCTTTACACACATCATTTTCACATTCATTATTTTGGCTATACATATAAATATGTATATTTGTAATACAATAATATACAAATTAAATCCTTAAAATGAGATGTATAAAAAGAATAGTTAGAAAAAGGATAATTGCTCACTTATAGTTTTTTTTTTTTTTTTTTTTTTTTTTTTGATTTCTCCAAATGACCAGAAAAAAAAGCAGCCAAATTTATCTACAATACTTTTTTTGTATAAAAGTAAAAACCTACTTTCAAATTGATTTCAATAGAAAAAAAAGTTACAAAAATAAAATTAAGTAGAAAAGATACATGAAAGTTTTAAGGGAAATACTTGCGTTTTATTTACAGAGGTGATTTAGATAACATTTTATGATACTAAATTCTTTTAGAATTTTTTCATCTTTAAATAAAATGATAGGACAAATTCCTGTATCTCCTTTTAATGAAATTTATTTTATTATACATTGTGAACATAGATCCTAAAACAGATTAAATAGAATTCTTTATTTATCTACAAAGAAATAAAGATATTTTAAAATAAAATACAATATATAAAAAATAAAATAAAAAATTTGATAAAAAAATGATAAAAATCATGTTTCTAATATAATAGCACAAATCAAAGATTTTATTCTATGCTCACAGGTTCGTATATTAATGTGGACATTTATGTTCATATGTATATGTATATATAAATCTAAAGTATACCATACAATAATATAGAAATTTTTTGATTCACTTATCCACATATAATTTGATATTGGAAAAATTTTGGAAAGTTTCAAAGATTCTTTTTCCACCAATGAGATTTATGATTACCTATACAACATTATGTTGATACATATCTTAATAAATTTAAGAATTAATTTAAGAATATTATATAAAAATCAAATATTTTATTACAAATATTTTTGGCTTTGTAATAAAGAATATAAATTTTTCTTTTTGATCTTAATTGAATGAATAAAATAGATATTTCAAAAGAAAAAAAAACGAATAAAAAGATAATTTTTTTATATTTACCTATAAAATAATAAAATTTATATATTCTGAAAATTTCATTTTCTTAAGAAGAATGCTATAATTACAAAAAAATCTAATAATAATTGAGAAATAAAGGACATTATTTTTTTTTTTCAATTTAATTTATTTCTTTCATGTTTTTCATTATTTATAGAACGTTTTTTTCAAATTATCTTGAAAATTTTCCAAATATACTTGGAAATTTTTTTTATTTTTGTAAGTTTTCGACTGTAAAAATAATTTCGCATTTTAATAAAAATTATAAAGCTCTTATGATGGTAAAAGTATTAATTAAAAATATATTGATAATTATATTCGAGTATGCTTAATGTAATCTACATTATGAAATGCTTGTACATGAACATCAATATGAATCTAAGTATGTATATCTATAAAAATAATTTACTGTATATATGTATAGCGATAATAAAAGCAAATATACATACAAGTCCACAAGTATATGTATAATATACCTACATATAAATATTTTAATCGAATTTTTTGTTTATCATAAGTGGCTACAGGAATCCTCTTTTATTACTTTTTAGCTTATTTTTATTATTGATTATTTGGTTTATTCAGAATATACATAATACATGCATTCTTAATTAAAGTCATGTTTATTTATGTAAAAATTTTAAAAGTTCTTCTTTTTTTTAAACGTTTACCATTAATATGAAAATATTTTTAAATCCCATATAAATTCTGATGATCTTTGACTTATTCGCAATTATTTAATAAATAGCTCATTTAATGAGCACTTTTTAAACGAATTTATCATGATACATACATGCTGTGTATACGTACATGCACTATTTATTATCTTTTCTCTTTTTAATTTTAATTTATTTAATTTTTTGTTTATCATCATATTTTCATTATCATGTATGTACATATAGTTCAACTCATTTCATTTTCGTCTAGTGTACATGTGTATGTATTTAAAATTAAAAATGAAATATGTAAATAAAATTTTTAGTTTTTGCTCAATTTTTTTATATATGTGGCCACTTTTTTTTTTGTACTTACCTACATTCATAAAAAAAAATATAGTGAAAAAAAATATCACACTTAAATAAATTTTTGCACTACAGA
Source organism: Anthrax anthrax (assembly GCA_963971155.1). Taxonomy (NCBI): domain Eukaryota; kingdom Metazoa; phylum Arthropoda; class Insecta; order Diptera; family Bombyliidae; genus Anthrax; species Anthrax anthrax. Next base: position 21,417,102 of record OZ020119.1, read on the forward strand.
TAGAATTAACCATATTCCCATGAATAATAATATGTATTAGTATAAACAACATGAAAAGAAAAAATATTTTAAAAAAATGTTCATTATAAATGATTATTAAGCAATAATAAGTTAAATAATTTAAAAAAAAAAAAATTAAACGAGAAAATATTAAATCTAAAGTGTCGTTGTTTTATCAAAATTTGACGCATGTTTTACAAATGAATAAAAAAGTTTATCTTGAAAATATGTACATATGTATATACCTATAAATTTAAAAATCAAACACTTATACCAGATACTAAATTACAAATTGTTTGTCAATTGACTTAAAATGAAAATAAAAATCTGTGACCCTTATTCGAACTTACGATTTTTTTTTTTTTTTTTTTTTTTTTTTTTTTTTTTTTGTTTTAAACAAACAACATACAGTTTAATGCGATTCTATTTTGAAATCTAATGTTCTTAAAAATCAAAGTATTTCCAAGTATTTCTGCATTTAATTATCTATTTTCTGTAAATCGTAATGTTACGAGTCCTTAGAGAATATTTAACAAATTACTTATCCAAGCTATTATACAAGAATACATTTACAAATTATTTATAATTAAAAGAGAAATTAATTTCAAGTATATTGCATATTTATTTATTTTATCTATTTGATCATATAACAATTATTGTTTTATATTCTATGCATTACATCGATTATGAATTATATTAATTAAAATTTTTTTAAAAATATTACATAATAATATTCATTACTATATATAATATATTATATTCATTAATAAATGTAATTAAATTTACCTGAAAGCTCAAATATTATTTACTGTAAATTGTGATGTAATTTTACATTTATGTTTACAGTTATTATACATATTTACCATTATTATATTTAAAAGAGATCATTTCATATATGTACATGCACACATAGTAACATGCATGTATATAGAGCAGTAAAGTAAATCTATTAGAAATTATAGAATATCATTAATAAAGAGATTTTCCTTTTAATGTATACATAACTATCCCATACAAAACACATAATGTTATATTATCCATATATTAAATTGTATCCATTTTGTAATAATTGCTATAAAATGATTTTAAATTACCGCACACATCAAAGTTACATACTATCTGCATTTACAATAATAACCATATAGTTGGTATATATGTACATATGTATGTAGACGTATATGTGTTAAAACTTGCTTGTATATGTAAGCGTGTAATATATATAATATATGTATGTATTTATGTAGATATGATAATAAAGTTTAACTTTCAGCATTATAATTACTGAAAAATAAATTACGCATATACGCAACATACATATTCCAGTTTGTACGTACGTATACGGTTTTGCGTATAAGGATCACATATTGTATTTTCGGTTTAATGGTATAAATAAATACTGTGAATACATATTTACATCGTTATACTCTTCTATATATGTATTATAATCTAATTATATATCCACTGAAGAATATTATTTTGTCATAATAACGATATGTAGTACACAAATTTTTCAAAAATAGGTATATGGTGTTAATGCACCAATATTAAGGCGATAAAACCTATCACAAACTTATCAATATAAATTGGTTTTTGTTTTAATATATGTTCAAAATACCATAATATTTACTATGTGTATATCAATGATGATGATGTTATATTTTGAAAATAAATTTTTAGACCATCAATATTTATTTACAAATGATTTTATATACATGTACATTATATTTGTAAGTACATGTTATATATTTTGTATGTGTAAATATATGGTTGTACGTAAATTTTATAGATGTGTTAACTGGGGATAAATATCACAGCAATTATGTGTTAACTATTCAATATAAATTTCGTTATAAATATTGTTGCCATTAAAAAACAGAAAATTGGTAAAAAAAAAAATCATTAACTTGTAACAATATACGTACATGTAATACCTATGAATATGTACATATGTATAAATTTTCAACTTTAATATGATTTGTAATTAATAAAAACATAAACTGAATTGAATGTTGATAATGATTTAGACTTTAATATTAGTGATATGTGCAATATTTTGTTGTTGACATAAAAAATTAAAATAGATTTTTATTTGTATACTCACACACCTATAAATAATTATTATAGGTACATACATGTATGCACTATTATATTGTTTTGTATTGAAAAATATTTTATTAAATGATTTTTAAATCACATAATTCACGAATGTGTAATTATGGTTTTATTACAATTTTTAATTAAAAGTGTCATGTTAGCTCAAAAATAATTAAATGCTATAAACAACAAATTGTAAATAAAATGTCATAGTTATAACAGACTAATTTAAAATTTTACATTGATATTTTTCTTTTGAAAATATATTTTTAATGATCCATATACATACACAATTAAATGAAAATGTAAAATTAATGAGTATAATTTTTTTGAAAAAAAAAAAAAAAACTAATAAATTGTATATAAAATAAACAAGTAATAAATTTGTTAAATTTATTATTTTTCAGGAGTAAAATGAAAAATTATACAATAAAATTCAAAAGAACATAAAAACAAGAAGAAAACAAGATAAAATAATAATTTTATTAATTGGATTAATCGACCTTACTTGAATGATAATATAAATTTGAAATCCCTTAAAGCAATTTTAAATTATTCATATGTTCATACATACATATGTCAATATATATTCATAATTAATGATATGTGTATCACATGTGCATAAGTACATATGTATATACGTCCGTCCGTGTTTAGCCATTATCTCTGTATTATTTTATAAAATTGATTTGATTTGTCATTATCATATATTTATTAAATATTAATGCAAATTTTGAATATTTAATTTTTAGAAAATTATAATTTGTCTTATTAATAATTGCTAATAATTTTACTTTTGTATTTTATATTATTCTACTGAATTAAAACTTTTGCAGATATTTGTTACGTTTTTAAATAAAACTGATTGATTTTTAATTGAAATTAAAAATTTTTAATGAATGATAATTTATTTATATTAATAAATTAATTTTCCTCAAAGGTTTTATCATTTTATTTTAATTTAATTGACTTATTTATTGATGGTCTTTGATGTAATAATGGTATTTACCTCAATTCCATGTACATATGTATATTCTTAACAGCTTTATGGTATGCACATAATTTAACTTACGTAATAATCACTAATCGTACGATTCATTTATAACGCTATACATGTATTATACGTTTTGTAGTTATAGCTACGTACTTAAACAAAATTAAATATTTTCGTGATGTCTATCCGCCATTAGTGTTCAAATTGTATAAAATTAAAATACTTAATATAAAAACAAATTGACATTTTCAAAAATCAAAAAAGAATATTAAACAATAAATAAATGAAAAATTCAATAATGCCTTAATACCACTTTCTTTTGTTTAGAACTGTACATTTTTAATTACTTGCTATTTATAACTTTTGATCATCTTAATTATAAAACATTATCTCTTTTTTTTTAAATTAATAATTTCATTGTGAATTCAATTCAATAATATCGATTCGATATCTATATACCAATACATATGTATGTTGGTAAAATTAACTCTGTGATTTGAAGTTGAGTATACATAGATTTTACTCGTTTTTAAAATGACAATAAATATAAAATATACAAAAATATCTTATGTGTAATTATTTTAATTGATAAGTTTTTATTTTATGGATTTATTGTCTGTCTTGTAGACTGTAGATAAACAGCCTAAAAGGAATTGAAATAAATTGCGAAGATACATACATATACATACATAAGTAGAATGTTTCATACAGTTCATTAATTTTAAATTGTTTTGCACTTTTCTCAGAATTTAATTAAAGTTAGAAGTTACTTTCTTTTACAGATAAATAAGAAAAAACTTGAAAAATAATTGCTGTATTTTTTTTTTTTTGAAATGACATTATTTTTCTTAAATTTTTTATTTTTCATACTTAATTTTCAATTTATTGATAACATTTGTGTTTCCTTTTTATTATATAATTGCAATAAAATGTATTTACATAACAGATCCTAATGTTTAAATATTTATTTGTTTATTTATTCACATTATTTTAAAATGTTTATTTATGTTTTCCACGCACTTACTTTATGTGCTTGTTATATAACACAATGAATACATAAAAAGTAATTATTTGTATGCTATATCATGTGTACATATTCATATAAATACAACATACATACATACTTATATCTTTAATCAACAAAGACAATTATACTACACCTACACCTATGTACATACATATGTACACTACCTACATGCGCATACAATTTAATTTATATACATACATGTGTACATATACATGTATTTTCAATTTTCATTAACTCAAAAGAGAAAAAAAAAAACATAAAAGGAAAAAAAATCTAAAAAAAATTCAATATAAATTGAAAATCAAGAATATTCATATTGATGTTATTTAATGATTTTTTAATGTATTTTATTTATATAATACCTATATATTGTGTACACGGTATAGGTAGGTACATGCATAATTTAAAATCAATTACCGAATATGTCAGAAAAAGAAATAAAAAATTAAAAAAAAGGAAGACCCAAAGGAATCCAAAATAACAAAATTATTCAATTTTTAATATTGAATTGATTTCGTAATTTAAATTTAGCTCTCATTTTCACTTTCAAATTTTCAATTTTGTATGTATTTGTGAACATGTCAATTTGTATTAAGAAAATTTTAATTTTTTTATGCATTCGTATATTAAATAAAAAGAAAAAATATGTTTGTAAATAATATAAATAAATTTTACACAATGTGTAGAAAAATGAAAAAAAATAAATAAAAACTAAAAAAAATTTTTTTATTAACATAAAAATTTATGTAATTTTCAATTACACAAATAAAGATTGATTTGTTTAAAATTTCACTTATAAAATAATATGATGAGAAAAAAATGTACGAAATTTTTTAAAACAATTTGATTTTATACAATCCAAATTTTTTTTATTAATTTTTTGATTTTAACATTTGTAAGAAAATCATTCAAACATAAATCGAGATGCATGATGTATCAAAAATTTAAAAACATAAAAACATTATCACAAATGTGTCATCTGACAAAATTCATTGCATCATAATGTATCAAAATTAATCGCATCAGGTATATGTAAATTAGAAATTGTAAAAAAATAGAAAAAGTATTAAGGAATATTTATATATGGTTACTACAAATCATAAATTTGGGATATTCATACGTATGTAGTGCATCTATAGAATTGTAATATAGATTAGTAGAAGTATTATATCTAATTTTTGTTTTTTTTTAGTATTCATACATAAACCTGTAAATGTGTATGTATGTTCATCTAATTACCAAATTGTTTATTTCCTTCATTTTCACATCAAATACGAACACTTGCTTTTATGTGTACGTACACTTTTTACCACCCAATTTACACTATAAACATGAATAGATACATTGTTTACATAAGTTTTGAAAAATATGTACTTATTCCAAATAGGTAGTACTGCATACTCACATAAGGTATATCCTGTATACACGTGTATATTTTATATATATGTATATTCTTACAATGCAGAACATATATACATATGTATATCCTTTATAGACGGATATACACATATAGTCGCTTAACATCTATGGACAAGAAATAAAAATTGGATGATAAATGTTTAGACATTGAATATGGTGACAAAATTTCAGTGTCAGTACAAAGGTACACCAAAAATAATGAAAATAACAAAAACAAGTATACGTTGATGTTTTATTACATCAGGTGAACATTAAACTTCGGATAAATGCACAGATATACATACATATATGGATATGTATCTAGGAAAAACAACGCTTTCAAAATTACTTATTGTACCTGCATGGCATTCTACATAATATGTAAATATATACATATATACTTACATGCACACATACATCAGTCAATGTACACACACATTTATCTCTTGTAACTCTTGTAACAGTTAAACTTGGTTAAACTTTTTCGACATTTTTTGATTTTTCTTTTATTTTTATTTTTTATCTTAGATATTTTTAACGTTTATGTAAATATGTACATACCTTTTTATTGTTTTACCCAAAAATTTATATAACACACTTTCAGTACATTACATAACACACAAGGGATTTTGGTTTTACATAGTATTTATACAAATAAATGTATAAATTTATACTTGACTAGAAGCACTGGAAAATAAATAATGCTACCTAACTATACATATGTAATGTATGTAAGAGCACATTCACATATTCACTTGACATATTCTGATATGCACATATACGAACAAAAAATAAACAAAATTTTTAATAATAATAGAATACAACCTACATGTAGATATGAATAATTTAATCTAGAATTTTTATCTATTCATTTAAGTACAAGAATATTTTATATTTTGTACATGCATATAATTTCCCTTACAATTACACACATTCAAAGTAATCGTCCTGGTATACCAAATATATACACACGTAAATATGTATACATTCCATGTACGTTATATTACAGTAACACATATGAATTTTTAAAGAATTTATATTTTAAGTCAAGTCAAGTATAATTAATTTATTTTGTAGACATTAAAATTTTAACCAAAAAACTTTTTTAAAACCAAAAGAAATAAAATAAAAAACGATACTTCCTTTTTTCCTCGTATTTTCAACTTTGTTTTCGTTGTTTTTCTTTCTTTTTTTTATTGTTATTGTTTGTTTTCCTTTTTTTCAAATTTTTTTTTTTTTTAACATTTTTTTAGCCAAACATTTTTTTTTCGTATGGGATTTAATACATGATACAATGAATATAACAAATGAATTGCACAAGAAAAAAAAAAGTTGAATAAAAATACCAAAAAAAAAGGAACAAAATTTAAAAGAAAAAAAAATTAAATACGAACAAGAGAAAATATAAAACGGAAAAAAAATGAAATATCTATTGTACAAAAACAAAGAAAAAAAATGGAAACAAAAAGCATTAAAAAATGAAAAACTAACTTTTATTTGATAATTCAATTAAAATTTATACTTTTACTTTGTTTAATTTTTCTTTCCATGTTGTTTTTGTTTTTCATTTTATACTCTTCGGGAAATAAAAGAGGGAAAATTATTATATAACTATGACTATAAAATTTTTGTTTTTTTTTATTGCCATAAATGTTTGTAACTGTTTTTGTTGTCTTTGTTATTTCCTTTTTATTTTGTTTTATTTTTATTTTCTTTTTTATCCTTTATTTTTCTACATTCACGAAGAAAAAAAAAAGTAACGAAAAAAAACAATAACAAAATTTTGTAAACTAAAAGTATGCGTATATTTATATTGCAAATTGCAAGTAAGTGGGTATTTTTTATTCATAATGGTGCATAAGTATATAAATTCATTCACTTATTTTATTTTTTTATTTTTTTTTCAAGTATAAACATTGTAATCTAATAATTGTTGTAATAGTCCATTTCTATAGATGCTTGCCAAAAGCATAAAGCTACTTATACTTATAAACATTTCATGCATTATACAGAAAACGAACACAAATAATAACGAAAAACGAAAAAATGAGAATACAAAAAGTAAAATACAATAAAAAAATGAGCAAATATAAAAGCAAGAAAAATTATTGAAGCAGAATAAATTGATTGTAAATTATCATTTTAAGCTTCTATACACTTACACATAAGTATGACACTGCGTGGTACATATATGAGAACTTTGGTTTTTTGAACATACATACATATTTAAATAAAAGGGAAAAATATATGCGAGATAAAACTCCATCATGTGAGATAAAACTATGAATTATTCCTTTTAGTTGATATCCTGAAATATTTCCTTTATATGTACATATACGAGTATGTATGTATATTTTGCGTGGATAAGCATATCAAATAGATGTTTATATTATATGTATATGTACTCATGTGTGTATATAAGCGCCTACGACAAGTGCCAGTATGGAATGCGTACTTGCAGGAAAAAATAATATTAATGAAATGTAAAAACAAACTAAAAAAATAATAATACGATATCAAAAAAGGACAAAAACACTCCCAATCCATTTTCAAAAGTAGAGAGAAAAATGAAAACCTCTCGACCAATGATAATATTTTTCATTGATATTCCTTTTTAATTTGACTTTCATTTCTTCTTCATTCCATTTTGTGCGTTTATTTTTTTTTGTGTAAAAAATTATTTCGGCCGTAAAGTGAAAAATGTTTACGTATTATTTTTTTGTTTATCATTTATTTTTTCATTTGTTGTTCTTCTCCATGTATTTTTACGAATTTTATACATTAAATCCTAAATCTAACAGTAGTGTTCTTGTTGTACGTTTACCTTTTTGTTTTATTATACATATTTTTCAGTATGTATGAAATCCTCTTAATCATGTATGTAATTTTTTTAATACAATCATACCGATTTTCTATAATACATGATATAGAAATGACGTATGTGTAAAAGTAAAGAATGAAAAAAAAATATAAATTAGTACATTTTTTATAATATCTTTTTTATATTTGTGCGTATAGGAAAGTTCGTATTTGTTTAACAGACTTACTGAATACGGAAATTTATTTTTTCCATTTTATTTTTATTTATCTTTCATTTTACTGGTTAGGCTTTTCTAGAATTTTCATTTGTAAGAAATTAATCATCTAATTTGTAGATTCATTCAGGTAAAAAATTAATATATGGTATTTAGCAAACATAAAAACGGGATTATAATATATTGTATAGAGTACTGTTGTATTGCTCCCGCTACAATTCATGTATTATTTGATTGGAACATTGTTTCTTTCTAATTCTGCATGTATCATTATAGAATTTAACGTACAAAGAAAAAATATAAAGAACTGTTGGATTATGGTAAAAAACTTGCAATAAAATGAAATATTAAAAACTATTTGATTTACAGTTTTTTTTCTTTTTCATTGTAGAATAGATTGAAAAAGAAAAAAAACTGTAAATCATATAGTTTTTAATATTTCATTTTATTGCAATTTTTTGCCATAATCCAACAGTTCTTTATATTTTTTCTAGATTAACAAGAATATTAATTTGCACATGCATATGTTGTATTGAAATCTTTAGATAACCATGTACGCAACAAACAACATTAGATTTAGAAGAAAAAAATGAAATAAGATTAAGGAAATTAAAATACAAGAAAAACAAATTCATTTATTTTTAATTATAAATTGTTATATATATTTTTTATTTTTCAAAAATTTGGCTTCTATTTTACTTTATTTTATTTTTACTTTATTTATTTTAGTTTTTACTTGCGTAATTTAAATGTGAAGTTGTAAGTTTTGTTTTTTTTTCTTTTTTTACATTATTTTTATTGTGTTTCATTCTGTACATTTTTGGATTAAGTATTTTTTTTCAATGTACACAGCCACATTTATTTGAATCTTTTTTGGCAAAAACTGTAATAATCTTAACGTACATATAAAAACCTAAAAATGAACAAAATGAAGTAAACAGGATAATAATGATTGTAGAAAATATTTAAAATTCCTTAATTTTAGCGTTTTTAATTTGTTTATTTTGAAAATGGAAATGCATTGACGAGTAAAAACTTTAATTTTTTTTTTAATGAATGATATCTGTAATTGTTATTGATGCATATAATCGCCTAAATCAATTTATAATTTATCACTTCATCTCTTACTTCGGTTGTTGTTTGATTTCAAGTAAATTAACATTTCAGTTTATCTAACATCAAAATAAAATTAATGAGTACGATTTCACAAGTTTTTAATATCGTTTATGTTTTCCATTTTATTTAATTTTTCATACATCCAGTATTTTTAATTCATTTCAAAATAATTGATATTTTATCCGATATTTTACAAAAATTCTTGAAACAAATTGTAACGATTTACATACATAAAATCTGAAGTTCATTGAAAAAATAAAATAAAATAAAATTTTTTTAGACCAACCTACATATAAAAACAACCTGAAACAAAACGAACTCATACATGGATTTCGTATATGTTTCTAAGATGCTTAAAAAATAAAATAGAAAAAAATAAACATCAAAATAAATAAATTCTTTATTGAAATGCAGTAATAGTATCATTGTATAGAATTTTATTTTCTTATGATACCTACATACATATACAATTCTTGTGTAATATTTATACACGTTTGCTTAAACTGTGAAATCTATTCAAATAAAAAATATAAAAATAAATATTAAAAAAAAATAAAAATAAATTTTTTTTTGTGAAGGATTTAAAACATACAACGTAGAAAAATTCTTTGTACCATATAAAATATGAATAAAATCTTTTTGCATTCATAGAAAGAAATCAACAAAAACAAAAATATAAGGTACACAAAAAAATAACATTTTTTCAAGTTATTTCAAAAACAAAATGAATAAAAAAAAATAAATAAAGGAAAATTTCTTTTTATTTTTATTTTTATCTTTTATTTAATAGAATTTGTAGAGTATTTTTAAATCGATCATTTTTGATTTTATTCGAATTTTTATTTTTCTATTCATATAAAATATACATTGAATTAAGATTTGTACTATGTTCATTGCATCATATTGTATCCTTTAGCATACATTGTATTTTAATAATGTATTTTTCAAACAGTTTTATGCATACAGCATAAAATATAACGAGGTCAAATATTGATTCCAATAAATATAAAAAAAATTCACAGATTTTGTATGCATGTGCCATACACATGATACTTGCATACAAGATACCATATACCTGTGCACTAAAAAAAAAACAAAATTCATGAATATTTTCTCTTTTTCATTTTTATAGAATTTTGAAAATTTAATAAAATCAAATTTCATCATTTTTATTTTTGAAAAAGAAAACTACGAAATACCAATACTCATAAATATAAAAATTAAATTCACATATACATATGTAGGTATATGCATTTTTTTTATATATTTTTTTTTTATTTCTATTATACTTGTGTAGCCTTATTCGCTGGTTAGCCTGCTTAATCTAACCTTACTGTTTTTATTTTTTTTAAATATATTTTTATAAAATTAGACTAAAAAAAAAATACTAATATTATAATCTAAAAAAGGAAAAAGAAATATGTAGCAATAAATATACAAGGTGAAATTATAAAATAAAAAAGATAAGAAAAACTTATCTAACTTAGATTAGTTATATCTGTTTTTTTCTTGAATTCGAGACTTTGAACTTTAATTATTTTTTAATCATATAAAATAGGACCTTGATTTATACATATCTTGTTGGAGAGATCAAAAATTTTAATTCCACCTTACACCAGCGATTCATTAATTGTGGTTGAAAAAGGTTAAAATTGTCTTGATGTTAACGCATATGCTCCCAAAAAACATACACTGAAAACTATTTACAGACGAAGTATAGCATTTTCTGTTTAACAACATCCTTTTACCCTTACACTGTCTAAGAAAAAAATAATATGAAAAATTGAAAATTTTATATGTCCAGTTTAATGTCTATACCAATTATATTATGCATTATTCTTTAAATTCTTATCCATTTCTACGTACTGTTCATGAATTTGTTCATACATATGTATGTGATAAAAGATATAAAGTAAAAAGATAACAGAATACCTAAGAAAAAAATAAAAAATTAATAAACATTGGGATAATATACAACGTAGAACACAGAATGCGAAATGATGATGAAGAAAGAATACAAAAAAAATTAATAATAATAAAAAGTGTGAAATTGCCGAAATTATGTAGAAAAACATTATGTTCCAATATGATACATGTACATATGAAAATGTACGTAAATTCTATATTTTTCCATCATAACTTGATTTTCATTTTTATTTCTATTTTTTTTTTTTTTTTCTATAATATATTAGTAAATTTTTTTCCTTTTTTCTGAATATATTGTAAACCCTTTTACTTGATTTCCTTTTGGCCTTCTTCTTTTTCTTTTTGTTGTTGCCTTATCATATGGAAATTTTTTTCCAATCGAAATGAAATCCACATTTAATCTCTTGAGGCATACCAGAATATCTCAAAAAAAAAAAAAAAAAAAAAAAATTACACGAGAAAATTCGAAATGCCCGTATAAAAATCATATTTTACGTTCTATTTTTTGTCCTTACACAATTTATCTATGAAGATACATATACACTTACGTGAAAAATACGTATACATAAAAAGAGCACAATATATGCTTATAAATGTATAGAAGTAGTTTAAATTTTGATTCAAATCAAATAATGGAACTTTTTAACAAAATCAGATTAAATCAAAGAATAGATAAAATTTAGCAAGAATTCTTATGGGGCTTCAAAAATTTTTTTACCCGATAGAGTGGTTCGGGCGATGAAAGAGGGGACGGCATGAATTATAGAATGATTTAGTACATTTGTTGGTAAAAAAAGGGATGTCGTTTTTTCGTATAAGAATATTCAAAATGGATGTATACATATGTAATAATATATCACATACGTGCGTATGTAATTTAAGTGTACATATTATTTCAGAAGAAATCATTCAGTACCCATTAAAATACCCATGAATCAGCATAGAATGTGAATATGTATGCATATTTATCACATACGTGCGTATGTAATTCAAGTATACATATTGTGCGCAATATTTGTAAGAACATTTTGTAATGTATGTATTTATCGCATATATGCGTGTGTAATACTATACACTATACTGTCCTAAACAAACAAATTATCGTCCTAAACAAATTCAATTTTCATTCATAAGATGATTTGATGGTTCGATCGTGTAAAATATAAATGAATGTAAATTTTTAAGCCAGACAGAGACTAGGATAGTAATATTAAATATGTTATTTCAGATTAACATACATATGTACATACACGTATCGTACAAATATATTAGATCGGAAGATTTATGGGTACTGAAAATTGTATGCATGATATTTATACGGTATATATTAATACAAAATCAAGTCAAAAAATTATAATTGTTTTTGTATATTAAATAACTATGAATACCCAGAAAATCACAAATTTTTTCAACATTGAACCGACGATCATATTCAAAATATTGTTTTGCCACTACCCACAGTACGCATGTATACTTCTATAGTCACATCACATACACCATTATATGCCATTGTCCTACATGTTGATGCTTTAACACAGTATTTAATATACATACATATGTACATATAGTACTGTATTTTATGGCATGACAGAACAATTTTTTGAAAATTATTGTCTAGCCGATAATGAAATTTTATATTTCTATTGTATGGTAGGTATTCATATTTACGTTATTTAAATTTTTATTTTTATTTGAAATGAAATCTGTATACTATTATATTATACATTGAATCGCTGGTAATTTTTCAATATATACATACATATGTATGTATGTATATGTACATATATACAAAGGTGTCCTTCCACATAAAATTTACTTTTGGTATTTTTTGGGAAATTTTTACACACATACATATAAGAAATAAACGGAATAGTGAATACACAGGTCAGTTATACGTCCTTCAGCAAAGATTTTAATCATGTTAAATAAATGAGATACAGAAGGTAAGGAACAAATTAAAGATTCTATTGGAAAAGAATCAAGTTTTTACCATTGACATTTATATTATTCGAATCAAAAATCTTTAAATACATTTCCGAAACAAAAATTTAAATAACGTAAATATGAATACCTACCATACAATAGAAATATAAAATTTCATTATCGGCTAGACAATAATTTTCAAAAAATTGTTCTGTCATGCCATAAAATACAGTACTATATGTACATATGTATGTATATTAAATACTGTGTTAAAGCATCAACATGTAGGACAATGGCATATAATGGTGTATGTGATGTGACTATAGAAGTATACATGCGTACTGTGGGTAGTGGCAAAACAATATTTTGAATATGATCGTCGGTTCAATGTTGAAAAAATTTGTGATTTTCTGGGTATTCATAGTTATTTAATATACAAAAACAATTATAATTTTTTGACTTGATTTTGTATTAATATATACCGTATAAATATCATGCATACAATTTTCAGTACCCATAAATCTTCCGATCTAATATATTTGTACGATACGTGTATGTACATATGTATGTTAATCTGAAATAACATATTTAATATTACTATCCTAGTCTCTGTCTGGCTTAAAAATTTACATTCATTTATATTTTACACGATCGAACCATCAAATCATCTTATGAATGAAAATTGAATTTGTTTAGGACGATAATTTGTTTGTTTAGGACAGTATAGTGTATAGTATTACACACGCATATATGCGATAAATACATACATTACAAAATGTTCTTACAAATATTGCGCACAATATGTATACTTGAATTACATACGCACGTATGTGATAAATATGCATACATATTCACATTCTATGCTGATTCATGGGTATTTTAATGGGTACTGAATGATTTCTTCTGAAATAATATGTACACTTAAATTACATACGCACGTATGTGATAAATATGCATACATATTCACATTCTATGCTGATTCATGGGTATTTTAGTTTTTTTACATGGGTATTTTATTCTGAAAATTGCTTGCTTTTTTTATATATAGTATTTCAATACATTTTCATATTTTACACCTTATTTTTTGAATAAAACGGTAGCACTGGGTACTGATGTCAGTACCCAGGAAGAAAAATTTTTGAACGTCGAATTTGCACTGCTTGCAGTATCTCCTAGTTTTGGATTTCTGACGGAATATTGCACGTATGTATGTATATATTGTATTTATAATTAACAAAATCAAGTCATTAAGTTTATGGTACAATTTTGTATAGGGACATATATGACTTCACGTGGAGTGTATACTTAAATTACATACTTACGTATACGATATATAATGCATTCATACGACCATATTTTTATTTATCATTACCTAAAAAGTATGAATTTTGAATACCCAAAAAATCAAAATTTAACATTAAACCGATCGTATTCAAAATATATTGTATTTCCCATACAATACATTACAATTTGAATTTACATTTTGTATTTCTATCCTCGTTTCTGATGTAATGAAATTTATGACCCATATGATCGTACAATTATGAAAAAATTATATTTGTTTAGGACGATAATTTGTTTGTTTAGGACAGAAGTTTTACACACGCATACTATATATACGATAAATACGTACATTACAAAATATTCTTATAAATATTGCGCATAATATGTACACTTAAATTACATACGCACGTATGTGATACATATGCATACATATTCACATTCTATGCTGATTCATGGGTATTTTAGTGGGTATTGAATGATTTCTTCTGAAATAATATGTACACTTAAATTACATACGCACGTATGTGATAAATATGCATACATATTCACATTCTATGCTGCTTCATGGGTATTTTAATGGGTATTGAATGATTTCTTCTGAAATAATATGTACACTTAAATTACATACGCACGTATGTGATAAATATGCATACATATTCACATTCTATGCTGCTTCATGGGTATTTTAGTGGGTATTGAATGATTTCTTCTGAAATAATATGTACACTTAAATTACATACGCACGTATGTGATAAATATGCATACATATTCACATTCTATGCTGATTCATGGGTATTTTAGTGGGTACTGAATGATTTCTTCTGAAAATTGCTTGCTTTTTTTTATATATTTCAATACATTTTCTTATTTTACACCTTATTTTTTGAATAAAACGGTAGCACTGGGTACTGATGTCAGTACCCAGGAAGAAAAATTTTTGAACGTCGAATTTACACTGCTTGCAGTATCTCCTAGTTTTGGATTTCTGATTAAATTGAATTTCCAATATAGCAATGATTGTTTGTGATATGCATTCTGAATTTTATAAAAGAGAAAATATCTGTATTTTTCCAAAATAATAATACGTGGATAATTTTTTAAATATACAAAATCAATGCATTTTATGTTTTATTTTAAAAATAAATAAATCAAAAGAATATTTTTCAATTTTATGATTACACATTCAAGTCCATGCATCAATTAAATCTCAATGGAATGATTACTTAACGTTATTTACACATGAGACTAAAAATTATATTAAATTTTATTTTATTTTTATTTTTTTTAATTTTTCAATGACAAATTTTTTATCCATGTCTAAATATAATTGAAATATTTAATAACCGATTTGCTTTTGTTTTCAAACACTTTTTTTTTTAATGTACTGTTATGTTATATGAAAACACACGTTATATAAAATATGGATTTTTTTTTTTTTTTTTTTGAATTATTCATGAAAATAATACTTTTTAATAACAAAATCAAAATGTACACAAGCAGACAGAGAAAAAAGAATTATTGTTTTTAAATAATCAAAAAGGTGAAATGTTTATTTCCATGGTTTTAGATATATGTATGTATGTGTGTTGTACGTATATATATATTGAATGCGAAATACAATATTGTATACGTATATAAATTTGTACATATTTGTATGTACATATACGTGTTCATACATACATACATACATATGTTCAAATGGTCATATACTCTTACTGTACACTTTTAATTGTAATATTTTCATTTACATGTTATTGATAAAGGCAAATAATAATAATAGTTGAATTTATTCAATTGAATTTAACAATTCACAAGTGCGTATAAATATTTTCCTTTTTTATTTTAATATATTTTTTTTTTTTTCTTCATATTACATATAGAGAAGTACATATCGTTTAACAGAGCACCTGTCCTGTCCTGTATAAAACATTTTTGTATTTTGTTCCTTTTTTTTTCAATTTAAAATAAAATAAAATTTCACATGAAAATGAATTTGCATTTTATTTTTAGGATGTTGTGTTTATTTACATCAACTGTATTTACATTTCGAAATAAAATATAAATAAATGTACATAGTATTCAATTGAAAATTTTCGACACATACATAATTACATATGTATGTATATTCCACATGTACGTTTACATATAACAAAAATATTTTTATTTTTTTTTTGTACATTTTTGTAAAAAAAATATTTTTAATGCATTTTATTAATGCAATTCAATTTTTGTGTAAAATCAGGAAATGGACTTGCATCTGATACTTATACATTTTACGGATAATTGTTAAACTATAAATAACATGTGTGAATTTTATGTTGTATACAATTTTTAATATTTAATTAAATGTAAAAATGATGTAGTTTGTTTATAAAACACAATACCAATATAGTTTTCCAACGAAAAAAAAAGTAATCAAATAAATTTTTAATTTTTATTATTTAAAAATTCATAGTCTTACTTATATTTATGTATACAATTTGTATTTTTAAATTTATGTAAATTCATATTCTAAAATTCGTATATTAAAAAAAAAAAAAAACAAAACATATCCTAAATATTAAATTATTAATTCTTCTAATAAAATTCATATTATCTCAAATAATAATATACAAAAGTATTAACTTGTATCTAGGCAACATAATAGTCTAATATAGGCATTTTAAATACCATAAAAATGATAATATTTTCATCATAATTATCATTATCCATCGTCATCATCGAATATGTATGTACCAACATTAAATTGCGTTTGTTATTAATCATTTTATTAAATTACTATCCTGTCCACAAAGGATGTTGTAATACTATTGCAATTAATGTGCAAAATTCATCTTCCGGAAAAATATGCGGTTAATATCAAAATGATAATAATATGCAAAAACTAATTTTGTTATTATGTTCATGTACATATGTATGTACATACATGTATAAATGATCGTAATAATAAAATTATTATGTATTGTGCATTCAAATGTAATTTGTGTATGATGATGTGTGTGTATAAAATGGTCATAAAATGGGAATTATTTTCAATTTGCCAACCAAAAGTCTTTATTGCAAATTAATTTCAAATTGTACACTTTTTCTTCTATACATGCTATATGTACGTGAATTGAAAAATATTCAATACGTATTTACGCTACATATACCAAAAGGGATAATAAATAAATTGTTATGTTTCATACATTTATGCTTTTGGGTTTGTATATAGCAAACACATAATATGAATATTGATCCAATAAAGTTTATATTATTTTCGCCATCATCACCATCAAGAGATTATAAATGATAAACGGAAACAAATTTTTTTTCTTATCAAGCATTTTTGTCAATAAATCAAAAATATGTCAAAATGATTTCAAGTGAGTCAATACGAATTCACAATATTATATTACTCATATTTCCTCTCTATACATGCACATCAATACATATTTTAAAAAAAAAATGCAAATATACACATGAATCATGTTATGGTAAAATGGAAACAGAAAAAACAGTAAAAATAATTTTATCCAATTTTTGGAAAAATTTTAATGTTTTTCCTTTTAGATAAACAAACATAATTTAGAAATAATATCTGTTAATATGACAGATATATTTATTTGTAATAAATCTAATGCCCTTCATCCCATATCAATAAATTCATAAAACATTTTCTAAATCATTTAATTCATAAATTATTGTTACATTAAATTTTGAAAATGAAGAAGAAATTACTAAAAAAAAATATCTACTAGAGGCGAAAAAAAAAGAAAAATTACATTAAAATAAAAATGAAAAATAAATGTAGATATGGAAATGTATGAAATGAGTAAAATTTATTTTTGGCGATAAATTTATTTCATATTTCAGTTTAGTTCAGTTGCATACATATACATACTTATATAAAAGTGCATACAAACAAACGTGCATAGATCATTGAAAAATTTTGTAAGAAAAAAATATAGAACGGCAGCATGCGAAATTTTATCCAGGAGAAAAAAATGAATAGATATAAAACCGATTTATTTTTTTTCGCAACTGAAATGCTTACATAAAGATAAAAAACTTATAATATGTGAGTTGAATTTTCTTTAGTATGCAAGAATTTCAAACTTAATTTTCCGTCCTAACGCTTTTTTTTCGTTTTCAATCATATTCTCATATCTAGTGAAATATAAACAAATTAATTATTTTAAATTAATTTTCCGTATCAAACGAATGATGTTTCAATCAATAGTTACTTGCAATAAAAATATTTTTTTTTTCCTTTTTGTATTGTGCACATTATATTTTATAAACCCATCAAGAAACTTGAAATCTATTAATCTAATAACAAAATAAAAAAATATTCAAAGGAAAAAACTTTTTTTAACCTATTTGATAATGATAACATTGATCTCACATATGTATGTACATCATGTTATATGTATATACCACCTTACATGTACAGAATACAACATACATTATACATATATATGTATGTACTTTGTAATGCTTTAATTATTATAAAATCGACCGTATAAAGGTTTCAATTAAACAAACTTTTACAAACAAAGACAAAGAGTTGCCACTTATATGTAAATAGTGATTCATAAATTCAATTTGCTTGTATTTTACCTAGATTACATTATCTTTGTAATATGTAGCCCATATACATACGTGTGATACTATATGTAGGTACATAATACATACAAATAACCTGATATAAAGTTTCTACATGCATTTATGTAAAATTTATAAAAATTGCATTAAACAGTGAATGCATATTATATGTATAGATAAATAATTCTAGTCTATACTTAAAATTAAAATAAAAAATCAAAAAACGAAAGTCAAAAGAAATAAATAAATAAAAAATCATAAAAAAGGAAAATAACATTAAAGAAGATAAAAATTAATAAAATTATTTCATTGAGTTGAAATAAAATAATCCTTTATTATTCATATGATTATTTGAATAGGTATGTATTTCCAGTAATTGTATTCATATTGACTATGTTATTGTACTAAACACAAAAAGATGTATTTACAACATTCACATACATGCATATTATGTTAAATTAACATTATATTTTCTACACAAAGATGACCCCTAAAATATGTACTCTAATTAGGTTTAAATCTAAATAGTTAACTTGATTATCGTTTGAATATCTAATTATCCACTGTACATTTTGAAAATATTCTTGCCATTTGCCAATTCAATTGAGTAATAAACTTAAAATTTCACTGTGTAAATGCATGTATGTATACGTACAAAAATACAAATACGTATCATATATTCATATGTATAAAATGTAAATGGATATGTGTACGTATGTATAAGCAGAAAAGTTCTAAATGTACATAAATAAATATGTATGTGCGTGCACATATCTGCATAATTTTGCACATACATTTGTAAATAGATGTAATACAACAGGACCAACAAATATGCACATGTATATACTTACGTCTTTATAAATACACATATACATATGTACGTACAAATATACAATTGTGGGTGAACCTATATATTAACATGTCTTTTATGTTGTGCATATCTTGTTAGCCATTTGTAGTTGTAGAACAATTTTGCCTAAAATACTCTGATTTATCTTTAGTTTCTGAAATTTTAAAATTCTTTATATGTTAAAGAATTGTAGGACGTGTATCTTTTAATATAACATATTCTATAAATAAATTCGTAATAAGCATGTGCATGTAAGTAACACACAAATGTAATACAATGTACAGTATTTTTAAAAATTTACCATAAAAACCAAAATAAGAGAACGAATTTTCTTTTTTTATTTTAGAACAGAAAAATCCTAACCCAGTTCTATGTAATATTTAGTTAGTGATAGTACATTTTAGGACATTACTGAAATTATGAACTGTAGTGAATGCACGGTATAAATTTTGAATTCAATACAGTTACTGTATACATTAGAATATTCATACGGATATAACAAAAAATTTGTTTCAATTTTGTATTATTATAATATTGGATATTGGATTCCCTACTTTTCAACATATTATCACAGATATTACTTTAAAAATTTTTCGTTAAATAGACACATATCCTTATCTGCAAAAAAGGAGGAAAAAATTATTTTGCATACACTATGTGTAATACATACACATACATAAGTACATGCAGAATGGATGCATATTTCAGACACTGTATTATAGTCTGTTATGTTGTAGTTTTCCCTTTTTTCTTTTTTTCTTTGTATTCAATATCTGTGACAACGTATGCATTGTTCTTAGATTTTATATATTTTTGACACATATTTGTTAAAATTTAAATTTAAAAAAAGAAAATTCAAGAAATTTAAGTATATTCTGAAAAATACTCATGGAAAAACACATGATAAAACAAAATGAAAATTTATATTTTTCTTTTATTTAATATTTAGGGAAAGATAAAAAAATATTTGCTATTAGCTGTAAAAAAAGGTATAAAAGGCCATAAGTACATACAAAGTTAAAAGAAAACTGACCTTTTCTTTCACTTTTATAAATGTTGATTTTAGGAACTTTTCATCATTTTTTTTTTTGTGTGTATTATCCCTTGTGAATATTCATACATTTTTATTTATACATATGAATACCCACAAAGTTTATTAACACATGTGTGTAACATGAATGGACATCCTAAAATACAGTAAAAAACAAAATATAAAATATAAAAAATGTATGTATGTACCAATAATTAACCAACTCTATTGTAAATACGTAAAGGTAATTTTATCGAGAAAATAAGTTTAAATATCCTTTTTTTTATAAATTTTAATTAATATTATCATCATCGTTGACAACATCATCATCATCGTTATTATTTTTAAACAATAATAATCAAATTAAATTATATAAAATATTTTTAAATTAATTACATTAGTATTTGTATTGAAATACTCGTAAATGGAAAGAGTAATTGGATGTATGGCTGGATTATTTTTCCACATTTTATTATTTACACATACACATGTATGTATATATGTGCGTATATATACCATTGTATCTACATATATCAAATGTATAGACACAAAAACGGATGAAAAGTCAAATTGGACGAAACAAGAGAATTTAAATACAATATATGAAATAATCAGAACACATATATCATTTTTTTCCAGTAAAATATTACAAATATTTGAAAATATAAAATAAAATATAAACATAAATAGATACAAAAAAAAAAAAAGAAAAAAATATTAAATGACAAAATTTGTTTTTAAATAAATAATAATCTACATTCTACGTGCCAATTGAGAGATAAAAATAAAACCAAATAAAAAAATAAATAAATAAATAAATATACAGCATAACGAATTATATTGAAAAACAAAACAAAATTTAAAAAATAAAAATAAAAACGACATAAAATTTTCCAATTTGCTTCAATATAAATCAAAATAATAAAATATATTATCAATACATGCATACGTACACTTATTTCAAAATAGAAATCATTTTTTATATTTTTTTTTATTCACACACATACACGTTTGTACACAAATCCTTGTATTTATTTCATATTATACATATGTCCTTTATTCTGTGTCCTTTTTATTTTTTGTAAGTTATTTATTTATTTTTATATTTTAAATGTATGTATGTTATCAATAAAATACGTTTTATGTTTTATATATTTTCAATAGGAAACAGTAGGATGTTGGAAAAGAGTAGAATTAATTTGAATTATAATTTATAACGTACATTTTAAAATAAATACAATTAATATGAAATTATGAAATATATATACACACGTATGTACCGCCCTCGTATATGTATATACATATGTATGTATGTGTCACCTTTTTAGAGATTTTCGAATATAAAATTTCTTTTTAATTTTTCTCAAACCATTACTATAATTATTATGAGACTAAATTTAATGTTGAGTGAATTTTTCATATTTCATACGAATTCAATTACGTATATCATTGTATTCTGTTTTTTTGTTTGTTTTTTTTTTTGCATTTTGAGTTTGTGTTTTTCATTTTCCTTTTTTGGGCTCTTTTTTAAAATACTTTAAATTTTTCATTGTTAAAAATGTAAATAAAGGCAAAATGAAAAATAAAAAATATTTTTTGTATTATTAACACTTTTTCAAAAATCCGTTTAATACACTATTAATATATTCCGAGTATTATATTATTAAAATGTATTTTCTGTATAATAATTGAAACCAAATCATTCAAATTACTCCATAATAACAAACAAACAAACAAAAAAAAAAATTCAAAATAAATATGGAAAATATTTTCAAGCACACAAAAAAAAGGGTTTTTGTTGTTTTTTCCTTTTTTCAATTAAATAAATAAAACCATTAATCAAATAATGTTGAAATATGAAAAAATTAATTTTATTAATTTGGTTGCATTAAAAAGAAAAAGTACTTTTTTTTTCGATAATTTTGTGTAATTATATACTAATTATGATAAATATTTAAAAGGGCGCAAAGAAAATGAAACAAATAAACAAAAAATTATTGATTATTTATTTTTTAAAAAAATTTTTTAACGTATTCTGAATATTTTGATCCGTAATTGTATCCTGGAAACCATTCAAAACAAAAATAAAATAATATTATGGAAAAAGAATTTTATTTTTTTATTTACTATAGTAAAATATTCTTATTATTTTGTTACTTTCTATTTTTTCATTTCGTATGGTGTTTTTTTTTGTTCGATAATTCAATTTTTTATAAATTTCATCATACTATTCATACATTTTCTTATTTGATTTTAATCTTTTTTATGTACATTTTGATTAAACTTTTATATGGGTCAGTAGAATGTGAAATTTTCTTTATTATTTATTTATGTATTAGATACTCGTAATAAAGATTTATTTTATCTCAAACTAAAAAATGATAAAAATGTATTTTATCTTAAATTTTTGTACATAAACATAAAAGATAGACATAGTATCTTTTTGAAAAATGTTGAATACTCATATACTACATCTTTATTTAAAGATACTTAAAAGATAAATATTTTAAATATTTTGTCATTTTTGAATAGTAACTATTTGCAATATTTATTAAATTGTTAGTATATTGTATATTTAAAATGAACAAATTTATGTTGGTTTTATAAAGGTAGACAGGCATTGTATGTATGTATGTACATATATGAAAAATTTAATATACAATTCAAAAAGTATTTTAAATATTTCAAAATTTCTTCAAATTATTATTGAAATTCAAAGGTTAGGTTAGATACATTATTTCTGTAATTTTATATGAACAAAATGCAATAATACAGAATGTAGGGATTAATTTAGAACTATATTACAAATTTTATCTAAAAGTTTTCAATTATATACTCATTATTGTGTGTACATATATTTATGTAGTTTAAATCAAAAATTTTTGATAATTTATTAAAAATAGTTTTTATGGTAAAATGAATAAAATTTTATAAAAACACATACAATAGTAAAATTTTGTATTCTATTATCAATCCCTTTTATTTTATTCATTTATTAAATTCATTTATAATTTATTTTTATTTTTGAATAACAAAAAAGAATTACATCATGCGATAATTAAATCCATGTACTTATTTCATTCAACATGTCAGATAAAAACAACAACAAAAATTAAATGGTATATGTATATTTAAAAAAAAAAGTCAAAAACGCAAATCTAGCTGAATTAAAATTTTCTTTTCATTTACCATATACGTACATACATATACGTGTATCAAAAAGTTTTTATAAAATTTTTAATAGCTGAAAAAACCACATTTTCATATTTTTAACAAAGTACCACGTACCAACGTATATATGTAGGTACGCAAAAATAAACAAATTGTGAGAAAAATGTTATAAAAATAGGTTATATACATATTTGGGTTGTACTAATACAAACGATGCATAAAACAACACTAAAAATGCTATATCCATTTGAAAAATATAACAAAAAATAAATAAAAAATTATAACACAAAAAAAAAAAAAAATTTAAATAAACTAAATAAAATGAGTTTGAAAATTAAATGAAATCAGATTTTTGTTTATTTATTTATTTTTTTCGAAATGTTAAAAAACACATTCTAAAATATTATGTTACTGACATTTTTCAATTTATTTTCAATAAAATTAAAAAAAGTATAAACGCAAAAATACATGAGAAATGAAAGCTACAAAACGTTAAAATAACTAAATATAAAAAAATCCGACCAGGATACAATTAGAGATTTAAAATAACTACGTACCTATACATACATATGCATGTTTATTATATGTGTAAAGGAATAACAGTGAAACCAAAAATTTAATATTTTTTATTTTCTTTTTTGTTTTTTTTTTTTGTATATTTCGTAGGTAGATTGTATTAAAAAAATTGCTTTTCTGTTTTTCTTTATATGCACATATGTACATACATACATAAATAATTCACGTTATGTGCATATTGAATGCATGTATAAAATGTTCATATTTTAATGACATAAAATGCATATGGATATACATAAAAATGAATATAGGTACAATAAATATGGATCATAATAGTAAAAATACAATGTTTTTATTAGCGGCACATTTTTCACATCAAGCAAATTGCAACTATATATGTATGTC
This sequence comes from Anthrax anthrax, assembly GCA_963971155.1. Lineage (NCBI taxonomy): Eukaryota > Metazoa > Arthropoda > Insecta > Diptera > Bombyliidae > Anthrax > Anthrax anthrax. Next base: position 21,442,458 of record OZ020119.1, read on the forward strand.
CGGTAAAAAAAAAATAATTTTCCTCTCTATACTTGCAAAAATGATTGTGTTTTATCCTATTTATCCTGTTTTATGTGTCCTATTTTATCTAGAATTTTTGCCATTATTTCACCTTTTTCTCTTTTTTTTTCGTTCGTGTTTTTTTGTTTTGTTTTTTTTTTTTAATATTCATTGTATCACATAAAATCGTTTTTCTTGCAATTCTTTTTCAATTTTGGAAACAAGTAATAGTCGTCAGGGACATATGCATACTCACTATAAAGATAAAAAAAAAAGAAAAAAAAAAGAAAAGCTGATGTATAATGCATAACTAATTTAATACACTTTATAAAAAGCATCAGAGCAATTACAGCGACATTATAACAGTTGTAGTAAAGGATATCGATATACACATAGCGCGTATATACTGTACATACAATAATATATACGAGCACACCAACACACGTGTGTGTATGTACATTGGATGTATATAATACATATTGAATAAAAAATTTTTATTTAGTATATTTTACTACAAAAAATTATACAAAATATATGTATATGTATGTATACCGTTCTGAATATATGTATCTAGTGTTTTGCAATACGTAATACATGTGTCTGTGTAAAATAAATTTTACATAAAATAAAATGTCCTTCTGTGACTTGTTTACAGGTGCATTATCATGTATTAAAGCAGCAACATCAACTAAATACTACGGAGAGTTTGAGTTAAATATGCACACATACATATGCACATATATGTATATATGTACCGTATATAAATATATATAATACAGTAAATTTGACTTAATTTATACAGTGTACGTATATATACAGAGTGTCAAGTGCATGAAGATACACCTACGGATACGTAAAGTCATGTATGTATATTACAATATGTATGTTTGTACGTATAGTGTACACAAGAAAGAAAAAATTCATGTACATTATTTTTCAGGATATCACACCATCATTTATTTTTTTTTCTTTTTTTTTTACCTTTATGACCACTCCCCTTGAAATATTCTCCCTTGTTGAATATTTTACGTATTTTTTCACTTTACATTCGATTAGTGTGAAATTCCTAAGGAAACCTTAAAAAAACGTGTCGTAATAACTCGTATAATGTCTTCCTTTTTCCCTTATGTGAATATATTACATAAATAAAGTACATAGTTATATACATATGTATACGATGTACATATGTACATATGTATGTATGCATATGTATATATGCAAAATTATTTAGTTGCATACATATGCATATATATTTTTTTTGTGTGTATATAAAGTGTTATGTGAATATCTTTATAAGCTATTCAAAAAGGGAAAAAAAAAATGAAATAAAATAAAATAAAAATGTAATTTGCATAAAAGTTATAATTTTAAAATGATGATGGCTATATGTGCAGAATATGTGGTTTTTGTATGGTACTTATAAAAATATAAATTTCTACGTGGAATATTTAAATGTACAATGCTCCAATGTACGTGTACACACATAATGTATGTATGTAGTACGTATGCTAATATATGTATATGCACATATCTATGTACATCATACGTATGTCTTACACTTTTTGCTACATAAACTAAAGTACAAAATTTTTTATAAAGTAACTGTGATGTTGACGTAATAAATTTTGTATGTGTATGTCTTTCTTTTTTATACAGAAAAATTGATATAATTTTTTAAATTAAGTTGTAGGACGTGTGAAACGTGTTAAATGTATTTAAAGTGAAGTTCTTTTTGTTCCAAAATATGGAGAAAATTTGATTATCGAAAAAATTCATAATAAAAAAAATATATATGTTCATATATCTATTTATCCTATTTTTTTTTTATTATCAATTTAAAAATTTATTTTATGATATACACGATAATCATGTATGCCGGTATACGAAATGTACGATTGTCTCTGAAAACAATAGTTCGCTTTTCCAAAAATATTCATATTGTTACCAAAATCATTACTCACGTTTTATAACACAAAATATAAATGTAACAAATCTATTTCAAAATAAAAACAGTAAATTATTAAAATAACAGTAATTTTCATTTTCGTTCATACATTTGATTTTTTTATACATATTTATTTATATAGCCATGGTGTAAAAATTTGTTAAAAGGATTAAATTACATATTTTTATTACATACTAAATCTGTGCATGTACTTACGTATGAAGGCTTTATGAACAAATGAAAACAATTAGGCTCAGAACAGGGAAAAAAGGAAAAAAATATTAATTTTTTTTGTTGACAAACATAAAACATATGTAAAATACGCACGAAACCGTCATTCGGGATTAATTTAATACCATGTGTTAATTTTAATTATAATGAATGCGTTGGACTCACTTAAATTTATTCACCACAATAAATTTCTCTTACTACGATAATTCGGAAAAAAGGACATTCCACAATTATTATTGAAACAAATTATCTTTACATCTTTTCATAACTTTAAATCATTAGAGAAAAAAAAATTTCTTTTTCACTAACTTCAATATTAAAATTCATATTTCAAATACATACTTTTATTACCTTAATAATCACTTTATAACAATTGATAAAGTCAAGCTAAATTAAATATTTAATTTTCTATATACATTGTATATGTGTGTGTTCGTGAATTTAATATCGTACACACATTTCCGCCTCATTAAACTCCATTTAAAAAAATAACAAATTAAAAGAAGAAAAAGCTCTGTATATAAGTAAATATGTATGCATAAATTAATGAAATACGTTTAAACACTTCAAAAACTTTATTATTTACTTTTCCATAATATTTTAGAGAATTTTCATCCTTTACTTTTACTAATTTGCCATTTGACTTAAAAACTTTTTTGCATCATATCTTATATAAGTCATAAGTATTACATTCACACATTCTTATGCATGTAATACATACAGTTTACAAATTTTATATTGAATTCAGAACTTATCAAAAAGTATTATTTACAAATAATATTTAGTTACTATTTATCATGTTTCTCCTTCTTAAAGGAAGGTTCATAAGTAAAAAATTTATTTAAATTATGTACTTGAATTTTTCATGGGCTTTATTTATTTTCATGAGATTTTCTTTTTTCCAAGGATAATTAAAAGTAATCCGTATTGGTATTCTATCTTGTTCTTTCTCTTTTTCTTTTTTTTTTTTTTTTTGACAAAAGAAAAATTCTTTTTGTACAACCTATTCGTCTAATAATGATTTCCAAATCTTTTTCTCCGTAAAAATAACGCCTCAAAAAAGTATAAATGAAAAAAAAAACTGGTTTTCTGTACAAAAAACCCATTTCGTATCACTTATATACATGGGATGAATGTGCGATGAAAAATGAATGCAATGATGAGATTCTCGAAATATTGGTTTAGAAAACATTCAAGTTTTATTTAAAATTTTGTGTGAATATACTACGTCTTCCTGATATCAACATATACGTACATATGTATGTATCTCCATCATAGAATTTTATTATCATACAAATGCATACACCACGTAGTTTAATTTTGTTAATTAAGACTTTCTACATACAAACAGGATGGGTACAATTTTGTAGATACAAATATTTTCATTGTACATTTATTTTTCTATGAATATCATTAAACAAAAATATAATTGTAATATATGTATGTATGTACATACTACATATGAAAAGCAGACGTGCACTAACGTTTGCGTATACATTTAATCACACATATATTCCATATATTCCATATTTGTTTACCATGATGGAATGTGTTTATAAGGTTGAGTCATTCTGAAACGCCGGATTCACCCATTCCTCTAAGGGTTACCAAATATTGTTTTCAAATAGTTGGAATACAAAAAGTACTTAAAAAATATCTCAAAAAAATTTTTTTTTATCATAATATTAATATTACACTAAATTGAATAATTTATTATTTTCAGTGATTTCATACTTTACATCTATGAATGACCATGATAATCGTATTTTCCACATGTAGCTGTCAATTTCCTTCTCTGAAAAGTTAGTTTCTGATTGATAGGGTATTCAGGTTTTTCATTGTTTTTATCTGAATGACTTACTTTATAAACTTACTTCATCATGTACTTACATAAGTATGTGAACAAGCTACAAATCAGTCAAGTTTAATATGTGCACAGATCAACAGAATGTGAATAGAAAATTAAGAAATACATTTGAGAATATACAGTTAATTTTATTTAGATTTAATGAGCAAAATTATGTAATTATTATTTGCCATAAAGTTCCAATACATTTGAATACTTCATAATTACTCATTATGTAAATCATATAACATATTACATAATCATAAAGAAAAAATATTCTCTTTTTGAATGCCATAAAAATGAAAGAAAATATTCAAAATTTAGTTACTATCGGGAAATACAAAAATAATTTTCTTTTTTTTTTCAATACAAACCAACATATCCACGATTTCCTGTTTTTCTTTGCTGAAAATACATAAATGTAAATGCTTCGTGCATATTTTTGCTACATTTTATATTAAATATAAAATAATATAAATATAACATAGAAATGTACATAGGATATGCAAACACAGATTCCTAAAAATTGTTGTATTAACCCAAACGAATAGTTAAGCCCACGTATCCAAAAAAATATCGTTGCTTTGTATATAGTATAGCTTGTGTGGGTCGTGGTTTTTAAAGTTATAACATGCAATCCAAAAGTTCTTGTTTTTTTCAAATAAAATTACAAAAATTAAAAAAAAAAAACATTGAAAAAATGAAGAAAAAACGAAAATAAAAAATGAAAATGTAGATAGAAAACTATTTCAATTTGCTACGAAATACTTACAAATATTTCATATAAAAAAGAAAGAAAAAAAAAACTAAAAGTTAAAAATAATTTTTCCTTTTTTTTCTGGTTATGTTATTTCAGGAAAGGAAAAAAAAACATGGATCGATTCAAAATTTAGCTTTCGTCTAGCAACATAAACAGGTAAGTCTTGATTTCCATTTTAATATGTACTATATACTTTATTTTTATTTCAATTTTATGTTTTATATACGTTGTTGTTGTTTATACATTTTTATTTTTTTTTTATTATTATTTTATGTAATATTTTTTTTATACACAAATGAAATAAAGATAAAATGAAATTTTTTCTTTAAAAAATAATATCCACCCATATAATATGGTAAACTATTATTAACTAAAAATTGTACGGTATTTTAAGATATTTTGATTACTATATTTCCTTTTTCATAATTTTATCATATTATTTTTTATTTTTGTTAATTTTACTTATTTGAAAATAAAATATGCAAAAAAAAAATAATATTTGAAAAAATAAAACATAAAGTATACATGCTGAATGTGGTATCCTTTGTATGTATAAAAATTTCAAATTTCATATGCAAATAGGTTTGTTTTCATTTATTCAACATTATCTGTACTGGATTTGAAAATAAAAAAAAAAATGTTAACTACTTTTACTTTGCTTGTCTTTATAACGTTTAAGCATTCAACGATATGTAAAAATGAATTTTAAACATATTTGTAGAAGTAAAATTTCTGTGTTAAAAAAGTCAAAAAAAAAAAAAAAAACACGAAAAAAATTCAATGTACATTTTCTTCTACTGTGAGTACTCATAAAATCATAAAATACAGTCCTAATGGGGAAAAGAATTCAATCCATTGCTACCAATAAGTCTGTGATGATTTCTATGGCTCTGTGTTTTTGGTCCGTTTGTTTGCATTTCTTTGAAAGCATTTTATTTTCAAAAATACCAGACAAATAACAAAATGATTTAAAAATGTTTGAAATTTTTCAGAAAAATGGCATTTACATATATCAACAGAAAAAGCAAACAAAGATAAAAATTTTTCGTCATTTTTTCTTTTTAATAAATTTTTTAGGGAAAACTTAATGATTCCATTAAATAAATATTATTCGTATTTTAGGACGTTTCTTTTTATTTCAATTTACCATTCATATAAGTGGTATGGACAGTTATTGATTTATAGAAATTCAATTTGATGAGAAATAGAATACTCTACTTTTGGCTGTCATTATTTCTGTTCTTTATATTTAGTTAATGGATGAAATTTTTTGTAACGTAAAAGAGCAGAAAAAAAGGATATAAACACTTTTTATACACAATATTTTTTTTTCTCATGGGTATAAATTTAAATGCTTTCACAATATTTTTATTAAATTAAAAATGTCAATCCATTCAATTTAAAATAATTTTTCTTTTGGTAATCGATCAGAAAAAATTTCAAAATAAAAAAAAATTATTTTCCATTTGGTAATCACATTTATAACAAAAAATGAAGAATACTCGTAGTTTGTATAATAATTTTTTATTTTTGTTTTCTTCTTCCTATATTTTATTTTTATATGTTTTATTGCAGTAAAATTTTCGCAATAAACCTTCAATAATATTTGATTTGAAAATTAGCAAAATTTCAACAAACAAACTTTAACTTCAAAAATTATTAACACATATGCATATATTATGCACTTGTATTATGTGTGTATATTTTTAATGGCTCAAATTTTGTCAGATTTTATTCCAAAACTAAAACTTATACAAATACCACATAAAACTATCAATATGCATAAAGTAACTTTTATGGACTGGAATAATTTAATATGTATAATTTTCCTAAATAGTTTTGGTCTGTTTCAGGTGTATTTGATATGCTTTTTCTGTATTTTCCATTTTCCTTTGAAATAACAAAATAAATGCATACATGTTGAGGCTAAATTTAAATATTTGTTCTATGCATGGTTTTAAATACAAACGCGTATACCATATACACCATTTATATACATAAAACTTCTTTGACTTTTATTTTCGTATGTCTACATGTACATACTATATACCCAACGGTCGTACTAATAAAACTGCAAATAAACCTATAAAATGTCTCGTATCAATTTATTTCAAATAATGACGCTCCGTGTACATATGTACATACATATGAACATATATGGAAATACATACAGTATATGCATGTATACTGAAGAATTCCCAATACACATTTGTATAATATTTTCTCGATTTTAAAGGACCATAATATCTAATAATACACTTAGGTAAATTTCCTGTGAAAAAATTTACGATGGAAAAGTAAACGGAAAACTTTCGCGAAGAAAACATTGTAAATCAATTTGTTTTTTGTTTTCTTGTTTTTTTTTTTTTTTTTTGTTGAACTTAAAAAACTTGGGATTTTTCTTTGTGCTTGTTTTTATCTTATTGTTCGATTTTATTTTCATAAAGTTTACAAAGACATGAAAACATATGAAAAATTTGTTTGTTTACATGTGTAATTTCTCAGGTGCGTTAAGCAAATCAATTTTTCTTTCTTTGGGAGCAAACTTTTTTTTAAGGTGATAAGGCATTCATTATTGACAACAAAAAAATGAAAATAAAAATTTACGAAATAAAAAAAGTAAACAATTGTTTTTTTCCCTCAATAACTGAAGGAAAAGATAATAAAAATAAATAAAAATAAAAATTATTAGCTTAAAATTTTACATCTACTTATAACACATTTTATTTTAAGTAAAAGATTTTTTAGCTGCCTAAGTATACAAAAATATAACATAAATTTTTTAAAAGGAAAAAAAATGTAAATCAAAATTTTTTGTTTAACTTTTCCTTTGCTTTTGTCCTTTTTTTCAATTTACTTAAATTATAAAAACATTTGTAAAATCTTATTTTTCGTAAAAGGATGAAAACGTGCAATGAAATAATCATACACAGTAAATGAGTAGCATTGTTTTTTTTTCGGGAAAGGGAAGATATTCCATACGTATATGAAAATATCCACATATGAAAATAATCCGTACGTGTATATGTACACAAGAATGGGTTTTGAAATTTAAAATATCTGAACATAACTTTTCGACTTGGTAATGTAAAAAAAAGCAAACTAAAATATATTACATAACTCATAATTTTTGTGTGCTTTATTACAACCCGAAATTCCAGAACTTTATTTTTCCTGTATTTTACTTTTTCCTTTATATGTGTTTTCTCTATTATGATGTATACATAATTCATCATATTTTTGGTTTAATTTTGTAATTCATTTTTTTTTTTTTGTCATTTTTCTTTTTTGTTTTTGTGTATTTATTCTAATAATTCTAACTGTTCTTCTGACATTTGAAATTTTTTGCATAAAAATTGAAGGAATAAAAAAACTTAATAGAATGTAAAATATAACATTGTATTTTGTCAGGTCATTTTTCTTCAATTGTTTTCTTCTGCTTCTATTTGACATAGTAACTAAAATAACATTAATCAAAAAAGTTGAATTTCCTAATTGCTTCGATGAATTGACAATAATTAAACCATTGAAATGTTTTATGTATAAAATGTTCATACACTAACATTATCAAATTTATGATGAATTTTTGTAAAACTTCTGTAATGTAAATGCAGTATGAAAAACATAAAATATGAATCATATACGTACGTATGAACATAAAAATAAAATTGTAAAATTTATTATATTACTTTTACTCTTTAAATTATGCATAAACTTTATTTTAATTAAAACCTTTAAAATTCGTAACTAGAAATGTGAATAAATTAATTCTATACGTACATGTGTACATTTGTGTTCCTATAAAAAAAAAATTTTTTCATAAAATAATAAATATGCATTTTCGATATTTCTCTTCTTTTTTTTTTTCTTGAATATTTTACTTTACCTTATTTAAATTTGTATAGTACCTGTTGATTATCTTCCAAATGAAATAAATTTTAAATTTTATCCTCATATGTAAATAATAATTATTATATAAAAATGTTTGTGTAATAATTTCTTTGGGAATTGTATAAAATACAATATGAAATTCAAGAAGAGACGATAACATTTATCCATAATATGCGGTCATATGGTATAAAAAAGTAAAGAAAAATTTATTTCCGTTTAGTCATTTAATTCGATATTCCATAGATATTTTATAAAAAATACCTACATATATGTATGTATTACACAAAAATTCATCGTCTCGGAAAAGTAAAGCAAATATAGAAAAGTAAAATTAAAGAAGAAGAAAAAAAAATTGATTGTGTAACTATGACTATGTTATCTCACCTTTTATACATGTTTGCACATTGTTAGATCTTTCTTCTTCGTTATATTACATATGAATAAAATAAAATGGAAAAAAATAAATAAATCGAAAAAATGTAGCAAGTAAAAAAAAAAAGGAAAAAGAAAAGGACAAAGCTTTTCTAAATCCGAATCGTTATAGGTGTTATCTTTATTTTGAAAAAAAAAAAAAAAAAAGATTTAAAACTTCTTAAAAGCAAACAAATCTTTTTATGAATATTGTACTCAGTACATATATAGATAAACATACGTAAAGCTAATACATATTCTGAATATATAAATGTTATTCACATTTGAAATAAAAATTACATTTATAATGTACAATTGCATACTGTGTCATATATTTGTATATACAAGTAAAATATGTATGTGTACGTAAGCAGTAAAATAAAATGTAAATATTAAAGAGAAATGTAAAGCATACCTCCGTTTACATGATGATGGTAAAGGTGTAAAAGTATTTTTAAAAGAAATAATCTGTGAACAGATAATCGCTCATAAGCTAAGGGATTTAAACTAAAATATATATGTATAAGAGAAAAGTATTAAAGATTGATTTCTTACAATTAATTAAAGAGGATATTTTTAGTTTTATTTCTTTTCTCATTTTTCTTGTTTTTCTTTTAGCATGATATGTATTATTATTGTATAAATTTATCATTTTAAATAAATATTTGTACTCTATCTTGTATATATTCTTATAAAAAGTTTTACTTCAATTTTTTGTGTAACATTAATTTTTTTAAAAAATACATATATTTACATTGAAACTTTATAAAACTAAAATTTTACTTGATGCTTGAGAAAATAATTCTAATCTTTATTTTTAATCTTTATCTCATTGTAAATTATAACATTTACTTAAAGTAATAATAATAATACTCGTATGATATTTTTTATATATGTATGTATTATTATTGTCTTATATTAAAATGAATTCATATATTATTCGCATTACATTAAATTTATAATGTACAGGTGGAGATATTTTAAATTTTTTTATTATTTTCTCATTTTCGTTTCGTTCTTTTTTTTTTTAAATTTTCTTTCAACTTTCTTATTTTTCTTTTGGCCATTCTCTTATTTAAAAAATTAAAATACAGTACAAAACAAAAAAAAAAAACAAAGTTGATATTCTCTTGTTTTTGCAACAATTATAACAACATTAGTTATAATTTATTTTCTTGAAAAAATAAAAAACAAAATAAAAAATATAAACGTAAATGAAAAAAGGAAAACAAACAAAAACAAAAGTTAAACATTTGTAATTTTTTAACAAATGTACTTTTTTTAAAAATATCTTATTATCTGTTATCTTTTCTTATTACTAAGCAGAAGAAGAAGGAAAAAAAAAAACAGTTTCAACATAATATGCATTATATATGAGAAGGACATTTAACATTTAGAATTTTAATTGGCAAATAATTATCATTAAGGAAAATATCCTCAGGATACATATAAACATATTTAAAATATAGTATATAATATGTACATACAACTGTACATTAAAGTTTTTTATAACAAAAAAAAAAAAACAGAAAAAAAGTTTATAATTAATACCAAATGTTATTATTACAATTTTTCTGTGATTATACAAATTGTAAATTGTAATTATGTTGACATTTGTTACTTTAAACAAAATGATAATTTTTCTTTTTTCTAATTAAAGTTCACTTTTACTTTTTATTTAAATATCATAAAATTTGAACTTTGAAATTTTAGTACCAACAATAGTATAATAAGTACTGTAATGCAACGATATCTTAATTTCGGTATTATTGACATGATTTTTACAAGGAGTATTTCAAGAATATTTTCAATTTTTTCTCATTTTTAATTTTAATTGTTTATTTTCCAAGATTAATTGAAAAATTTTATATAAAGATTTTTTTTTAATCACCATATTACTGTTTTAATTAGATAAAATACCGGTATATACCTTTACAATGTACAATCATCTTGTAATCTATACAAATACTGTTTAGAAAAAATATTTTTCTATTTATTCTACCTTTAATCTACTTTACACCACGTAATTATCTATACTTGTACGTACTTATTTCAATTTATTAATTCTCCTTCATCCTTGTTGTTTTTTATTATATTCATCCTAGTTTTCACTCAGTGTTTACTATGCAATATTATAAACATTAATTAATACCATTAATTAAAAATAAATAAATTTACATTGTCGTTCATATCAACGTAACTAAAACAATTTTAAAAAAATATATAAACATACATAAATACATTCAATTTTTTTTTATTAAAAAAAATGTTCATTTTACTTACTCGATATACACGTTTTTTATCCTGTACTTTGACCTAAATCTTAATTAAAACAAGTAGCTAGACAATAAAAAGAAGAAGAAATGAAAAATTTTCTAAAGCAAAATACCTATTTCTACAATATTTTTTGTTTTTCAATTTTCTTTTGTTTTCTTTTATGTCGTAGGTCATGGTTAAAAATTTATTTTTTCCATTGTTTTTGTACATGTTGAGAAAATACTTTAAAAAAAAAAAAAAGAAATATTTTTATTTTCACTAAACAAAAAATATTTGAATTTTAAAAACAACAGACGTGTGCTCATTACAACGATAATAAAAATTATAATAATTATCATAAATTCTCGTTTTTATTTTTATTTTTTTCATGTCTATTATCTATTTTTACACGTCTGATTTAACGTTTTTTAAGTATAACAATGAACATACACATGTACTTATACAAATATATTTAAGGAAAATAACATTAAAAATCAAACAAAATAATTTTTTTTTTTTGTTTTAAAATTTTTCAAATTTATTTTATTTGATTTTTTATTTTATTTCTTATTTTCTAATCTATTTGCGGTTATAAACAGTCGTATGTATGTGTATGTGTATCTGAATATGTATAATGAAGAGAAAGAATCCTAATGGGAAAGTATCAATGGCATATACATATAAATACATGTTTTTTTCCAGTTTTTCGAAATCTTTTTATGCGTATAATAGTATGTACATTGAATACTAATATAAAAGTTTTGTGTACCATATAATGAGATAATGATGATAATATACATTCCTTCATATGTATGCGTATCTTAAATTTTGTATTTTTTTCTACCTTATATAATATAATTTCTACACACTATATATATATATATATATACGTAACAGGATAATGAAAAGACTTATAGCCATAAATACATATGTGTACACATACATATGTAGATATATATATACACATAACGTTAAACAGCAAACATCAATAAAGCTTTATTTTCCGCAAAAATAGCAATTTGTATTCAAATAGATTTTGTACTTAATTTTAGGATATTTGTATTCTGGTAATAATCTAGATATCCAGACCAAAAACCAAAAAATTAAGTGAGTACAGAGAAAATCACTGGTAAATATTCATAGATACAGATAATTGCAGATCGATATACGTATATGTACATACATATGTATGTATGTGCGTGCTTGTATCAGTTTTTTATTCTAAATGTTTTTACTTAATATTTTTAATATTAACTTAATTCGTTGAAATTTCACGTAATAAAATAAAGAACAAAAATAAAAAAAATTATGTAAATTGAGCAGAATTAAAATTATCTAAATGCGATTGTACTTCTAGAAAAAAAAAATCCGATTTAACTTTTATTTACAAAAATATGTGCAAGTATATACACATATACATATTTGGTGTTTGTTTTTTTTTTTATCCAGTTCACGTACATATGTACATATGTAATGCGATAATGTAAAAAGATTATTATTTGCTTCTGTTATCTATTAATTTTAATGTAATTAACCATCTTAATTAACATATAAAATACCTTTAATTTTGTCATCTTATTTCCTATACAAGAATAAATATCAAATTTTCATTTTAATCTGTGTATAAAATTTGGTTGAAAATTAACTAGATTTAATCTGGATTATCAATCAAGCCTACGTAAAAAAATAAACCAGTCGGTTTTTTTCTTTAATATATGTAGTAAAAATTTATAATATTGTAGGTACATATATATAAAGTATGCATACAACTACTTGTCTCTTATTTTTGTACATACAAATCGTCTTTGATCATATGTAAGTGTTATTTTGATTATATAGTAAGTTGAGTATAAATTGAATGGAAATATTAAAACTGGCTGTGGTTTGTGGTATATTACCTGTCGTGTTATTTTATACCTTCATACATATACGAATAAGAAGTCAATGACCATTTTAAAATTTTTTATTTTATTTTTATCTGGGACTTTTTTATTTATTTTTATTTTTTTGAAAGCGAAAAATCAATACTATTGACCATTTAAAACGGTTAACCATGAATTTAAAATTCAAACTTAATAATGATAATTTTTCTGAAACAAAAAATAAAAAATCAAACGCTTGATAAATGTAATTAACTACGAAATACAAGAAATTACATTCGAACTAACACACATTTATTTATAATCGAGTTTTTATATATTCATTATTTTTCTTATGTATGCAAGTATGCAATATACTATATAACTGCAAAACGACAGCTGATTTTAAATTAACAGAAAGCTGATCATATAATTTTGTATGCGTCAGATGGCCATTAAATTTATTGTTGTTATTTAACAGTAAATTGAAAAGTTGTTTAATGTATCACTATATAGTATGTCTTTGAATAAAACAGGTAACAGTTCAACTTTTATAAAGTAACGACAATAAATTGAATTTGATTTGATATAACCTTCAAATTTTCTACACATAAACGAAAAAAAAAAAAAGAAAAGCGTGCGATAGATATGGTTTACATGTGTTGCATTGTACCAATTTTTTACACTACACTACAAATAAATATAATAATAAAATACAATCAAGTGACGTAACCTGAAAATATGTAGATATCTATATATGTATACATATGTCGTATTTTAATGAAGTTGTACGAGAAAAAAAAACTAGGAAAAATATACGTACGTATACATATAAGTAGACGTTAACATATTCACACTTTATATGCTTGTTCATTGAAAATTTGAAAAATGTGTAAAAAAAAATTTTTTTTTTTTTTTTTTTCAGTAAAAACAAGTTATTTTTCTGTCTTTTTCAAATGTTAGATTAGAACACGAAAAATGTGTGTTCATAATGTTTTTTTGCACAATGTGAACGAGGAAAATAGTAATCAGAACCATACATAAAAAAGAAACATTTAATTTTGTAGAAAATAATGAACAGCAAATTTTTCCTTGAAATAGGACATGCACATGCAATAATACATATCTTCTAAGGTGTTCAATTTTATTTTTTATTTTTTTAAAAATTAAATTTTCAATTTTTTTTCTCTTTTATTCAAAAAAACAAAACTTGAATAAAACAAGTAAACAACAAAATAATTCAAATTCAAAATTATACTATATGTTAGTCTATAGTCTGACTTAAACTTTAGTTGTCATTGTTTGAAAATTTTTATAAATTTTAAAATCAGTGTTCAGTTGAAAATGGTTAATTTATTTTTTTTTTTAATTTTTTCTTAGTTTATAAAAGTGACTTACAACATTTGAAAAATAGGAAATAAAATTGAATTTATTTTTAAATGTAAGTACCCACATAGTAGCTATTTTTATTTGTGACAGAAATATATTATGTACCTATGTACATACATTTCACATACTATGTACATACATATATTATATGCCAATGTATTTACATATGCATATATGATATATATTGTAGATATATGTATGTACGTTACGTTATATCTGTTTAATGTCTTTAATGTAAAATATTTTTAATTTGGTTTCATTGATCCTTTTCGAAAAGTATGTTCGTTTGTTTGATAAATTAAATAAAAATTTAATAAAATTTATTGAAGTGCCTAAAGAATTCAATTAATTTTTATTTCATTAATGTTTGTATTAAATAACAAAATTAAAAGATACATATAAATTTTAAACCCTAAAGAATCTTTTAAAGTGTAATTCTAAATTAAAATTAAATATACTTATCGTGTGATATCAAGTGATAATAATTGATTAACATGAAGTGTATACAGCATATAGGTACTTACGTATATTTATGTACGTTACATATGAATTATAAATTATCTAATCATTCAGAAATTTAATACATAATCATAAAGACAGTTTAACATATTTTCACAAATATCAAACACTAAAATTTATTACATCACAGATTGTTGATTTTAATTGAAAATAAAAATTTTTGAAATTTTCAATTAAATGTTTAAAGTTTAAACCAAATGTACGAGTATATAGGTACATATGTATATGTATGTATGTATGTACGAGTAGTATAAGTGTTTTAAAATTTAGTTAAATGAACACTAAAACATACAATTTAATTCATTTCAGTTGTACCTATACATATTCGTATTTGACTTTTCCCTAATTTTTAAACGTTTTTTTTTTATAAATGAACATGTTCTTATTATGTATTGTATTTTTAAACTTCAAAATTTATTTAATCGTTTTACATAAAATTTTAATTGAACTTTTCCCAATCTGCATAATAGTTCAATGACATTTTTGTTTTTATTTATTTTTGTTCAAGTAATTTCGAGGTTTTTCTGTGCAATACTTAATTTGATTAATTTTTTCTAATGAGATTAATTTCTTGTAATTAATTGTAACGGACTTTTCATTATTCTTTTGATTTTTGTTTTTCTTTCTTTCATATAATTATCCGAAATAAATAACAAACTTTACACTCCAGTGCAAAATAAATCAATTCATTTTAGTTGCCAAAAATTACTCTTAGTTGATATGGTATATTTTTCTTTGTCAAATATATATAATAGGATATTTGAACATATATGTATATACCTATAAAAACGTGTACAAATAGAAACAGAAACAGAAATATGTGTACATAAAAACACAAAAGAAAGTAAAGAAAAATTTAGTACATTTTTTGTTTTTTTTTTTTTTGGTAATCTACAGTATTATATTGCACTTTTCTTTCTTGAAAATTGAATATACGTAATTATGTTCGGAAAATAAAGTTTTCTTTTGTACATGAACATATGGATGAATGCCTGTCCATTCACATCCTGGATAAATTTTTTGTTTTCCTTTTTTGTTTATTTTGAATAGAAAAAAGTGTATTATTTGACGCTTTCAGTATTTTTCTTTAATAAAAGGATACAGTAAATAATGTATTATGTGTATGGAATCCATCTATTTTCACTAAATGTATCTTACGAAACTACTAAACTAGAGATGGATCAACTACATAGGTACTACATATGAACTACATATACATACGTATGTGGTCATTTAGGCGACCCCATACATTTATTATACTGTTAACGTAGAAACTATACTATCATCTACTACTGTACTGTACAATTATAACACCTTAGTATATATATATTCTTTGTTTATATCACTTCTTTGACCAAGAAATTTTTTATATTTTGTATACTAAATTCTTCATTATTTCTATTATGTAAATATATGTACAAATCTACTATACATCTATGAACTTGCTAAAGATACCTGGAAATATTTAAGATTATAATTTTTGTGTGTTATATATACTTATATGTTGTCTGATATATGTTGTGATATTTTGAATAAAAAGAATTACCAGAACTTATAATGCACAGAAAAAAATATGATAAAAACATAAATAATAACAATAAACGAAAAATAAAAATTAATTTGTGTGCTCTTGAATGACGTGAGATTGTATATTAACATGCATGCATTTATTTACACAAATATATTTCACTTGGATTTGTAATACATATGACTAGGATATTTTTATACCATGATAACATGATAACACAATATAAAATGGATAAGAAAAGAAAGCTAGGCAATGTACTAAATAGATATAACATGATCCGACCTTTATTTTCATCATCTTCATCATCATCATCATCCTCATCATCCTTATTTTCATCATCCTCGTCAACATTTTCATCTCATTGTTATCATATATGTAGTTTGTTAGATTGTTTTTACCGCACATCATTTTAGTAGGAAGTTATTGTTTATTTGTTACACAGAAAAATAAAAATAGAAGAAAAAATGAAAAGAAAAAATATTACTTCTTTATTTTTTCTATGGTTTTCATTTTTCATTTTGTTACACATGTACGGATATTTATGTGTGTATGTATATAAAAGTATTACATACTTGAATTTATGAATGATGAGGAATTTGGTCTATATTTTTCTTTTTGTTTGATTTTCGGTTTTTTTTTGTGGTATCAGCATAGAACCATAGAGCTTGAAAAGATTAGTTTAATCGCATGTATTCTACATATACTATCTCATATATGGTACGTAAGTGTTAATTTTCTCAAACGTTTTTTATTTATATTTTTTTTTATTATGTTTACGTTTGCATGAACATATATATTATGTTCATATTAATGTGTAAGTTAAGCAAAAAAATTTCCATTGAATTTTGATTTTATTTACTTTTTTTTTTTTCATTTTTTTTATATTTAATACTTCATATTTTCACATATAATGGGGTACTTAAAATCTTTTATAATCTATATTAAATTAAAAAAATACGAAAAATATGAAAAATATTTTACTTACATACACATACATGTATATATAAGTAATTTAAACGATTGATAAACCATTAAAAATTTTAATGCAGAAGAATATATCTAAGTGTATACCTAAACATATAAAAATTTAAACAAGAGAATGTATCTATATCATTTAATGTAGAAGATACACGGAATTATATTCTGATACATGATAAAAAGATTAAATGAGATTTTATAAGCAAAATGTTGTTTGACAAGAGGTGTATTACGTATGTATGTATATTTGTATGTACACGGATACATCCATACATATATGTAACACATACATATAAGTATACATATCATCAAAGGGATAACGTGTGTATCATGTTGCTATAAAAGTTCATTATTTTTGTTTATACGTTCAGATTACAACGAGTTCAAAACTTTCTAATTTAAATCGAATAAATTGATCGATTTTTCAATTTATAATACAATATTTAAAAAAAAAAATACTCAGAAAATCCTGAAATAATTGAAACGTTGTGAATTTTTCCTCCCATTTTTAAAGATTTAACATCGGAAGATAAAAAAAACAAAAAAAAAAAAAATTCAACAACCTTATTATGTACACGTATGCGATCACTTATTGTTATTATGTATAATATTCAACGTGTATGTATTAAAACAATCGATAAAATAAAGTAAATAATTGTATATTGTGTATTCAGTATGATAAACATTTCAACCCTTCAAACTAAATTACATCTATAATGCATTCTCTTTCCATACGCTTTCACAGTAAAAACAATCAAACTAAAAATAGAAATTTCAACCCTTATTGTTTTTTTTTATGATTTTATGTTTTTCTTTTAAAGCTTTTTAATATTCTCATCCATCTTTTATACGATGCATCAGAAAACATTTACACAATGTACTTATGTACATATAAGCATTTATGTACATGTAATATATCTGACATAACGATATTCTTCTATCACTTTTCATAATATTGACTGATCAATTTTAAAAGTATTTATGTACAATTGAGTATATAAACATATGAAATTCGATTTTCATACATATATGCACATGTATGTATAAGTATGTGCATTGCTTTACACTTTATTGCATTTAACTGTACACTTATATCAAAGATTGATTTTATTGATGATAAGATTTCATATCAAGTTTTTACAATTTTTTTTTTTTCGATTTTTATTTTTATTCTTTTTGTGCCCTTTTTCTTGCTTTTAATTTCCTTGCAAAATAAATGCAAAAAAAAAAACGAAAAAAAAAAAATTAATACAATTTTCTTTACATAAATGTTCACACATTATCGCATTGTTTTACAAACTTTTACAAAAAGGAATATAAAAGAGAAAATAAATTTGTCTACTGATTATTGCAAACTAAAAGTGTTGTTGAAGTGAATTAAATTGAAAAACAAAAAATATAAACAGAATACAATGAAAAGGGTATTTTTTTTCTCATGTTTAAAATAGGAAATTAGATTTAAAAAATTTAAAAGAAAAAAAATTTTATTGGTGAAATTATTTATACACACATGTATAAATTTTTTAATTAATACTTGTGTAGATACAGACTCGTACACGAAATCATTTTTAAATATTTTTATAAGGCTTTATTTCAACTTTTTAAAGCGTTTCTGAATAATTACCATAATAATTTTTGTTTCAAATTAAAAAAGGAAAAAAAAAACACACAAGAAAACATTTTGGTTTATTTCTATTTAAAAGGTTCATTTTAATGTGGTATTTTTATTAAAAAGAAAATCAAAACAAAAAATAAATAAAAGGAAAAAAATTTTCAAAGCCAAAACAACAGACAAACAAAAATAAACAAAAAAACAAATATTCACATTTAAAATTTTTTTCTTTTCATTTTTCATTTTAATAAAAATATATAAAAACTTAGTTTAACCATTTTGTTTAATTATTCTTTGAAATATGTGTATAAAAAAATGAAAGAAAAATTTCAAATAAATGAGAAAACTAAACAAAAATGAAAAGAAACTAAAGAATTTTTCCATTAAAGTTAACTTTAATATACTTTTACCTGTATTGTGTACATATACACACATACAGACATCGAAAAAAAAAAATAATAAATTCAAAAAGAAAAATAAACCCGAAAAAAGTTTGAGAAATTAAAAAAATTTAAAGAAAAATCCAATGTAAAGGAAAAATAGTCAATAAAACATAAACGAGTAATGCAAAGTTTAGATGAAATATTCATGTAGATATAATATCTGAAACGATTTGCTTATAGTACTTATATAGATCCATAAAAATATAAGATATAGAGTCTACAATCTTGAATCTTGTGGTAGAAAATAATTTTTAATAAAGTAAATTGACCTAAACGTTTTTATGTAAAATGCAGTAATATTTTATTTATCTACGTACAGTAGAATAAATACACAGACTTATTATACGTTTCTACATACGTGTGTTTGTATACGTAAATTTAAAATTGAAGTCTTTATTTTTTTATGAATCCTCTCAATGTGAATATACGATATATAAAATAATAAATAAAAATTTGTTAAAATAAATTATTATAGCTACTATATACGTTATGTATATGCAATAGACTTTGTATAGTAAACATTTTTTAAATTGCGTCCATATAAAAAGATTTTTTTGTCAAACGAAAATAAATTATAAAATGCAATTATCCATACATATGTATTTAATTTGAATATATTTTATTCTAGCCGATATTTCAAAAGATATCAATAAGTAAATAATGATATAAATACATAATATGTATATATTTCCATAGCAACAATGCAAATGTGGATTATTGGTAAACCAATTTAATTACACTACATATGCATTTTTGTGTGCTCATACTGAAATGCAATTTAATTTATTATTAAAATAAAAAATTTAAACGAAAAAACAAAACTCAATAAATAATTTTTGAAAATTTGAAAATTTATTGTTTTTAACCGAAACGAGACCAAAACTTTGAAACTTATTTAGTTGATAATCAAAATACTACTAAAAAAATATATATAAATTTGAAAAAACTGCATGTTTTGTCATATTCTCGTTTTATATTTCCCGTATTCCGTAAAACTAATTAATTAATAAATAAATGAACAATAAATCTCTTTTACTCAACACTGTATTTTGTATTGTGGTAAGCATAAACTCCATAAATGTCTATGCTAGAATATTGAGTACACTTTATTTAAACCTACATATATGATACATAAAATATTCTGTACACAAAAGCATAAATATAACTGAAAAAATATGTAAAAAATATTTTATTATTAACATAATAAAATATAAAATGAATTTAATAAAAGAAAGTTATTGTTGTTACGAGAATGCATTTTAAATGCATTGTAAATGCTCATACCTTGTATATTTATAAATAATTTAAACAAACAATCCTAAAAGCATGATTGAAACTACACATACGAGCTTAAAAGGTAATACATACATCTATGAATTGCTTGAATATATGAAATAGACATAAATTTTGTATGTTCTGTACACTAATACGAATTTCATATAAAATGTAATCCAAAAAATTTCAAGTAAATTTGATTAAAAATTTTTTTCATTTCAAAAGAATATTTTTGATGTGTAATGTATTTATCACAAATAAATATAGTAAATATTCTGTTTAATGTAAATTGTATTAGTAAATTCAGTTACATTGATTACATATGAATTCTTGAACTTTGTATTAACAAATAATATAGTATGAAAATTCATATGTGTACATTATAATAATTAAAAATTCATTATGTTTGTATTTCTGTTTAAAAGAAAAAAAAAACCAAATAATATTTGAATTTCGACTACATATAATCACATGTCACAGACATACATACATATATGTACGTTATATGTGTATACGACTAAAAACCAAAACATACTGGTATTGTTTATTTTCTATTCTATTGGTATGTATACATTTTTTTACTATTTTGTGTTTCCTATCAATTTATCATGCTTATTATTATTATTTTTTTTCTAGTACATGTACATATATGCATGTAAGTATGTTCGTATACCTTTTCCATTATATTATTTTATTGATTTTATTTTCTATTAACTTTAATATGAATTATATTATCATGAAAAATTGCATTCAATAAAAATAATTTAAAAGATAAATAAATATAATAAATAGAAGAAAATAAATAAATAAAATTAAAATAGTCTGTCATCACTATAAATTTATGTGATTATTTTCAAATTTATATGGCAAATAATTTGTAAATATTTTATTTACAGTCAGTCTATTTTATTATTTAAATAAATATTATAATATAACAATATATTACTTTTTTTTTATTAATTGACTTCAATGTATACATTTTCAATTAAATAATATTGTTTATATTAATTTATTTTTCTATTTAGTTATTTTATTTCACACGTTTGCATTTTAATGCTTTTTTTTTTTTTTTTTGAATTTCTAAAAATTGTAGATTTTATTTACGTGAGAAGTAAAAGAAATGAAAAAACAAAACACTATGTGAAAAATAATTTATTAATTAACAAAATGAAAAAAAAAATAGTTAACTGAATGTGTATTATTTTTTTTTTTTTAGATTAAGTGTTTTTAATTATTGCAATTTGAATGCAAAATTAAGAACAAAACCATTCAGAAATTTATAAAATGTCATTGGTACCATGAGTATAGTAACCTTTTGATTGAAGCTATGAAAATATGAGATTTACAATTAAAAACGAAGAACAATGAAAATATGACATTAAAATAATAATAATAATAATAATAAAGTTAATCTTTCAAAATCATTATTTTTTATTAAAATTTTTATTTAGATTTTTTTTACGGTCTCCTTTCGTCGTCAATACTGTTTTTTTATTTATTATGTTATTTCATACATACCCCCCACAGATATGTACACATGTTTGTATGTATTGTTTATTTGTCGTTATTTTCTTCATAACGTTTTTTTTTTTTTCATTTTTCGTGTTGTGTTTATTCCATTTCGTGACAATTATATAGATACTAAACATTGTATATGAAATAAAACATTAAGAAAAATGGAAATAGTTAAAAGAAAAAAAAAAGGAAAAGAAAATATAAATAAATAAACAAAAAAATAACACTAATATTAAGCTCATTTCATTATTTTACTTTTTCCATTTATTTTCATTTTTTTTTCTTGTATTAATATTTGCGTGTCTTGAAAAGAAAAATGATAGATAGAAATGGAAAGAATGAACAGATTTCTATGAAATGAAATATAGCAAATAAAAACAAAAATTAAATAGTAACAAAAAAAAATGTAAAAAAAACACAAAACTAACGAACAAAAGGAAGAGAATAGAGAAAAAACAGTGGGAATAAAAAAAATTGTTTAACTACACAAAAAAAAAAAATAAAATCAAATAAAAGATATATAAAAAAAAAAATAAATGGAAAAGGATTTATATGTACATGTATTTTTTTCTACAATAACTTTATACGTATATTTCAACAATAAAAGTAAAATAAATGTTTATGTATATGGTAAACTTAAATAGAAAATGTAAAGGATATCGCCAGGTCATTCTATAAATAACAAAAATTTAACAACAGATTTTATCTTAATATGCAGAAATACGACCCGTTCTTTTTTTATTTTCTTCATTTAATTTCTGATAAAAAAATACATAAAAAAAAAACATTTAAATTGCCGGTTGGTTTTTGCTTGTTATATAAATTACAGTAATTTTGATATATTTCGATAGTTTTCCGGGTAAAATTGTTATATATTAAACACAAAATTGTATGAATTTTTTTATTCAGAAAAAAAAAATGTTTATAATAAATAAATTTTATTTAAATTAGGATTACAATAATGTAAATTTAGTACATTTTTGTTAAATCAACATCTAAGAAATAAGACTTAAAGTATTTTATTATCAAATTTAAAATATGCATAAATAAAGAAAAATGTATGTAGGTAGAATGTAGGGATTTTAGAAAAATCGAATTATTGTAATTTTGTTTATATACATAATTTACTACGTATTCTATTTTATATCTATGTGTATTCTTAAAAAAACTGATAACAGACATCACAATCAGTTTAAGTTATTCTGAATTTAAACCAATAATTTGTATATTAATGATACATTTATATATAAAATGTATTTACGACTTAAGTATTTGAATATTTTCAATGGTATTTGTATAAAAATTTGTATAAAATAAAACAAAAAATAATAATTTTATATTTCAAAAATCAGTATAAAAGAAATCAAAATACAAAAATATTAGATTGATTTAAAGTAAAAGGTTAATGTACCTTAAAATTACACTCAGACTACGGGTAGGGTTCAAATTTCTTTTACTTTTTCCTCAAATTTCGTTAATACTTTCGAGGAAGTTTGGGTGAAAAATATAAAACTTTTGAATTTCGACAAGTAATTTAGTAATTATTTTGTAATAAAAATAAATTAAGTTTTACCTATAAATTAAAAATTATATTGTTTTATTATAAGCATGTATGTGAAAATTAATCAAAATTTTATTAATTTTAAAATATCAAAATATTCAGGTAAAATATCAAAAATCAAAACATACATTTAACTAATTTTCCTATTCGTTGGTTCGTGTACAAGATAATTTAACGAATTTCAATATGATAATTTACACAAAAGTAATTGTTTACAGCTAGTCTATACTAGATAGCGCTTACGTATATTTTGAATAATTTTCGTTTAAAATTTTTCCAACAATTATATGTATTTAATTGTTATGCCGTTATTATTTAATTTGATTTTCTTTTTTAATTCTACTTTTTGATTTTCAAATTATATGAATATTAGATTTTCTATTCTTAGTTTTTACTTGCCATAATCAAACCATACAATTGTAATATAATAATGGTAATGTGTATTGTGTACACAGTAACAGATGATGAAGGTTCATTGACCTTTTTGTTTTCTGAAAATTACAAACTTTTATTTTAACAAACAACGATAAAATAGATAAAATGAGGGTGATAAATTTGAACACGTTCTATGATACAGCATATGACACATATATTTTTAGATTATTATTGTATAGACTATAGAACATATGCATGCATACAAATATTTCTAAGGGTTGTAAACTAAACCATTTCTCTTGTAATATTACAATAATTTTTTTTTCACATATGTACGTATTTGACTGGGTGTAAAATAGTTACATTCATAAAATTTTCTTTTATCGAATTGTTGTTTTGGTCAAGAAATTTTCTTTTTATATTCAACCAATCAACCCCCTTTTTTAAATTTCTACAATAATGTATTATTTTTGTATTTTTCTCTCTTTCGTTTTTAATTTTGTTTTTTCTTTATCTTTTTCGGTTTTTTTGGGTTCATATAGTTTTTTTTTATTAGTCGTAAACACGTACAAAATTTACGATTCTACATAGATTATAGTGATGTCACATATGCATTAAAAAAATTATTGATTATTTTATTTTCCATTTCTTAGCTATTTATTGCATGCGAATATAAAAAAAAAAAATTTATTGTACATATTATGAATGTTCATGGTTGTATATTATGTATGTATAATGTACCTATAATAATACCATATAATGGTAATGTATACGTAAATTTTTTAAAATTTTTAAAATACAGATATAATATGCAATAATGGAACATTAAACGGAAAAAGGATATTCACATATCATTTTTTCGTACTTATTTTCCTTATTCAATAAATAACGTATTTTTCTATCACTGTGCATGCATCATAAATTTTTCTTCAGAATATTTTATTTTTACAACTTAAGCCATTAAAAAGGTTAAAAATATGAAAAAATATACAATACTATATTTTATCCAAATGCATACATTTTGTAAATATTTTCCTACATTTAAATTTTGTTTGATATTGTGTATATTCAATTTATTTTTCATTTAAATAATTATTTTCAAATATATAACTGTACATACATATGTATATTACAAGGAAATGTAAAATTTTTGTCTTTTCAATAAAACAAGAAAATTTCTGATGTATAATTAATTTTTCTACTACAGTACATTATACATTTTCCAATTGAAACAAAGAAATGATTTTTCAAAGTATAAAATTTTCTATCCGTTATGATGTTTATATATGTACACACAATACACATCCATACATTGTTTCCTGTCAACAATTAATAGTTACGTGTCAACCTAAGATCCTTTAAAATGATTCTTTTAGAAGTAAAAGGGATTTCTTGAAAGGTAAATAAATTGAACATAAAATAAAAAGGATATAGGTAGTCAGCTACATCCATATAAGAATAAAATAAATATAAATATAAAGGATAAATTGTTAGAATAACTTCAATACATATCGTACAATCACTTAAAAGGGTTTTTACATATATGTACATATTTACATTTTAAGATTATCTAAAATCTATGCATGTGTGTGTGCACACGTAAAAAACCGGTATATTTTATGCATAAAATTTTATTTATTTGATTGTTGATTTCTTCTATAAATATGTAAATACATATGTACGTGTACAAAGGAAAATTGATAAATCATCGGTATATTGGATTCAATTTTATTGCCAA
Source organism: Anthrax anthrax (assembly GCA_963971155.1). Classification (NCBI taxonomy): domain Eukaryota; kingdom Metazoa; phylum Arthropoda; class Insecta; order Diptera; family Bombyliidae; genus Anthrax; species Anthrax anthrax. The sequence continues at coordinate 21,468,590 of OZ020119.1, forward strand.
TGTTTTTAACTTTTTATTCAGTATATTGTTTCCGTTTTTCATGGTATTTTCTTTACTATTGCATCTATGTAAACAAATTTATAAAAACGAAAACAAAATAAATGACGATTTCAAGACATTGTAAATGTCAAGTTCGATGTTTATTATCTATACTGTTATTACATACACATTTGTAGTACAGAAAATTTTGTACTTGAATTGTTTTTTTCTACATTTTTGTATATTGTTTTATACATTTAACTTGAATCGTGTTACTCAAAATTTCAATTTAATAGAAACAATTTAATCTAATCCCAACATATAAGTATGTACATACATACATACTTATGTATGTAATATTAAATTATTCAATTTCATGCTTCTAAGACTCCTGTGAGACTCATCGTATATTCGAATCTAACATTTAGAGTAATTTTTTTTTTTTTTTTTTTTGTTTAAATCATCAAGATTCAAATGAACTTCAAGATCAACAGTTTTTTTTTCTGGTATTTTAAAAAACAAAATAAAGGAAAAAACGTGCTCTCGCGATGATAATATTTTCTTTCTTCTTATAAACACTCTGTGAAACATATGTATATTAACAAACACATACATCTAAACATAATGATTGTACACATATTATAATAATACAAATCGAGAATACACGTTGATCACCTTGGCAAGGTGGTTGAACCTGATTTCTATACAACAGCAAAACAAATTGATCTTTTAAGATGATTCTTATATACATACATACATTGATATTTATTTGTGGTACATGTACCTACATTTATTGTTAAAATAAGCCACCCAGTGGGCAAAAGAAGGCTTCCAAAAGGCTCCTGAAGGCCTTTTTTGGAAGGACGGAGCCCTTCCTCTTCGTATCCTCGCTCATATCTTTTTTATACAGGCATGTCATTGGAAATCATGCCTTCCAAGGAAGGTGATTAGGAGTGGTATTGAAGGCCTTCTAAAAATGTTGATTTTACGTACAATTGAAGGCCTTCTTATGAAGGTGCTTTGAAGTTATATAGAAGGTCTTCTTAAAAAGGTGTATTTTACACACAATGGAAGGTCTCAAATTCAATTTACAAAGAAAACCAAAAATTTCAAATTCAATACAAATTTTATTACACATTTTATTTTAACTTAATACAAAATACATATAAAATTATTTTAATCCTCAATGAGTTGAATCCCTTTTTTGTAATTGACCCAATCCAAAGTTTTCTTTTGACAGCATCTGAAAGGATTAAAGTACGAAATTGAAATTAATAAAAATAAATAAATATTTATAGTTTTAACAAAAATGACGTACCATATATTCATATTTCGAATTTGTTATCAGCTACTTTGTACAAGGCTCTTCACAGCGCAATGGCATCTTTGTGAAAATTGTCTACAATTTCTTTTATTTCTGAAATGCTAGAAAATTCAATGTTTTTAATAAAAATTTTTCATTAAATACAAAAAAAGTATAAAATTGCTACTTACATTGTTTTTTAGACTCTGTTTAAACTTTATTTTTACAATAATTATTTTTCAATATCACGTTTTCAGTAGTCAAACTTAAACACGAAACTGAACTAAAGTGCAACAAATTAATATACGTAGTTGCTTTTGTTCGGCTAACGAAAAATTGTGAAATTCCACAATTTCTTGCTTTTCTCAATCTTTTTAAGATCTTCCACTCTCATTCTATCTGCCTTCCACAGAAGGCATGAAAAATAATGAAAACAGACGTCCTTCTAAAGCCCTCCTAGGAGAAGATCTTCAATTTTGGACCATTGGGCAGCTTCATCATACAATACATACACACATTTTCATACAAATGTAAGCATCAAAAATATATACAATTCCTTTTGATGCTAGTTTACCTGTTTGACAGCATCTTCAATGTCAGTGTTACAGCACAACGAAGATCATACTACTATTATTATTATCACACTATCTGTCTGTATTGGAAAAATGTACACATTTATAAGTTATATGTACAAACATATCTGAACGTAAAAATCATTCTTTTTATGTACAAACAACAAATGCATACCCACAATTAAATCAGACACAACAGGTATACGATAATCAAAGTCAAAAAAAATAAAAAATAAAATAAAATTAAAGTAAAATGTTCCAAAGGTAGGTACCTTTTAAAATAACATACAGAGTCGCACCTAAATAATTGTATACAAATATGTATTCGTGTATACAAACTAGAAATACTACAAAAAAATCTGTAGGTTTCTGGGTGATTTTAAAGTCTCTTTTTTTACCCATACATACATGAAACAGCCGACATATTTTTGCCGACTTTAAATATTTTTTTATAATTTTGTTTTATTTATAATTTTTTTTTTCTATTTTTGCAAAATGTACTTTCCCAGACAATGAAAAACAATATTAAGAAATAATAAAATTTTTTATTTTCATTTTAATTTGAAAAATTTTTAATGTCAAGAATAAGTATATGTTTATATCATGGTTTACATACAACTACAAACATACATAAATATATGAATACATACATATACTCGAGTACTTGTAACACTTGAACGCAATTTTCGTGGAGATTTCCCTTAATCAATTAACAAAGAAAAGTTCTATAAGAAAAAAAATAAATAAATAAATAAATAAAAACAAGATCAATTGAAAATTTTTGGTTTTTCTCAAAAATCTGTACTCGTACATAATTATTTTAAGATGCTGTAGCAAAGTTTTCTGATTTTATTTTATTTTTTAAAAATATGACGTAACAAAGTGAAAACCATAAAACTAGTCAAATATCAACAAGACAATTAATAGCAAAATAATGTTTTGATAAATTACTTCATCATCATAATTAATTACATATATTAATTAGAAAATGTCATGATTATTGTGGGTTATAATAAAAATAATAAAGAGACCAACGAATATATGTGTACACAATACACATACATATACTCGTATAAGCGCATAATTGAATACAAAACATTAATTACTGTAAGGTCATTTTTAAAAGTTTTTCCTTTAAAATCTTTTAATTGTATTGACTGGATATTATTTTTTATTTCTATTTTAGATATGTATGCGCATTTATGCTTTATTTTACTTTATTTTAGTTAATGTACAAACATTTTAACTTTTCTCATTTATCCTTAAAACAATGACATCATATTACACGTACAATTGAAATTTTTGTAATAAAAGTTATTTCTTAAAGTAATTTTGAAAAATGAAAGGAATTACTGCAAATATTAAATGTGTACATGTGCGTATATCCAACAAGGATAATTTGCAGGAATTAGAAGAATTGCATAAAATTTCTTTACCCCATAAGGACTATAATTATTTGTATTTGACTTTTTTGTTTTCATGTGGTGACTAATAGACTTGTGTAATCCTGAAATTGTTTTATACATATGTACATACATATATATACCTCACTTGAGTTAGAAACAAATTTTGAAATATGTTTATGAGTACATAAATATGTTCTAACAAATTGTGGTTTTCATGTTTAGAAGAAAAAAACAAAAAAAAAAAACTATAACGATAATTGTATTTAATTTTTTCTTTTACTTAAATTGAAAGAAATGTAACTTATTACAAAGTTATACACGAAGAAATTCAATACATACTATAAATTTTATTTCATGATATATTTTTTGATAATAAAATAAAAAGAACGCTATTATTGCACTTTTATAATTCGCATAATTTTCTTGATAATCAAATAAAATACGAAATAAAAGGTAAAAAAATGTATATACTTATTATACGTATGTAGGTATTTTTTCTTTCGTGTGGTAATAAACGATTGTATGAATTTAAAAAAAAAAAAAGTTTATTCAATTTTTACATTCACCTTAAGGTTTGATTGATGTGAATGTCGCATACATGTACACATCCATACTTAGTATATAAACATATACTTTGGTACTATATACATATGTTGTAATATTAAATACATTAATTCGTGTTTTTTATACGCTTATAAATATGTATGTATGTTTATATTTTTTATATACCTACATTATGATCTAATATACTATATCGTTAGTTATTCATATAAATCATTATATACATAATATACAATACAGTATAATATCATAATCAACAAAATGTGAATAACATTATTTTAGATTTTTGCTTTAGTCACCTTCTTAGAAGCTTACGTAATTTTGCAATAAATATGACATTGACAATAGAAAAATTTATGAATAAAATTCAAATAAAATTACAAATTTTTGCTGTGTGTAACACCATAAATGGTGTGGGAATATTAAAATGAAAATAACAAATTAAAAAAATACATATTAATATTAGTATGTATAATAAAAAAAAGAGAAAAAAATAATATTGAAATAACAATTTATTTAAACAAAAGGCAGCAAAAGATTTATATACACATACATACATACATTGTATGTACTGTACGTTATATTTACGTTTAAATACACGCAAAGCATAGGTAATTATAAAAATATATTTTTTCAAGGAGTGTTGTTTAATGATTTTTTTTTTTTTTTTTAGTTGTTAAATTCGATATGCTAATCTTTACAAACATAAGAAATATGTAGTCACATTTATAATAGCCTTTAGAGAAAATGTATTGCATACACATTCGTACATGTACAATTTATTTCGATTTCGATCGGGTTAATGTCCACTTTTATACATACTAAAGTTAATATGTTACGTTACCAACATCCTTCATTTCTATAAAAAAAAAAAACAAAAAATAATAATAATAATATCGTCAAAGTGTAAGGTCAATATTTTCAATTGATTAGCAAATTTCACTCTTTAAAAAACGTATCTTGTATTTGTATCATAATATAAAAAATTAAATTTGTGATAAACTGATATGAAATAAATTTAGTAATATTTAAAGTTTTTGTTTAAAAATAAAAAATTAGAAGTAAAATATTATATTTTTGTCTATTATATACATAGGTAGCTATGGCATAAAACGCATAAGGTCACCTTTATTAGTTTACTGAACTTGACTTTTCATGATATTACGATTTTTTTTTACACTTTTTCTGTCTTCATTTCTTTAACAAAAAAAACAAACTTTTTTTTTCCAATTTAAAATAATTTTATATCCAAAGTCAGACAACGGAAAAATGTTAAATAAGCGGTTTGTTTTACATAGGTGTGTGAAATACCGTACCATTATTTTAAATACAAAAAAAAAAAAAAAATCGTTATGATGATCTTTGTTACCAACATCGTATTATGAATATCTGATGATTTTTAGCGGATATCTAAAATGTACAAAAGATTACAACCAATCAAAAAAGTAAATATTGATAAATTGATATTACATATGTATCAATAAAATTTTAACGCCAATGTAAATATGTATGATTAGGTAGATATAGGTATATTATAATAAAATGTTATGAAAAAAATGACAATAATAAATGTGGTGTTAAAAATTTAATGCTAACTTAGTATGTGAAAAATAATTTACATTTGCATGTATGTACGTGTTTTTATGATAGATTATTATACACCTGAAATTAAGTTCATACAGTATCTTATACAATATGCAAGTATATACGTGGTCATTACACGGAAGTCAATTACTTGTACATTCGTTTTTTTTTTTTTGTTTCTCATTAATTCTTTGTCATTATAAAATAATATCGTTTTATATTGATTGACATGAATTATTTGATTTTTATCATATATCACTGAATTTGTTCCTGATACATATTTTTTATTCTAAAATTTATCTGATTTGGTTTATAGTAAATCAAAGTGTAAAACTTAATTAATAATGGGAAAATTAAACAATATTCTCAAATACACATGTCTACATGATACATATAGGTATAGATACATAAGTATGTATGTATGTACGTAGGTATTCTTATTAAGTTCTGTTCAATTAGGTAATAATTTGCAAATAACGTCATTTATGTGGTAATACATAACGTAATCGCTTCCCATGACAACACCTGTTTTAAATAATATATAGGTATACATACCTAATACACTTTAAATAAAATAAACACTCTTAAAAATTTAATTCTAAAGCATAGGTATTTTATTTTACCACGAAGTACATAAATTTTCATATGTATAATATAAATACATTGTATATACATTATATGAAACATTAAAGTTGTATATTGTACCTATGTTACCTAGTCAATCAAATTCTTTTAAATGAAATAAGCTTTTGTTTATTGTTCTTAGTTTATTTTATTTAATTTTCAACTCAATCCCGGAAGACTATTTTTGTGAACCAAAAGAGAATTATTATTATGTATGTACATATGTATGTAGATATATTGTCTTAATTGTATATTGTTTCAACTGAACCTAACAAACAATAACATAATAAATAGTAAGACTGTATAAATAATGCAAATGTAATTGTATTTATAAGTGTAATAACTCTTACATATTCATTTAATAATAAAAGAAAAAAAAATATTTCTTTAAATTCAAATATGTGTAGCATGTGGTAGAATAGAAATAGGTACATAATTATCTGTGCCTTTTTATTATTCGTGTATACAAACATCTAGATGAATTCTGACCTCTTACTAATATTTTAATTTAACTTAATTTTCCTTAATTCAAAATTATAATTATTACTATTGTTATCATTCAAAGAGAAAGAATATAAAATCTTGATTTTTTAAGGTGTGGTAAATGACATGGTAAACAATTTTACATGTATTTCTATTTCTCAAGAATAGAAGAAAAATAAATAAAATGTAAGTTAATAAATTAAACATTAATAACAATTTTTAGAATATGTATGTAACTACATTAAAATCGATTCCTCAATAGAATAAAAAAAAGTCTGTGCCTATAATATCTTCAAAATTTCTTTCAGGTATTTTTTGATATAAAATGGTATTTTCAAATATTTTATTCATCTCTTTAAGAAAATTAGAGTTTCACGTCATCAAAGAAGAGGCACATTTCGTATGAGTAAATGTTGAACAAATGTTATCTTAGTAAATTTTATTTTAAAACTGATTTTGAATACAAGCCTTTTGTCTCTATTTTCAATATTCAAGTATCAATAAAGTCATTTTTAAATATTTTTCTGTACATACATGTCTACCTATCCATTTTTTTGTTAAATTTTTGTAGCTTTCAAATATCAATGTGATATTTCTACCCATAATTTTTTACTTGTTTCAAAATCAATATCCTTGTTCAATATCAAATCAAAATGTTAAAATACTAAAAATTATTTATTTTGTATTCGTGTTTCTACTGCAAAGAAAAAAATAAATAAACAGAAGGAAAAGTATATGTACATATAACTATAGGCAAAAAAAAAAAAAGAATTCAATACAATTCCATTTAAAATAATTTGCAGCAATATGCAGTATAAAAGCAACATCATCAGGTATAAAAATCGATAACATATTTATCGAGAGTTTTTGTGGAGTTTTAATTATAAAATGCCACACACCTGAACTCATGTAAATACGCACGTACTTACCTGTAAGATGAATGTATTTCTTTATGTACATTATCGTAATTCACTATCGATTTATTTATTGCAGTATATATATATATTAGTATATCGTATAGTATTGCATGTATTTAGATGACTATGTATATATAGATACATATATTTTTAAAAAAACACAGGTTTTAATTTTTAAGTGTACAGTACATTTGTGTACCTATATAGCAATTTTCATGATTGCCTTATAAATACACAGAAAAAATCATTTATTTTATTATTGCGTTTATATAAATAAGTAAACAGGTACAATTTCGTGTTAATTTAAAGAATTTTGATAATATTATTTTTATTTCTGTTTCTTATATTTTTTTTATTATATTTCCTTTTTTTTCTTTGGCAAATTAAAAAATTATTTTTTTTTTAATTTTATAAATTTTGGAAATTTTTTCATGAATTTTTTTATTTATTAAAATAAAATGGCTAGATAAATCTCATTTGAATAAAAATAAAAAATAAAAAAATATCCAAAGAATCACAGATTAAAAGTATGTTCACATTAAATTAACAATTTAAATATGCCATACAATATACAATCAATTATCATGTTAATGATAATGATATACATATGTACTTTGTACTATCTACAATCTTTTCTAGTTCCATATAGTACTGTAACATTCAACTTATGTTTTTTTTTTTAAATAAAACTAAAATTTGCCTTTTAAAGCCTGTTTTAAAAATGTAGCATATAAAATAAGAATTAAAATATTGAGTACATCTGAAACACACATTTTGATCCTGAAATTTTAAAAAATTGTAAAAAAAAGTAAATGTGTAAACTTCTTATGGGAATGTTCAAGTTTTTTTTTCTTTTATTTGTCTTTAGCCTTTCCTGTATGTGTGTTCACATGATATTTATTTTTAAAAAAAACAGGAATGTATACATACTTATGTATGTAGCTAAGTATGTACATTATAAAAGTCTTTGACTTTCTGTACAGGGTATTCCAGAACTCAGAATTATAAATACAAGATTACTAAAGGTAAAAACAGACCTTTGTTTAAAACATAAATTGTGAAACTTCTAAACGATTAAAGAGTAGATCAAGCCAAATTGAGGTCTGAACATTTATTTAATTCAAGTATTTTACGTAAATTAAATGAATTTTCAGGATAAAATGATTATGATAATAATAATGTTCCATCCTCAAACACAATTTTGAACTTAGGTATATCAATTTTGAATTAGGTATTTGATATAAAAAAATTGTATAGTACACCATGCATAGAATAAAAAGTGTAGATCTAAAAATTATTTTCAACATACACTCATATGAGATATGTATATTTACATATCTGTGTATATTTCTATGTGTACAAAGCATGAAAAACACGCTGTATTATAAGAAATAATAGTATCCAGCTTCACAAAAATAATAAGTCTTGATCTTGACTTGAGAAATATCAAACCAGTTTGATATTTTTCCTTGGGTTCTCTTTAAAATCAAGCACTAGCTGTTTTGTATACACATATTTTGATGATAATTTTCTTGTCTTTGTTAACTTATTTTTTCCTTTTTTTTTTTTTTTAAAGAAAATGATTCATTCTGAGTTTGAAAAATAAATTTAGTAATGTATTTATACACTATAGTTTTATTTTTTTCATTTTTACTTTTATTCATTCTAAAGAATTTTTATACTGTGTTATTTACTATAAAAATTTCTATACTTTTTATTTAAATTTGAATTCTTAGAAGTAAACATTAAGATATTTGAAATTTACTTTCAAATTTTTTAATGTGAACGTATTAAATTCATTCTAGAAATTATAAAAATATTAATGACATAAATATAATTTTATGTTAAGTATCTAAATCGTCAAAATAATATTTCAGAACGATTTGTAGATATCTATTTGGATATTTTCTTTAAATATTTTTTAAAGATTAGGTAAATTTTGTTAATCAGTTACATAAACGTTATTTTTCTCACGCCTTTTATCTAATTTCCAATAAAATTCTCGAAAAACATTTTGTAAACTAATTTTTTATTCGTTAATTTTATTTTTAAAACTTACATCAGATCATCATCCTTGACAATTTATATATCAAGAGCAGATAGCTGCACAAATTTTTCTGTTAGAAAGCATTTTAATTTATCATTCAAAAACAATTTGTTAATACCTTGTTTTCCAAATATGTATATAATAAAATTTCATCAAAATGAAATTAATTAACATAAACGATTTACACCGAATATATTAATAATAAAATGTTTAGCGGATTTGTATAATTTTGTTAACATGTACCTTGATATCTAGTCATTGTCATTGTCAGTTATAATTTTTTCATAAATTTTTATCACTTTTTGAATTCATACCTACATATTTTATATTTTTGTAAAATACAGAGATAATCTGCATTCAATTAAATCATTGACAATGAAAAAAAAAACAAAATCTTATTGCAATTTTTCGTCATATCAAATTGCTACATTTGGCCATAAAAAATGTTTTAAACGAATTTTTTCTTGTTTAAATATCAAATTCAATATTTAAAAAAAATTAAGATAAATAAATGAATGCATTTTTTATTGAAAATTTATATAATAATCAAGAAATAAACGTAAATGCATTAAGTAACAACACACCATGTGTTACACATTTTGTGTAGTTTTATATAGGACACTTTCGAAATTTTCACCTTTATTCATCTGTATTTAACCTTAAAGACATTTACTTCATTTTTAGTTGATAATGATAAAAGGAGCATATTATATACAATCACCGGCATATTCTGATATTTGTATGTACTTAAAAAAAAAAAATATGTGTTATGTTTGCAGATGGTTCCTGTGCATTTTTCTTAAATATTTTTGTTGCCTTTTGAAATATATATTTTTTTAAAATTATTTTTTTAAATAAAATCTTACCTGTGCATTTATGTTTTTTTGTGCATTTTATAATATTGTATAAGGTGGCCGCCACCATTACAATGAAATTCTGAAATATACTATGAAATAAATGTATACACCAGCAGAAAACCTAAATAATATAAAATAACAGCAGATGTTTGAGCAAAGACGATCACAGGAAGGATCATAAAATGTACCTGATGATCGATCGCAAAAAAAAACACACAGAGAAACTTTCAAAGGAAAGAAAAAAATAAATGTTCAAGTATCACCTGCCATTTAACTAAACGACTTAAAGATAAAGAAAATTTATTTTTACGCACTGTTGCCACTTTTATCTGAAATTTTATAAAATTTCTTTTAAAGAAATTTTTATTACCGAAATTTATGTTTTATAAATTGTGTAACGTACATACATACATACATATATGCATAGAACAATCTTGAATTTACTTGAAATTTGATAACATTTTTCAAATTTTTAATTTAAACTGCACATGAATTATTTTCGTGGAACTATAACTAAAAATCTGAAAATAACCTGCATATTTTGGCTCATTCTTCTACTATTTCCTGAAAAATAAAAATTCAAGTTCGTTTTAACATTGTTAAAATTAATGAATTTTAGTAGTGCTTCAAATATTTTTTAATGTATTTAAGTTTTTACTTAATTTTTGATACATATAAAATAGAAATCTTGAAATATTTTGATGACATGTTAAAAAAACTGCAAGAATTATTAATTACTATTCATATTATTACAAAAATTAATCAAATTTCTAAATAAAAATAATAATTTAGGATATATTGAGCATATGAAAGATGATTATTTTTCAAGATCAAAATTTTGTTGACTTTGTTTATATCATGTTGTCGCGTCTATAAGTTAACACATTATATTGTTATTTTTTTTTTCAAATTCTTTTTTTTTTTATCGACTAGATATATCAAGATATATTGATGTTTTGAAATTTTACCTGTACAAATCGACTGGTTTTTAATACCATCATCAACATCGTAATCATCATCAGAAAATATCTGTTATAAGTATAAATTAATTCTTTAAAAACTTGATCTGTTCAAGAGTTGAATTGTTGTTGTTGTTGTTGTTACTGTTTGAATTTACCTGGAATGGAATGCTTGAACCTGAACGAGAGTGAAAGAACGTGAAACGCAATTTAATATGGATGGATTGCTTTGAATAAATATATAATGAACATTTTGTAAATACATATAACATATACATTGAATATCTTCAAGGGTAAACTGAAGTCGATTATTTTGACCCTCTTGGTTGGCTACAAAGATTTTTAACCTTTTTTATGTTGCATTCTTTCTGTCTTTTAAAAGTTCTTTCTTTGCATGCTGATATTTTTATTCTGGAGCCTTTTGTTTATTTGAAAAATATAAAATTATATAAATGGATGCATTGTCAAAGTTAAAATTTTCTAATTTTCATCTGATTTAGCTTCTCTATATGTATAAGATATTCTTAACCAAATCAGTCAACTAAGACTAGAGGGAAAATACAAACTCATGGAATTTCTTGATAGAAAACAAAATCTCTTAAATCTCAACTCTCTAAGAAAAGAACTAAATCAAGAACTTCATGTTGGATGGAAGTTTTGAATACAGGGGGGACGAAAGAGCAGTTTGAATATCTTGTTGTTGCACATCACTTGAAATGAAACTATAGACAATTGGCTAGATTGTTGTATGACAAATATACAGCTCCATAATACATTTGGATTATTAAAGAGCTCACCCAACTGAAAACAGCTGCTTTTACTTTATTTCAATAAATAGCGATGTATGCACATACTTATTATTTTACTATAAATATACGTGAGTACAAGCACTACTACACTAGTACACTCGTATATTAATAAGCGGTCTACGAACGGACACGGTTATTTTGTAAGGAAATAACTTGGACGGCCCTGAACTTCTCATGAAGTTATTGCATATTTCCAGTTTCTTAATTGAGTTTCTTCTTTTTTTGTATTCTTTCGCTTTTTTTTTACTTTTTCTTATTTTAAATTTTCATTATTGTTAAAAAAAAACGACGATTTATTCACAATGTTTATGTTTTATGCAAACAACAACTCTTATGATAACCATACATTTTTATAAAACAAAAAAACAGAAAAGAAAAAAAAAAGAAGTAAAAATTTTCCTGTGAACCGCTTGACTTGTGTAAAAATTGCGAACGCGAAAGGTACTTGACTTATTCTTTTAATAAAAAAGAAAAAAAAAAACAAAAATAAAAATAAAAATTGTAATAATAATAATAACAGACACTTGCCTCCTTTATATGCCATCATTAAGTTTGCAATATGTATAGAGTTTGTATTGCTGTTATTCAACATTCCCATCCGTTCGTATATAGAATTTTGAACAGTATCTTTATTTTTGTTTTCAATAAAATATTAAACATATACGTATGCTGTGTATATTGTCATTATATTTAAAGTACAAAAATAATTTCATTGAATTCAATATTGTATAATTGTATACGAGCATTAAATGTTTCAATATTTAATTTTCTTCTTTTTTTTTTCATTCATTCATTTTATAAGCATTTTAATGATTTTTTATGAGTATATAGGTATACGCATATATTCATGTTATTTATGTATTTGTACATGATTTGCACATTAATATAATAAATAATAATGTATGTATTATTACATCCGTAAAAGCAACATAATAATAATATATCTGTTAAACATAACTCAATGAACTATGTTAAGAATTTTTTAAAGTAAATTATTAATCAGATATTATATACTTTTTTTCTGAATAATTTATTTAAAATTGTTTTCATAATTCTCTAGAAATTCAAGAAATACATATAAGTAAATATTAACATCATGTTAAAGGAATTATTATTATGTACATACATACATCCTTGATATAAAAACATAATTAAGTCTTTTTAAATAATATTGTTGGTTAATATCTTTATTTTTTATTAAGCATATAAGAATAAAATCTAATTTTTAAAAAATAATTCAACGTTTTATAGAAATAGCATCATTTTCAGATAAAGCAATTCTGTTTAAATTCAGCATCCTTAAGGACATTCATTTTTTTTTTTTTTGGGTATGTATGTATGTATACTAACAAAACATGAAGTTTTTCTCATGTCATGCGCAATGATGGTTTTTGTTTTTTTGTATGTATGTATGTATATGTGTATGTATATGGGGTACATTTCAAAACACCCCATATAAATAATAGATAATTTACTATGTGATATGTGACTATAATTTAAATAATAGCAGATAATAGTAAAATATTCGATATTAGCAATTTTTCCTGTAATTTCGTTTTGTACATTACAACACCGTGATATATGGAATTTAAATTAAATCTGAAAGGAAAAATTGTACATAAGCTTTGTATACTTGCTATTTTAGTTTGATTTGTTTTACACAATTTTATTTTCATAAGGAACACAGAAAAATATGGAATTTTCTTTGTTGGTATATTACCAAAGAACCAAAGATACATATTTTCATATAGCGTAATGCATTGGTTATGTTTGGTCTCAGATACAAACATTATTTATAATATGTACATATTTTTGATACATCACAACAGATATAGGTATGTTTTAATGCACGTACATATATACAATTAATACATAAATATATAAAATTTCATGGCTACATATAAATGTATGTTCAACAACCAAGTTTCCTCTCATGGAAAAAAGTCAAAGAAAAAAAAATTTTTTTTTTCCTTTCATTTTTTTGATTTTGTTACATGTATGTTGCACTTGAATACTTTACTCTACTTTTATCATATAAAATGAGTGGTAGTGGAACATTGTATATTTGTAGGGAATACATATAAGCCCATATAACAAAATATCTATAATACGTACAAATAATATAATATGTTACAAGCATACCAACATAATACACGTACATATGTAAATCTAAATAATATATATTATATTGTATATTTTATGGCCAATTGTTATATATATGTATGTATGTATGAATCCGTTGAATATACGCACACATTAATGTATATACATATGTATGTACATGTAATTTTATACCTTTTTTCAGCCAGACATTAACCTATGTTGCCGTATCTTAATTTTATATGTTATATGATTTTTTATAACATGATATCCCGGTATACATTTAAAATGAATAGGTACATACACATAAATATCCTGCCTGCCTGCCTTCCTGTTCTGTTGTTTGTTAAGATACTTTCGTTTTGACTACATATTGTACATATTGGATTTATTCTAGTATCCAGACGAATTGTTGTCAAATTTCTTTATGATGATTTCAGAATTTCAAATTTTATAGGAAAATTTACCACACAGATAGAAACTACATATGTAGGTATATAAAGTTGAGAATAAAAATTTGACTTTCTGCAAAAAAATCATTATAAAATATATACATACGTATTCCTGTATATATACATACATATATGTTCATATCTGCGAAGGCTCTACCTTTACGTATACCGAAAAATTTCACTTTAAATTATTAAAGGAAGAAGGTTTAATACTAGATATGTACGTACATGATTATATTTCGGAAAAGTGCGTTTATACGTGTTTGTAAATACATACATATGTACATATGTTAATTATTTGGAAAATGCATTGTATTCATATTTATTTCCTTAATATATTTTGTACAAATGCACGTACTACATTAGTCAAATGAAAATTTCAAAAATTTAAATCTGTACACAATATGGTGAATTTTTGAAGTAGGTAATCGAAATTTGAAATATTTATATAGAACTACACATGTGTATATTTTATCGAACCATATGTACCTATGTGATATAAAAAAACAAAAAAAAAAAAAAACAATCCTAACAAAATTTCTGTAAAATGAGAATTTTTATTTTGAAACGTAAAGGCATAGGTACATGATCTCCATTGAAAATACGTATGCGTCTACGTAGGTACTTTTGAAACTATACTTGCCTACATATCAAAATTCATAAATTTGTATAAAATTTCATGTACAATTCAGCCTTGGTTTACATAAAAAGAAACATTAATATTCCTTTTCTTTTAAATTCAAACATACACATTCAATTAAAAAGCATATCCTATGCCTATCCTGTCTCATGTCCTATATATTCTACATGTTCACACATACATACATGCCTATACATTTATTTATACACTCTAAACGGGAGTATGGAGCACAAAATGTATAATATTAATATACATATGTAGATATCTGTTTCTATACTTTCTACAGAATATAAAAACTTTCCATTAATATTAAAAATTAAATCATGATTTTGTTTTAATTTTGATAAAAATGTTATGTTCTATAAAATACACACATTTCACGTTTTAGTGTAGCAAAGATACCTAAATTACTTACAAAATTATCAACATTATTCACTTAATTAGGATAAAAGAGGTATATATGTACCCATACAAATAAATATGTACATGTCACGTGTATAAAAATAAAGTAGCATATTTAATATGAAATTACAATTTAGAACAAAAAAATTTTTATAATGACAGATATAACATTACCAATAATCTTAAAATTTACCTTAATTCTTAGAATTTAGGCTTGTTATTTCGTCTTCGAATGCATTTAATTTAATGTACAAAGAATTTTCTTTTAAAATGTTTTTTTTTTACACCATACCTGTTTTATGCTCAATGGCAATCTTTTTCTTTATTTTAAAAGAAGTGAAAAATGTATACCTACGGGGTTATTCATGATTTTAAGTTTTGTTATCTTTACCTTGAAAATATTTATTTATTTTATTTTTTATTTTTACTTTTATCGACATATTGGTTTAAATTTTTCGAACTTTTTAGTTCTGATTCTTGATTTCTGCTAACATGAGCTTTTCATTTAAAGTTGAGTTTTTCGCATTGGAAAATTGAAAATTTAAAAATTAATTAAATCTGAATTCCTTTCACGAATAATTCACGATTTCCTTTTTTTTTTTTTTGAAAAGTTTTGGTTAATTTGTTGTAAGTCACTTACCCAAAAGTAAGCAAGAAACCTAACGTCTTTATGACAATTACAAATCGAATAAGGTGCAACAAAAATCAAATAATTCAAATATTATTGTGGGAGGTATTTTAAGTAATTTTCAATTTCCATTCCCAAAATTCAATATTTTTAAAAAAAAAAATTTGAACTGAAATTAGTGAAATTTTAAAATTGTCATTACAAATTAGGAGGACTTTAATTCCATCTTTCACAATATTGTAGATACATAATTTGTAAATTTGCACTTGAAATTTTAAAAATAATACCAAAAACTTTGATCAGAAAACTGGGTAATGGGTAATGGGAATGGATATTACTATTATAGTGATCGATACAATATTTGTAGGTGTTTATATCATATATGTATGTATGTATGTATAGATATGTATTATTAAAATTATACGTTTGACCAGAGCTGTCATTTTCCATCTAGTTTTAAAACTTTCAAACAAAACTATACTCTGCCCACCTATATTATGCAATTAAGGTCTTATGGGAGTACGTTTATCTTTTTTCTTCTCTCATAATTTCTAATTAGATTTTTTCACGAGCAGTATTACCACAATCCACAAAGCTTTTATTATACATGCATATATCACATGAATTTTTTGAATATTAATACTTAGTGATGTAAAATGGTACCACTTTAACTAATCGCCATTAGACCTTAGATGCATAATATTAATGGACAGAGTATAGAAATATTTTTTAAGTTAAAAGCATTAAAGTCATAAAAGATTCAAGTACAAGTCTTCTTACCGCTATTTAGTCATTATGCTTTAAAAACGTATTGAATAAAAATATCCCAATATAATTTTTACTTTTCTTATTTTTTATTAATTTCTTTTGTATGGTAAACAATACTACATCAAGTGAAACTGGTAGCACTGGTTTAAGTATATTTCATTATTTCTTATGTATAAAAAATGATGCTCTGTGCTATTCCTATTTTATTATTAATTAATAAACTCCTCGTCTCACGATTCACGAATCACGATATTATGAGAGCTTATAAGATGAGTCTGCCTTAGGAGACAGAAACATAACATTTATAAAGTAAGTGAATTGGTAAGACAGTGACTAGCGACTATGATTATGTGAAGTATAAATTAATGTTTTTGAATTCTCTACATATATGTACATATATATATGTTGTACACTAGTGAATGTAATTCGACTGTATGATAATGCAGTTCTAACGGAACTATTGACTTATCGTATCGTATCTTATCTTGTCGTTTGCAAAAATTATAAAGTAATAATAATCATATGCACCAATCGATTTTAGACCTACGAATCTCGTGATAAAAATTACTCACGAGAAATACATTGCTGAATAATTTTTGCAACGAGATTAGATTTAATAACATTAATAGATATTATTTAATATATATTAATAACTTAACTCAAATTGAAAAACCTCGAATACCTAAATTAAAAAATATATTTTTTCTGGTGTAAATCTTGCTTTTTGAATTTTGATTAACATTTATGAAATTGAAATATATGAACTATGATGTATGATTTGTATGTTTGCTGGTGTGTTGTGTTTGGTTTTATGTACATACATATATGATGATATATGTAAATAAAATTGACCGTATATGAAGAGTAGACAATAATCAATACAACAAAATGTATGTACTACATATGTATATATGTACATATTACATATATGCATTGCACTGCGTTATTATTAAAAATACAACACAACACAACACAAACATATCATATACAGCTAGCAACATTAGAATTCAGCAGTTTCTCTGGAAAGCAGCAAAGCAAATAAAAATAAAGTAAAAATATATATGTATATGTAGATGTAGGCTAAGAGTAGGGGTACACTATACTGTGCTTCGTTTCGTTTGTATTATTGCATAGCGTGTTGTGTTGTGTATGTTTATAAGACTCGGAAAGTCGAATGTCGAATGTAATCTGTACACTGTACATGGTAATTTGGTAATATTTATACTTCGAATTTCGAGTTTTGTGTATAAAATATAGTATATACATTTCGTTTTATATTTATATTGTAAACTTTGTTGTGTTCATATTCGTTTCGTACTTACTTTGGGTGTTTGGTTTGGTTGATTTTAAATTGTGATTATTGTGAATATTGAATTGGTTGAATTGGTTTGGATTGGACCTCTTTTGCTTTTTAATTCCAAGTACTGCATTACAATAAAATAAAACTATATATTATACTTATTGATTGTTGCCGTTTTTATTCTGTTCTGTAATCTGTATCATTTCTGTGCGCTGTGCAGTGTGTATTTTATATCAAAAAAACAGAAAAAAAAAACGTGATGATAGAACATACTCAGATATTGTGAAAAATCAATTCAGCTTCATATAATAATACATAACAATATACGTTTTCCAAAAACAAAAACTGTAGTTATTTTAAATGTATAAAATTTTGCTTTAAATACTTTTATGCAGAATAAATAATTGTGTTTATTCATTTATAAATAAAATAGTAAAAAAAAGAATGCCAATTTTTTAAATTAACTTGAAAAAAATTATTGATCTCAAAAAAGAGAAAATCAGCGGAAAGAAAACGCAAAGAGGATATTGTAATTTTTTAAAATTATAATTAAAATTAAATAAATGAAATAAATAATTAATAATAAATTTAAAATAATATATAATAAAATTCGTAATGTCGCATAGGAAAATATATTCAATTTAATTCATTTTTTTTTTTTTTTTACTGAAGAAAAAAAAATCTATTGCAGTGTACTCGGCAGCTGACAATACATTTTAAATTAAAGCTGTGTTTACTATTTTCAATTTTGCATTTATAATACTTTGAATTTATTTATTTTTTTATTATTATAACGTTATAATTAAAAAAATTTATGTCTATGAAAAATAATCAAGTAGTTAAGAAATTCGAAAAAATTTAATTCATGAGAATAAAATGAAGTTAAATTAACAAGAAAATAAAAAAAAAAGAATGTTACTCGATGTATTAAAAATATATAATAAATAAATATGTAAGAAGCTGTGTGTGGTGCTACAACAAATACATATATTAGTATTATCCATATACATATATACAATATACAATATATATATAAGATATATGTACAAGCACACAAACAAACGTATACAAAATTATATACTATAAATGTGCATATGTACAGTTACTATATACAGATGTATTTAATCATCTAGCTGTGGTCGATAATCTCGTTTATTTCATTTTATATGAATTTTTTAAAAAACCTTTGCCGTTGTTCGTCGTCGTCGTGATCGTCATTTTCTACTTTATGTTCATTTTTGCAATGCAAATGCTACGGTAGTGTTTTTCTATACATGTGAAAAATATAAAAATTTTATTCGTTTTTTTTTCCTTTAACTTATTCATAAAACATTAATTTCAGTGTTCAAATTTTTTTTTTTTGTGACTGGATGTATAACATTTAAAAAAATATATATAATCTAAATATTAAAAAAAAAAAAAAAATTTTTTTTTTGTGGATGCCACATACAAGTAAGATAATATAAAATTACAACAAAGAAGAAAGATAACTATTTTTCCGCTACATAAAAGAGGATATCAGCTTTAATAAACTTTTTTATTGATTTGGTGGTGTGATTCTGTACGCAATAACGGCAAATTTTTTGGATTATTAAAAAATAGGCAAAAAAATTTTTTGGTCATCATAAATGGAATTGGCAAAGAAAAGGTAAATTAAAAAGTCAAATTTAATTTTTACTTGAGTTAAAAAAAAAAAAAGAGGCATCAAAAATGTCCATGACTTAAAATGCACTTTATCCAGCTTTAATTTCTTTTATACCTTAGTCATCACATCAATATACTCATTTTTGTCCATTATTTTTGACGCATGGGCATGACTAATAAAAAGTTTCAATAAAAAAAAAAGTTAAAAACGAAGTCTTCCCGCAATCCTCCCATGGTCATGGATAAAAGCACTGCGTAAAGATATACACATGCATGTACCATACATGATATGTATTTTCAAAGTTTAAATAGGGTTCCATTCATGGGATTGGGATTGGGTAAATTTACTATTTAAAAATTAAAGATGAACTTCAGCTTTCCCTGCTAGCCTGTTTTTTTAGTTAACTATATGCTATGCTAGATTTACTGCCGTCACATCAACATCATCATCAATAAAAATAAACGAAAATAATATTTGAAAAAAAAGAACATATACAGTATACAGGCATATGCAGACCTCTTTATACTTTCCCTTTAGAATGTACAGTAGAGCAGCAGCAACAGCAAGCAAAAGATCCAGAAATCAGAATAAAAATTATAAAAGAATGGAAGAAACAGAAGGGAATTCACAACAAGTTAAACACAAAGAAGCATGATGTGGCAAGGAGAAAATATTTTGAATTTGTACTCGAATTGAATGTAAGGTTAATAAAGTCTGGCTAGGCATAAACATATTATGTACATGGATGGAGTGGTATGATATGGAATCGATATGGGAATAAGGGATAGAAAATGTAATTATTAAATTTGGAAACGAAAGAGGAGCAAAATATCAAATATTGTACGAGTTTATATGCATGCATATAAATTTTGGTCCCAAATCCCAACCAATTTGATAAATCTACACCAAGTCTAAAGAAAAATAGTGTACCTATATTAAACTGTAGTTTAGCCAATCAATACTTAAACCATATATAACCTATTACATATATTTAAACTTAAATGCTTTTAGTTTGGTCACAAAATTTTGATCGAAACAGGTGCTGTGCGGGCAGAGTAGATAGGGGTAAAATGTATTTCTCTTCATTGAGAATCACTAAATTTCAATTTTTCATTCTTTAAATGTATGTGTGAATTCTATTTACACATAAGGAAAATACCTAAAAGTACAGTGGAGTCTCAGAAAATGTGCTACCTTTTCCAATATTTATCATTACATCATTCTTTTTAATTGTGAAAAAATTTCAAATTTCATAGAAATATTTTCATACAATTAAGGGTTTTTTGTTAATCGCCCACTGTACTATTGTATTGCATAGATTTTGTAATTCACATGGGGTGGAGTTTAATTTCTTTGTGATATCATGAACTTCAAATGTTTTTACGCATTTGACCGATTTTAAACATTTTAATTTTACATGTACTTACATTTAAAATACACGCGTTTGTATCGCAGTATATCAATTAGCACATGTTCGTACATGTATTCATTTATCTCAATATGAAATGCATGCTTTCTAATAGAAAAAAAAGGTTCTTTACTTTTCATATATGTATGGATACACATCATATACAAACATTCATATGATCATAAAAAGTGTGAAAAAAAAACAATGTATGAAGATCATTTTTTTTATTGTACCGAAGTATTAAGAATAAATATACATATATACAAACAAACATGTACTATTTGTATAAAGTACATATAAATACGTATTACAGCTAAATGATATACTGCGATACAAACACGTACATTTTAAATGTAAGTACATGTAAAATTAAAATGTTTAAAATCGGTCAAATGCGTAAAAACATTTGAAGTTCATGAATTTTTTTTTTTATCATAGGAAATTAAACTCCACCCCATGTGTATTACAAAATAAACGATCATCATAATAATAGTACATGTTTGTTTGTATATAGATTTAATTATCCTTAATACTTCGGTACAATAAAAAAAATGATCTTCATACATTGTTTTTTTTCACACTTTTTATGATTATATGAATGTTTGTATATGATGTGTATCCATACATATATGAAAAGTAAAGAACCTTTTTTTTCTATTAGAAAGCATGCATTTCATATTGAGATAAATGAATACATGTACGAACATGTGGTAATTGATATACTGCGATACAAACGCGTGTATTTTAAATGTAAGTACATGTAAAATTAAAATGCTTAAAATCGGTCAAATGCGTAAAAATCTGGTAGTCTTTAAGAAAAAAGAAAAAATCCTAAACAAATAATTAGTTTTGGGTGGTGGTAAGATTCTTACACATACATTCATGAAAATGAGTATTTCTTTCGTACATGTACACGAATTTTTTTTAATTTTTTTTTTTTTTAACCTACGTGAGAATAATTCTCTTTACGAAAAATATTTTTAGCGTGGAGGTTGAATTTCTATCGTGGAGGTTTTCAAACGATGACAATTTCCCCCATAAGAAGTTGAATTCTCTGTAGTACATATTCTTTGCTTAAACATTATTTCCACATTACATTGAATGCAACTACTCTAATTTGAAAGTGTTTATTTATAACTAAAATTCTAAAATCACTTGAGGTTTTGAAAAAAAAAAAAATGCATAATTGTACGTGGTTCAATTTTTTGAAAAATTTATTACATTTTACTCAATCATATTTATTTCATGAATTTCATATATAGGTACATATGTACAAATGTGCATCCATATGTAGGTATATCGTCAGTATATATATACTACGTACATATATCACTTCTTAAATAAAAATAAACTATACTGTATACTGTATTACATACAAGTAAAAAAAATTACGAATCAGGATAAAAATCTGTATAGTTACTTTTTCCATCGTATTGATTCCATAAAAAATAATAAATTCATACACACATATGAACACATGCTTTATTGTGAATCAATATATAACATACATACATACATATGTATGTATAATACTCTTGGCATTGCTTTCCTCTTTTTTGTCCTTTGTTAAAAAACGTGACACCATAAAAAAAATAAAACGTGTATTCTATCCCTACATCACATTTTGTATTTTAAATTTTTCATTAATTTTTTATGATATTGTATAGTGTTACCATATCAATTTTAAAGGATTTATGCACGTATACTCGTTATATGCGGATGTGCATACGTATATTTATATATTTCAATACATATTTAATTTTGAAATATTCAAAATTAAGTACACGTGACTAATGTCCTGCTAAAAATAACCACAATTCAATTTTGATACATAAAACTAATCCATGAGGAATACGTACCTACGTATTTGAATCCTGTAAAACAATTGTACCAATGTTGAAATTGAAATTTTATGCACATTTTGAATAACGTGTTATCAAATTAAACAATACGCCACAATCATGGAGCAATAACGTGACATTTTGTTAGGATGTACATATTTAGATGTACACATACATATGTATGTATACAGTAAAGTGATTCAGTAAATATAAAATTTTATTGAAAATATTACTTTTTTAAAGTTTATTTTAAAAAAAAAATCTTTTGTTAAAACTGCACATATCGATTGAATAACATTTCTTTCAATGTATTGAAGGAATATTCAGAATATTATAATCAAAGGATTAAGATACTACCAGAAATTTTGATCGGTTTCCAAATTTTAATGTCTAGTACTTACATATGTATCTAATCTAATGTGTATCTATAAATATTAATAAAAAATTAATATTCAAATTGAATACGTTAGGCCTTTTATTAAAACTACGTACATACATATGTACTTTATAATATCATTCAATTCAATGACGTTAATGTATGATAATGACAATATTTAAATAACTTATGTACATTCTCTCAATTTGGTTTTTTTTTTGCTAATTAAATACATAAACAGACAGTAAAAACAATCACAAAATGTAATATGTATGATTTTTTTTTAAACATAATATTGTATTTTTGAATTTTTCTTGAATTAAAACTGGTTTTTAGAAGTAAATTTTTGTACATAGAAGAAAAGGTCACGAAAGATGTATTGTGATGATAATAATAACCGTTGACAAGAAATTTCAAAAAAAGCTAAACACCTTCGCATAAATACATTACAAGTTAGCTTTAGTAAAAATAAAAAATTCCCAAAGATTCCCTGGAACTCGTTTTTATAAAATGACATAACATTTTGAAAAAAAATTATGTATTGAATCAAATTTTAATATTCGATTAAATTGGAATTTTTTCACATTTCATTGAATAAATATTGATTTCACACATTCTCTCATTTATTTTTGTGTACATATATGATACATATGTACAATATACATACATATGTATGTATAAATTATCTTCCCGTTATTATCAACATCCTTTGAAATTTAAGTAAGTATGTAAATATAACATTGAAAATAGAGGTCAACTTCAATGAAGCCATAAAAATATGAATATAATAATGATAGTAATAACAAGTAATCAAAATCAACAAGATATTGAATACCGTTAAGTATTCAAGCATATTTTGCATTACACTATTACACACGTCACTCATGTATGTAAGTACATACATACATACATACATACATATGTACATATGTATATGTATATAGTATGTACAAGTATACGTAGAGTAGTGTAATTCTATATGGTAATCTAAAATCAAAAGTTAGATTTGAACTATTAAATAATAACAATTTGACAATAGGTTAAACCAGATCAAAACTTTTATATACATACATACATACATACATATGTACATTTTAAGAAAATTGAGAAATGATAGAAATATGTACATACATATGTATGGTATGTAATGTACAATATAATCTGTATTTTTGGAAGGATACATGTGTGTTGAATTTTGTGATAAAAATGTGTTATTTGACTTGGGTCGTCTTTAAAAATTATGTAATAGAGAAATAGAAAATTAAACTTGTATTTTTGATATGACAAGCTAAAATACGATCTAAATTTAATAATATTTTTATTGACAACATACGCATGTACATATAAATATATACAACTTTTTATTATTTAACTTTTAACTATTTAACTATTATTCAACTTTTCTTTTTATTATTTAGTTGAAAAAACTTGATAATGATGTGTGAATGTGTGAACATTAATTTGTTCATATTGTACGCGATAATATGAAACATTTATTTTTCCCTCAATCACACAAAAATACAATACTTATTTAGAACATTATCAATAAATAATCAATAAAAGCAAAGAAAAATTCAAAATTGAAAATTTATTTATTCATGTACGTGATGATAAATTAAAAAAAAAAAATTTTTTTTTTTTTTTTTCATTAAATATAATAGTTATTTTAAATTTGACGTAATGATAAAATACACGGAAGCTAATTCATATTTGTGTGTACGTAGAATATAAAAATTACTTCATTTATGTACTGATTACTGATTATAAAATAAACGACCAACCAGTTGGTATCGTTGTTACTTGTTAGTATATATATGTATGTATGTATGTATGTACGATGTCATGCTATTACAAATTGTTTAATAATTCAATTCAAATTAAAAATGGACAATTATACAATACATTTGCTTGCTATATTTGTTAAGTTGACTAATTGAAAATTTTAAAATTCTAATGTTTTATTATCAACAAATAAATTATTTATATTTATGGAAATTTATTGTTTATATATACACAAAATTTTGATTTTGTTTTTCTGTAATTACACGCATATTTTAAATTACTATCAATAATATTAGATTGAAAGTGAATGTCGTGGTTCTGCACGATATTTAAAAATTTCTTGAACATAATATTTTCATAGTGCTGCAGTAGTTAATTTCGAATGTAAAAATCTTTAAAAATATGATTTTTAGTAGTAATTAAAATTTGAATTATCCAAATTCTAAAATTAAGTTTATTCATTTATGTATGTATACTTACTACCCACATGGACATAATCTATGCAAATTTTTATTTAAAAATAAAAAAATTAGCAAAAAAAATTTTTTTAATTATTTTATAAAATACTTTAGAATTTTATTCAGGATTCCTATCTATTCATTTTATATGAATTTTAATTCGTTTTAAAACTAATTTATCCAACAAAACATTTAAAATAAGTTATGTTATTGAGAGGAGTGAAGTGGTGATTTAATTAAATTTAGATAATATCATCCACCCACTTTTTGTATGTTTTATTTTTAATTTTTTCCTTATTTATACACAATCAATTTAATAATAATGATGGTGTGACTCATGATATCTCCTCTCATTAAATTTCAATAATTTAAATATGTATGTACATGTATATATATGTACAACTACAATTATGCTAAGATATTGTTGAATTTTATATTTGAATTTAAATTAAAACACAAACAAAACAAAATAACAACGTTTTCTTTTCAAATATCTAAAAGACCTTGAATTGCTTATATTTTATTACTGAATATGTGTTAAATGAAAAATTTCAAATAAATTGGCTATTTATTTATAAATTGATTTTCATTGATTGATCATTTTCAAAGATTAGCCTTTTTTTCTTCAATTTCTGTCTTTCGTGTTTTTTTTTTTTTTTAAACTTACGTTTTGTACAAAATTATAATAAATTTAAAAGTGACGATTGTATATACGAATGGATTTGTACATAAATATATCAATACATATGTACCTATATATATGAAAATAAAATTTCAATTAAAATTTAAATTAGAAGTTAAACAATATGCTTAACTAACTAATAATGTAAAATTATAATCAATCTAATAAAAATCAAACAGTAGCTAACCGACAGACATAAGAAAATATTTTAGAAAAAAAAAAAAATTTAATGATTTGCATTCGTTATGATAAATAAATTCAGTTTGTTTTTACACCTTTGATATTATTTTACATTAAAAAAATATGTATGTACTAATGTATGTATATATTATGTATGTATGTGTGTACATACAAAAAATTTATGTAAATGATACTATAATTTATGAGAAATATTTATCATTAGAAAAATATAAATATTTTAATGTGTTCATTTCATATTCATTATTATTATTAATTTTTTTTTTTTTATATCTTCAACGATTTTTATTGTTATAATATATTATTGACAAGAAATCTGCAAAAATGACTGAATTATCTAACCTTGATAATAAGATCTCAATTCCTCGCTGTTATTACCTGATTTTTGTACGTACATTATAAATACACATGCAATACGTAATGGTAACGTAGTAATCTAGTAACATATAAACGTACTTCTATTGTTGAACTTGTCTATATTACAAATTTAAATAGGTACTTAAACTTTATAGTTTATTATATCTTCTATTGTATGTACATATGTAGATACTTATGCATAGATATTTAACTGCCTACTTACATTCCTATTTCTGTTAGCCAATTTTATTTTTATTCAGATATGTATTTATTTTATTTTAATTTTATTTTGTTTTTTTAAAATATTTTTATGCAAATATTGTATATATTCACTGTATAGTGCATACATATTGCAATATTTTACATATGTACATATATATAGTATTTACATAATGTGCAATAAGAAGGAAACAACAACTGTGTAAAATTCGTTTCATTTTGTTTTCTTAATTTTCTTATTTTTCAAAAAGTAAGTATAATAAAGAAAACAATATTATATGTTTTAAATTATGCATTCAAACATACATTGTATGTACATAAGCATACATTTTAATTTTATTTTTCGATGATTTTTATTTTCAACTTTGCGCATTTAGTTTTTGTCAAAATTAATTTGCAAAAATAAAAATGAAAAATTTACAATATTGTAATGTAAAGTGCATTTTAAACAATTTTATACAGTTAATTTTTATCATGTCCATATGTACAATTATATTAACAAACAAGACCTCTAAACATAAAATTACATATTATAGACAATAAAATAAAGTAGGGTTAAACAAGCGGTTTAATTTTTTTTTTTATTTTTTGTGTACGTTTCTAATCAAGAAAAACTAAAATTTTAATTATTCACATTTATCGTTTAGATAATTCTTATAGGTAAATTTCATACATACCTTTTTGATATTCGTTTATTTACACACTAATAATATTATTATTTAACCAGTCAATCGTCAAATTTTATATCTCTTTCTTTCTTTATTTTAATATGATCAAACCATGACATAAATTGAAAAATAAAAAATAAAATAAAATGAATAATATTTAGAAAAAAAAAAAAAATAAATAAATAAAAAATTTACTTTATTAAATAAGAAAAAAACAAGTTTTCTTGCAGCTGTTTTTTTAACAAATTATTATATGAATCGTGTTTGAAAGGTAGGTAAGTAATATACATGACATCATTATTACGTACAAACCATGTACATACGTACGTACATGTATAAAATAGGTTTTATACGTATATACATGTAATGTATATTCACTTCACTTACTTCACTTCATGGTTCATACCGTTTATACATATAGTATATATATATTTTTTTTTAAATACCTAATGTGGTAAAGTGCGTGAGTATATTATTTAAATTTTATTTATTATATATTATCATAATTGTATGAACAAAAATAATTTTGTATTTGTGAATATTTGTTAGAGCTATTTGTGTATATATACCTGTATGCATAAATATATGTATATATTTTTTATCGTGTAACACATTAGCAACATTAATTATATGGGCATTTAGTATAAGTACAAAATATGTACTGTACCTATACTTTTGTATACTGTATGTATACTTTTAAAAATAACCACATATACATAGATATTTTACACATATAACTATACTGTATGTATATATATATTTATCAATATCTCATATATATGGTACTAATTTTGAATTTATATATTCAGTTTAATCATAAAAATTACATCAAATTTACTATATGTAACGTTATTAATGTCACATACTAGATCAGTTTTGATTAGATTTTTCATAGCTCTGAACTTTATATTTTATAAAATAAAAAAATATGGAAAAAATATGAAAAACAAGTAAAATTTACATACATGTTTTATGTAATGTACAATATTTATGAACATGGTAGCAGTTTCATGTAATACCTTCACAAAATTAGTTAAATTGTTGATTTTATTTAATTTTTCTATTTTCATTTAGATATTTATTTATTTTTATGTACATATACCTACATACATATGTATATTGACTTTATACTTGGGAGGGGAAAACTTTTAAACAATTAAATTTTAATCAGCATTTTAATAGTCATAATAAGTTCAATAGATAACAAAAAATTTATTTGATGAAAATTTTCAAACCAAATTACTTTTCGAAGTTATTGAAAATTTAACATTTTAAAAAATAAAAAAAATTTTCCATACAAATATTTAAAAATTTAATTGTTTCTGCTTTGAAAAGTTATTTAAAATTTTCTCTTAATTTCATAGTATTCATTATGAAATTAAATATAGTTTTTTTTTAAAAAAATTGTTTAAAATAAAAATCTTGCAATTATTACTGAATTTTTGTTTCAATAATCAATGAGTTTGAATATATGAACATTCCTTATAAATGAAATTAAATAAATATCAAATGCCTCATGTCCATACATATTATGTGTTATACATATACATCCATTATCTACACACATGCACATTTAGTTTCAGTTCATGAATGCATTTAAAATAAACATAGCAAAATAACATAAGTTTGCTAATTATAAAATGAAATAAAAATTTGCTTCTTTAGCATAAAATAATCAAAATTTTGTTTATTTGATTATGTTGAAAATTTAAACATGTGTACTTTTTATTTATATTTTATACATAACATACAATATGTGTAATAATACCATTGACGAGACAACATTTAGGAAAGTGTAAATTTAAAATGTTAAATTTTTATACTACATACATACATTTAAATTTTAAAATTTTGCGAGTCTAAATTTGAAATTTGTAATCAGACTAACCATAATTTTTTTATTTTTTTCAAATAAACGACTATAACTATAAATATGTACATACATATGTATGTATGTATCTCTTCGAAATACTTATATGTACGTATGTATTTATTTTTGACTTAACTATAAAAGAAAATTAATTAGCAATAATATATACCTATAGTAGTTTTGTCAACAAGTGAACATAAGTACAAACAAACAGTTAAATTTATGCCTGATGCAATTACGTAATAAATGGCCATGCATAATTATTAACAGGTAGACATATATAAAAAAAAAAAATTTCGTACATATGTGTAGAATTCATTACATTATTTTTATAAATAGAAGAAATTTATTTTATATTATCTTGTATATGATATGAATATACATATGTACCTACATATATGTATATACTACGGTTGTAATAATAGGCCATACAACATATTTTTAATTTGTTTCTTCATTTTTGTTTTTCTTTTTATATTTTGTATTGTATTAAAGTAAATTTGGTTTGGTTGGTTGATTTTATCACCTTGTCTACAGTGGTTGGATACCACTAAAGAAAATTAACTAACCAAAACCAAAGGCAAATCAACTGAACCGATACTATCAAACAACCAAAGATAGTTTATAAAAGTGTTTGGACTATCTATGTACTTACACATATAAAATTTATATAGCTACAGCATTTTTTTTTTTTTATACATATATGTATGTATATGTATCCATGAAAATATCTATATAGGTATATCATATCATGACGTCGACTCATGAAATTTTATACACATATTATTTGCCATATTAGTTGTCAAGGTTACGTTACATGAGATTGTATTGTTGCTTATATATTCACTTACAACATTCATCCGTACTGTATGTTTTTTTATTTTATAAAAATATCCATACATAACATAAGTATATAATACTTTATGCGAAATTATATACATATGTATATATATATATATATATGTAGGTATATTTATTTATTTGTTAAATACTAAAGTTAACAAAAAAATAATGTATACATTCAATTATAACCACCTATAACCATATTGGAGTGTACACACATAATATAAAGATATAAAAGTAAATGTATGTAACAATTTCATATGTAATCCTATGCCAAGAAATATCTGGGTTGTGTATTTCTTTACTATCTCAAAATAAAAAAAATAAAAAAAATTGTAAATTATCAACAAATTGTTCAAATGAATTAATCTAAACAGAAAATTAAATAAAAATAAAGATATTTTTTTTTTCTCGTGATTATTATTAATCACTGATTACATAGATACGATTATATAGAAGTGCACATTCAACACATTGCTTTTTTCATAATGTAAGCAAAAAAATTTTATTTATTTTTTCAAAGTTTATAAACATTGTGACAACAGACACCATTCTGTATATCTAATGTTTTAAACAATTAATTGATTCCCATACAAATCAGATAAATGTACTCATATAAATTGTTATTATTTGTCTTTTTTATGGCATATACTTTGGCTTTTAATCTAACCGTTTTTGTTATCATCTCTTATTTTTTACTTACAAAAATTGAAAATTTATCGTATTTTAATTTCAAATAATAGAATCACAAATCATCATTTAAAAAAAAAAAAAAATCGGTTTTTTGTTTTATTTCGCTGTATGCAAATTACATTTACATTTGTAATCAAACATAAAATATTTTAAATCATAGTTCTATTTTTATATAGCTGATTTGATAATTTTCAATTTGAAAAATGTACAATCAAACATATTGAGTTGTTTAAATATTCCAATGTACGACTGTACGTACACACATTAAAATATTATAAATAATTCAAACAGATTATCCAATGATTCTCGAAGTTATTTTATTTTAATTTTTAATTACAAATTCTTATATTTATGTATACAAAACGTGTTATCCAAATTTTTCCAAAAAAAAAAAAAACTCGTTATTGTGATAGCTACAAAAAAAAAATCGTAATTTGTAATACATATTATGTAGTGCGTTTCAATAATTAGTTTAACAGAAATTTTCTTTTTTAATATCTCGATAAATTTTTAAAAGAATAATATAATGAAAAATTCTAAATTTTCAGAGCGATAAATGCATAAAAATAGAATATGCAAAGAATTCAAGGTACCTACATGTTTTCTTCCAGGATTTCTAAAAAAGAGTAAATTTAACAAGTATTCATTATTACACTATATTGAAATAATCAACCAGCATAGATACTATATAAGTATTTCAAGATTTTTCTCTGATTTTTGTGCATATTAGAAAAAAAAATTTAACACATAAAATTTCGAAAATCATATTCTTTTGATTATATTGTATAATAGAAAATTTCTATAATGAATATTTCATTTTTGGTGAATCTTTTAATATTTAACAAAAATGTATTTTTTTTCTCGTCGAAGAAATAAGACTGAGTTGAATGAAAAGGTATTGAATAAAAAAGAATTTAAATTTAATAAAGAAAATATGCAACGTAAAATAGTAATAATGTGTACTTTCGTACAGGGTGTTTGTAATGATAACAGCATGATATTATTATTTTACTGTTCGTTTAAACTTGAAACTGATGTAAAATGTCCTATTTTTTGAAAAAAAAAGTTGATGCAAAAGATTGAGACAGCATTCTTTGACAAAATTGTTCTTGATAGTTTTAATTCAATAAAAAATAGTTGAATTATATAGAGTTATATTAATGTTGAATGCCATTAAGGATTTCTTTTTTCCGCGTTTCGAAAGTTGAACGTCAAGACTGATTGTGAAAGGTGCCTATACAAGCTTTTTTTTTTTTGTAAAATCATCTGGAACAATTCGTTACATAACTTGGTAGGAAATATCCTGTACACACATACATATATGTATATGTATGTACGTACTACGTACATTTAGTAATATGTACATATGTACGTTATGTATAGTTATTATATTAAAATATGCTTAGTTCGTTACATTCTTCACATTATCATCAAGAATAAAAAAGGGGTTATCGACATATTTCCTTCCTTTATTACTTTTTTTCTTGTGTTTTTGTTTTTTTTTTAAATTTTTTTTTTACCAGTTTCTTACGTAAATTCAATATTCATTTTTCAAATATTTTTCCCTTTATTTCTTTCTATTCTCAATTATGGGAAAAAAGCCATTTGAGAAAAAAAAATTTTTTTTTCCTGTAGGGAAAAGTTTAACTTAAGTTTTATTTTTTGTGTACATACGTACGTATCTACGTAAGTACATTACGTAATGTTAAGGAATTGAATTCTTTTGAAAAAAAAAAAAAAAAAAAAAAAATGTGTGTAATATTGAAATACGTTAAAAGGATCAGTATATACATAGTCAAACACATATTTTTATGTTATATGACATTATGTAAGGAATTGGAAATGTGCTATTAGAATTCATTTCTTGGTGATATGATAATATGTACATTGAAATGAAAATAAAAAGACTTTTTTTACTTTATTTTGTTGCCTTTGTTGTACGAATGATAGAGATTCTTACATAACTTTATATTTTATTTTTTATGATGACAAAAGAAGATACATCTACGTACATTATGTTATGTAATGTTTGCGTCATTATATATTTGAAAAAAAAAAAAGAAAAAAGAAATTGATTTTTTTTTTCTGAATAGTTTCAACATAAGTTATTGCTAAATTAATTTTTCTCTTTTTAAATATGTATGATCATAAGTTCATAATTTTTAATTTTTTTTCAAAAGGATTCAAGGATTATTTATTAAAAAAAATTTTTTTCTTTTGTATAATAAATAATAGAGTAAAAAATTAAACGAAAATTAAACGAAAATAGAAAAGTTAGTACGTCTAAAAAAACAAAAATTAATATAAAAAATATTTTTTGAAATTAACGAAATAGGTATACATATTAGAAACAATACTAATATTCATAATTAATAGTAGAATTTTGGTAAAAATGAAATATTTTTAAATTAAATAAAAACAAGTATGAAAACAACAGTATTTCGCAAGCAATATTTTGCAAATAATTCACGCAAATATTTATCTGAAATCATATATGTACTTAAAATATACATTTATTTATTAAAATTTTTGTTTATTATTTAAATTTTAAATTTTGTTTTTTTAAGCACTTTAAAAAAAAAGTCAATTAAATTCAATTGTATAAATAAATATTTATATTTTTTCATTTTTATTATATTTATTGTTTTTTTTTTTTTTTTTTTTTTTTTTTTCAACAAAATAAAATTGAATTATTAAATATATCCACTTTTTAAACTTTAAATAACACCTAATAATAAAACATTTTTTTTTTTTAAATTGCTTGTTGTGAGTTAAAAAAAGCAGGAAACACGTGAAATTTGAAAAAAACGTAACGTGTGCAAAATTTTATATTTTTGAAAATGAAAAAAAAAAAATGTATATACATATGTACATATATGTACATTATACGTATCTTTTATATGAATTCAATCAACTTTTGTGCACATTAAATATTTCTCAGTATTCAACCTTTACTTAATACACAACTCCGTGTGGTTAAAATACTTTAAAATGCAATGTTGACAAATTTCATGAAGGTCATAAATTTATGGATAGAGAAAATTTGAACAAACATTTTACAAATATTAACATGAAAAACTGACATTATTGTCCTAATATTTGTTTTTCTTATTTAATTTTTTTTTTTTTTTGGAACATCATTTTCGAATTTAAAGACTTAATGTTACACTACTAAAAAGGTTTATAATTTTTCTTTATTTAATGTACCTACATACCTATGTACTTTTTTTTTAAATTATTAGATAGGTAGGTACTTATTTTTTATCGTAATTAGAAATTAATTTAAATGTACTTGATTTGGACATGTTTTGGAAATTTATACTTCCGAATTATTTATATGTAGGTACATATGTAGTTTATATCATTTCTTTTATTTGTGTACCTATGTACTTGCATATTGTAATTAAACTCAAAACTGAATAATTAATGCTTAGATTTTGATTATTTTTATTATTACAAATTTGAAAATAAAAAGATAAAAAAACAAAAATAAAATAAAAAAAATTGTTGGTACCTGTAAATTGTAATTAACATTAAACTTAGCTCTTTAAATTTTAATTAAAAGGTTGTTTTGCTAAGGTTTTAAGTTTTTTTTTTTTAATTTTCCGTCTTTTATTTGTACTTATTATTTTCTTCTCTGTCATTTTTTATCCAAAGTATGTAGCTATATATTTTTTGTTTTATTTAAACACATGTTTTGATTTTATTGAAATTAAACGATTGTAGGTATTACAATGAATTAAGTACTGTTGTACTCAATACTATAAAAATTAAATAAGAAATACAACTGACAATAAAAAAACTGCTGTGTACAGCACGTTTTTTGAACGTTTACAGTTTAAATTTTTTGTTTATTTATTGTAGTTGTATACGGAGGTCCCAAATGTGTTTTTTTTTTATTTTTTATTTTGAATTGTTAACTTTTTTAATGAATGTCTCCAAAGGTGTTTTGACCATGAGAATTTAATGTTTTCTTTTTTTATTACATACAAACGTAGTTTATCAATATATCTATGTATACACAAATTGTATCTACTGAAATATCCCGTATATTGTATATCTACATACATACATATGTATATTGCGCGATATACAAAATTTATGTAAGTTTTATTTAAAAAGAAAAAAAAAATAGTCACAAATCGCTAAACCGCCTTTTCTTTTTTTTAAATTATATTTTTACTCAAGGTCAACCGTCTGAACTGAAAAATGAATTTAAAAAAATCAACGTATTTTTGCGTATACCTGTGTATTATACATACAAATACAGTGAAATCTTTCTGTGTAGCGTATTAAAAAACGAATTATCAAAAATACGTAAAGAAAAACCAGCAGACGTATGGGCTCACAAACAAACAAACAAATTAGCACAAGAGGCAAATACTATTTATGTAAATGCATTTTTATGCTATGTCTTTTCATTTCCATTTCCCACCAACATTAAGAAAACCAGTCAACTTAAACAATCACAAATTATCATCAGAGTCAGCCAGCCTAATTTTATTTCATCAAGATGCTTTATACATATATGTATGTATCTACGTACATACGTACTGTGTATCATGAATACGACGCATCCATACCATGAAATTTGGTTATTGAAATGAGCCAACATTTTGTAGCCTTTATACTTCTTGTAGCCAAATAATACAATATGCACAATCTGTATCTCTTATACATATGTATACGTATGAACGAGCGAGCCCCTATCCTATCATTCATTAATTTCGAGTGTTCTACATTATTATTTGAATGTTTTATTTTTAACTTTAACGTCTTTTATATAAAATTTAAGTAATAAATATTATCACTATTAACGTTTTATTTCAAGATCGAATTGTTTTACTTAATATTTATTTCTACATTATGTGATTATATTACATTACACGCACATAACAAATAAACGCGTTTTGAATTGAATTTTGTTTCATGTGTCTGTGTATATACGTATACAATACAATTAGTAATACTATATTCAGGTAATACACATAATTTAATTTTTTAAATGGTAAATTACGTGAATAATTATTATATGCATTGTACGTACAAAATATTGATTACTTTTTATTTTTTAATATTTTTATATTGTTTTCATTGCTCTTTACCATAATATGACGTATTAAGTATACGTACCTATGTGCATGTAATTTAAACTTTCAAGAGTTTTGATTTCCGTTTCATTATATGTTTGTATTATGAATGCGTTCTCTACTCTTAGGTTAATTTTTTTTTTTTAATAAATAAATAAAATAAATTGAATTTAAAGCTTCCTTCTCATAACAATATTCTGTAATATGTCACATGATATTTTCTTTAAACATTTATTATTTAAAAAAAGCAAAAACAAAAACAAAAAAACAGAAATTTTATAAAGACAGGATGTGTGTACTATATTGTATGTTCAATGTTATATATTAAAAACGTAAGTTCAACAAATACTTTAATCGGCCCAACCAACCAAACCAACATTTACTTTTGTTGTTGTTTCTGTTGAATGTTATTGTTGTATTGGTATATGATGATAATTTCATTGAACATTGATCAACAAATGATCGTTGAAAAAAAATCAAAATGAATGAAAATGTATACGTACATATAGTTTTTTGAAGAAAATACTCATATTACAAGTAACAAGTACAGTAGTAACTGTAATTATTGTAAAGAATTTTTTTGTTAAAAATTGAAAAATTACCTCATATTAATATCCTGTTGAATGATAAATGCAAAATAAAAATAAAATCGCAAATAAAAATTAAAAAAGACAAAAACAAAAATATAATTTTTCAAAAACTCGATTCAAGGAAATTGTGGTCGGTTTTTTAATTTTATTTTTTTTTTCATTATTTTATTGCTGCATGCCTTTTTAACTGATATACATATTTTATAACATGTGTGTGAGTATGCTATATCAAATCCAGATCCATTATTGAATAAAAATCCAATCACCTTTGTTATTTTGGAATCTGAAGGTTCAACACGCGTTAAAGAACGATCACTATCACAGACTCAGACCGTGTGGGATTTTGTTATTTTGCGTGGTGATGAAGGCTTTTTTTTTACACATTCAGTTACGTTTTTTCAATGTTTTCAAATAAATGTAAGGAAATGTCAAAATTAAAAATTTTTTAAGTGATTTCTGAAAAATGTTTTTCAGTACACCCGCATAACTTTAAATTTCATAAACTAGATAAAAATTAAAAGGATTTTTAGGAATGTTAGATTCTTTTATTATAATTTTTTCTAAAAAAAATTTATTTAAAATTAGAAATGATTTCCAAATAATTTAATTTTTTTGTCTTTTCTTTAATTTCAGATATAAGGCTGGCAGGGGGCCGGTGTTAAGGTCAAGTGATCGTCGCCGTCCACAAAGTATTTCATCAACATCACCTTTATCACCTAGAGTGGTATTATCACGTTTAGAACCAAGAGATTTTGAACGTTTACGTCTATCATATAAGGTAGCAATATTAGACCAAAGAAGAACACGTAGCAGTCGCGGAAGTAGCGGTGGTGGTGGTATGAACATGGGACAAAAAAATAGCAGTGGTGTAAAAACAGTTAGCCGTGATGTACCGGCACCATTCAAACAAGTCATACCAAGAGAATTGGCAGCAGATTTTACAAGACCAGCACGTCTTGATATATTATTAGATATGCCAGCTGCAGCTAGAGATACACAATTAAAATATTCATGGAATGCGGAAGATAGATCATTAAATATATTCGTTAAGGAAGATGATAAATTAACATTTCATCGGCATCCGGTAGCACAAAGTACAGATTGTATACGTGGTAAAATTGGTTTTACAAAAGGATTACATGTGTGGGAAGTGTATTGGCCAACACGCCAACGTGGTACACATGCTGTTGTCGGAATAGCCACATCAGAATCACCATTACATTCAGTAGGTTATCAAAGCTTAGTCGGTTCAACAGATCAAAGCTGGGGCTGGGATTTGGGTAGAAATAAATTATATCATGATTCTAAAAATTGTGCTGGTATTACATATCCAGCCATATTAAAACAAGATGAAGCGTTCCTAGTACCAGATAAATTTTTGGTTGCATTAGATATGGATGAAGGAACACTTAGTTTTATTGTTGATGGCCAGTACTTGGGTGTAGCATTTAGGGGTTTAAAAGGTAAAAAATTATATCCAATTGTATCAGCTGTATGGGGGCATTGTGAAATAACAATGAAATATATTGGAGGACTTGATCGTAAGTTGAATTAATATTAGAACATTTTTAATATTTTCTTATCAAACACAGTAAATATTATAAATTAAACTCTTTCGTCTTTATTTCTTCTCAACTACAGCTGAGCCATTACCTCTAATGGATTTATGTAGACGTGTTATACGTCAAAAAATAGGACGACATCGTTTAGAAGAACATATACAAGAGCTCCACCTGCCTCAATCAATGAAAACTTATTTATTATATAGAGATCGTAGATAATAATGCATAAATTAGATGCAAGAATATTATTAACTATTATATATATATACATACATAATACGCATATAAATATTAAATTTAAAAAAAGAAAAAAAAAATACAAAAGTTTACATAAAAATAAAATGATATAAGAAAAAAATAACATTTATCTTCCAATAAATGTATATGAAATGAAAAATAAATCTCAAATTAAAACAAAAATAAATTAAATAAAATAAAAAACAAACAAGACAAAATAAATGTATTGATAAAACAAAAACAAGAAAAACAAAAAAAAAAAAAAAAGAAAAGTAAAATGTAAGAAACTGAAAAATTAATACGAAAGAGAGATATAGTGTAATTATTTTTATTTTATTTTGTATAACAAATATCGAATTAAAAACAAAAAGCAAACAAAAAAAAAAAAACTTAAAAATATTAAAAACTATAAAATTTTGTGAAAATATAAAAGAAAATAAAATATAATTTTTTTAAATGTAGAATAATTATGAATTACGTATTGATATAATTAATAGCAATAATAAAAATTTAAAAAGAAAACTACGAAAAATAAAATTTATTATTTTTGACACATAGGACAAAATATTAGAAAATATAAATAAATAACAATGGAAGATTAATTATATTAAAGAAAAATACTTGTATACATAGATTCATTTATTAGATTTAAATACGTATAAGTTATGTCGTATGTAAGATGTTTTTTTTTTTGTTTTTCGTATTTTGAAGAAAAACTTGAGTGCAAAATATGAAAATTTGTTTTCCTTTTTTTCCTTTAAAAAAATAGTTTTTCTTTGAATTTTTTTAAAATATACATGTACAAATACATGCATACATGTAACAGCATTACGTTTTTTGTCAATAGTTTAATTTTTTTTTCTAATTTTGTACTGTTTTTTATTATTGTATATTGTAAGTCGTGTGTACATTGTAAGTAAGATGATAATACGAAATAATTACAAAATAAAAAAAATGATAGTCTTTAAATTAAACGAGAAAACAAATATGTTTTACAAAACAAAAATTCTTAGAATAGAACGAGAAAAAAACAACAAAAAACCGATAAAATGAGAATATACTATGAATTAGATATTATGTTTATAATTATTATATTACGAGAATAAAATATTTTATGCAAATTGTAAATTATAAACGTAAAAAGCATTTAGGATATATGCTATTGTTTCTCAATTTGAAATAAACTATATATATATATATATATAAAATTTAAAAATAAAATACGATGATAAAAATTTATAACATTAAAAAAAAATAAGGTAATTTTTTTTTTCTTTTATGATGATTTATGATGACTGATATAATAATTATATTTTGTTATATTAGAGAATAATTAATGATTAAATAGAGATATTATTTTCTTTATTTTTATTTTATTTTTACCTTTTTGTAATTATTATTAGTTCTATATTTGATTACATGATAATTAATAGTTTTATAATTATAATAATATAATAAATAACAACAATAATTTTAATTTTATTTTTGCATTTTCAAATTTTTGTGAAATCTTAAGAATTTTCAATAATGATACAAATGATTAAAAAAAATAAATACGAAAAAAAAAATAAATAAATACTTTTTTATTTCGTTGAAAATTTCGTTGTTTGAATAAATCCTTGAATTTTAATTATTTTTTTTAATAATTTGAATGTATTTCAATTTTAGTATGTGTACCAAATTAAAAAATTCTGTATTAATTAAATATAAACATTTGGATGTTGAGAACCTCAAAATATAGAAAATGTATTATTGACAACAATATTTTATTCTACTTTCTACTTTCAATAATAAAATTCCTCTTTTATTTTAATAGAATTTATCTTTTATGTATACTAAATAGAAAGAAATTGTATTATTCCGGTGATATTGGAACAATAGCAATATCCATTTATATTATTAATCTCAAAGCATTGCCTACATTTTTCTAAAAACTTAGATTTTAATTCATTTACATGAATTAAACCACTTCATTTTACATAGATCTAATATTTTAAACACAAGAAATTGTTTTTAAGGTTGCTTTTTGATTAATTTCTGATATTTTTCAAATTGCTTTAAAAGAAGATAAATTTTTCTCATGCTTTAAAAGAAGATTTTGAAATATGATTTTAAATGGTAAAAAAGATCCAAACACCCAGTTCGAAAAATTTCATTTAGTATTTGGTTTAAGTCGATTAATAGATTTTACCCCCTCACTGCCTTATAACGATTTAACGTTGTTGCAATTTTGCAGTATAGGATGTGGCTCTTTGTTTTTCATGACAATGATTTCGAATAAAAATGACTCGCAATATTTAGAAAGGTAAAAAAAATGAAAATTCATCTAAAAATGAAAAATTCTAAAAAATACTCGTAAACATGCAAAAAGTTTTTATAATTTTGTTTTTCAAAAAAAAAATTAATTTTAGTTGAAATGATGTTTTCGAATGATAAATAAAAATAAAACGAACGATTTTGAACGTATATAGGTAAATACATAATTATAAGGAATAAAATAAAAATGAAAAAAATAAAATAAAATAGAATAAAATAAAATTACGCTTACAAATTGATGTAAGTTTAAAAAATTATTTGTATACATATTTTACAAATAAATATTTCATTTTTTTTCCATTTTGCATTTAAAATTATTATTATTATTATTTTTAAATACGTATTATAGAAATTTTATATACAAAAATTTAGTAATTATGTATATGTAAATGAATGATAATGAAAGTAAAAATGAAAATAAATTCCATAAGTATAAATATGTAATCGTTTTTAAACAAATTTAAATATACATAAAAAATCGTAAAAAAAATTTGTAAAATTGTAATGGGATAAATAAAAATGAAAATTTGTATAAGAAATTAAAATATAAAAAATAATATAAATGAAAAGAAAAAAATTTATATACATACAAAATAATTATTTTTTACTATTGCAATATGAAATAAATTAAAACAAGAAAAATAATTAAAAAAATACAATGAAAAAAAGACGAAAAATTAAAAGTAAAAAAATGTATGAGTTTGTAAAATTCTCATTAAAAAAAAACAAACAAACACAGCTTCAAATACACTAAATTTTCAATAATTCAAGTTGACACAATTATGAGTTTTCATACATAATGCTCATTTAATTAAGCATTAAAATGTTATAGATGTTCAATTCAATTTATCAATCTTACAACCGTAATTTAAAGTCAACCGTAAGTTGATAAAGGTAATTTTAAATTATTGAAAATACAGATAAAATTTATTAAATTTTTGTTTTTTTTCAAAAAGTGGAAATTCTAAATTTATAAAAACATAAAAACTGATTTTACTAAGTATTAAATGAAAATTTTAATATTTATACATAAATTAATAACATTAATTAGGGTCTCTTTTTAGGGAAAATATTAAACCTCAAAATTCATGTAAAGCCTTTAGATAAAGACACGGAATTTATTCTTTTTTTTACGTTTTTTTATTTTTTTGTTTTTTGAACAAAATCAATTTTCATTTTTAATCGTCTGTTGTTGTGTAACTGACAAATTTATGCATGAATTTTTCTTTTAAATTCTAAATAATGATATTGTTGTATATTGTACAAGAACTTGACGTTGTACTTTCTATGTTTTTTTTGCCTGCTTACATATATGTATCTCATACATATAAAATTGTTTATATGATGAAAGTTATTTAATTAAATGATAAAGTGTGT
This sequence comes from Anthrax anthrax, assembly GCA_963971155.1. Classification (NCBI taxonomy): domain Eukaryota; kingdom Metazoa; phylum Arthropoda; class Insecta; order Diptera; family Bombyliidae; genus Anthrax; species Anthrax anthrax. The sequence continues at coordinate 21,511,193 of OZ020119.1, forward strand.
TATTTTACTTTTTACATAAATTTTTTTTATACTTGTAAATAATAGTATTAAAATATATAATTACATGTATAGGCAAGTAAGTATGAGCTGGTATGAGTCAAAAGTAACATAATAAAATATGTATAGTATGTATGTATATTGCAGTTGCACATTTCGAACACACATCAACTTACATATTCATAAGGATTTATTTATTTTTAAATTTTTTATTTTTTTTTTCTTTATTTTGTTTTTAAATAAAATACATTTTTTTTTTTGTACAAATTTAATTAAATTTTATATCAGTTATTTTATGCAAATATTACATAAAATTTATAAATAAATTTAAAAAAAAAAGAAATAAACGATTAATACGAAAAAAAAAATAAATAAATTGTAAAATATAAATAAAAACAGAATTTTTTAAGAATCGCTTTAGATTAACAATAATTCTTTAAATAAAATAAATATACTAATGTTGTTAAAATGAAAAAAAAAACATAAAAGCGAAACGAAAATTGAATAATAAAATAAATAAATTTTTAATAAATTTTAAAAATTGCCACACATTTATGCATTACCAAAAATATTAAGACAAAACATTCATTACAAAAAAAAAACAAGAAAACAGAATATTAATTGAGAAAATGGAAAAAAGAAAAAACTGACAACAAAAATGATTATATAAAAATAACATGAATTTAGAAAATAAAACTGTATTTTATTGAAAAAAAAAAAAAAACATAAATTAGTTTTATTTAGAATTATTTTTATTTATTTAGAAATTTTTTTGGTTGATTTAACTAGGAATTGCCATTGTATGTAATAAAATCTACGGGGATATTAGTTTATATGCATCTACATAAGTATAGTAGAATTCATCACCCTAATGAAAACATTTTTGCTTCGAGTATTTTTTAATCACATATGTACATATGTATGTATGTATACTTAAGATATTTAATTTCTTAAAAACTATTTACATATAAATACAAAAATAACCGAAAACAGGCAAAATTATAAAAAATGTATTTAAATTTTATTAATGTTTGAATTTCAATTAGTTATCAAAGAATTTTAATCAAATTTTAATTCTCTCTCTATACATCATTTTCAAAGCCGCTATTTTTCATATATTTCATAGTGTAGCCACATATAAAGGCAAATAATAAATCTAGACAGCGATTGATTTTGCTTTCAAAGTTCATTTAATTTTATTATTTAAATTACATAAAATAAGACTAGTAGCAAAACCAATAAGTAATTTTTTACATAAGTATGTACGTACATACATATAACATATTTTTCTAAAATATTTATAACTTCGTATATTTTGAAAATAAGTACTTACATATATTGTATTTATTGTTTACAATTGTTTAAAAGGATTATGTAATAAAAATTTCAACAGAATTTTGAATGGGTAGTGAAAAATCGAAATTTTCAAAATTATCACCAAATATGGTCAAGATTAATAATAAAACACATTCAAAAAATTTGATAGAAAAACAAAAAATCAATCAGAAAAGTAAGAAAATCGATAGGAAACATAAAAGAAAAAATTTAAAAATAATAACAACAAATCAAAATTATAAAATTTATATTATGCGTGTATTAAAATGTTTACATCCAGATTTAGGAATTTCCAAGAATGCAATGTGCATTGTTAACAGTTTCATGAATGATATGTTTGATCGTTTTGCAATTGAAGCATCAAAACTTTCAAAAATTTCTAAAAGGAAAACTTTTCTATACGCTGATATTGAAAGTGCATGTAAATTCTTATTACCGAATACATTAGCAAATAATGCTATTCAGAATGGTCGTCAAGCAATGGAACAATTAATTTTGAATAAATAAAAATTTTAAAAATTAAATAAAATGTTATAAATATACTACATGAATTTTTATTTTGGATTTTTTCTTAATAAAGATTTTCAATAAATAAAAGGTTTAATTTTTTTTAGAAAGATGAAAAACCTTACCTTTAAAGCACTAACGAAGTTGAGGTCAGCACATTAATCACGCAATAGCTGACTTTAAGGATGGAGTATAATGTGATAGATATAGATGGGCTTGTGAATTTTATATACCCACTACTACAAAACTAAATTTTTTCAAAACTCAGCTCGACTTTAAAATGTTCAGAGTTTATTACTATTGAATTACAACAACATATACTTTTTAATTCTAGTGTGTTTATTGCACAATGACAAGCAAAATACAAGTTTTTATGCAATATGAAATCTTATTTTGAGCACTTCTTTGTTATCATACTTTAAAAACAATTTTATTTCATTGTTGCAGTTATGAATCACAACTTCTAACTTCCAATCCAACCACTTAAACTGAATGTTGACGTCGTATATTATAAGCTTTACATATTGAATAGTAAACACTATACTCCATACACTAATTCGATGTATAGTAGTATAGTTAAAGTATTATGAGAGTGTATGTGTCCTTTTCCTCGTAATTTCTAATAAGATCATCTCACGAGCAGTATTACCACATCTGTAAAGTGACCATATAATATGAGAAAAATTTTTTAAATATCAGTATACAGCGACGTAAAGTGGTACTACTTTTCGTAGTTTCCATAGGGCCTTAACTGCATCGAATTAGTGTATGGAGTATAAAAACAGTCCCAATTTTCAATTGTTGTCTAAAAATTACGTAGAGAAAAATTTTTTCGAACCTTTTCAATGTTGCTGTTGTTGTCGCTGACTTTGACTTCATTATTGAGCTTTAGTTAGAACTTCTGAGATCCAAGTATATATTTCACCGCAATTGCATACATTTTTATTCGTTTTATTCTCTGATTCTAATATAGATCAAAGTTTCACAAAGTTCATTTGATATTCAGTATAATAAATTCAAAAAAAAAAATAAATAAAATTTAATTAAAATACAGGTAAGTAACGAGTTTGATAAAGTCAATAAGAATTTTTTCAAATTAAATCATAATTTAATTTAATTAAAAATTAAAAAAAAAAATTTACATATACAAACGTAAGTAAATATTAGTCTAATTCAGATGTTCAACTTAAAAAAAAAAAAATGGTTTTATTTATTTATTTAAATCGAATTACACAATCAATTTTTTTCCAATTTTCTATTATTAAATTTGTAAATAACTGATAAAGGTACTCAATATGTTTTTTACAATATTTGTATTAAAGATAAGAAATCAACTTAAATGCAATCAAACTGATTAGCTTTTTAATTTAAACTTTAGATAAAAAAATATATAACATTTATTCTAATTATTTACTTTAACAAAATTAAATGTTCAATATTTAAAAATTTTTTTTTCTATAATTAAATGAAGTATTTAGAGAGTAGATACTAATCCGCTACCAAGTTTATAGAATATACCGTGAATTTTTTGCATGTTTTTACAATTTTTATCAGTTAAATGTCGGTTAGAATTAAAAATTTTAAATAGGAAAAACATTTTTTTAAATATTTCGTGTTAGGGAAAATATCATTTTTGAAGAAAATTTCGCTAATAGTATGTAGAAGTGATAAACTAATTAAAACAGGATAAGGTCTATAAAATTCCTAAAAACAAAATTATTTTGTCACCTTTAATTGCCAGTAGAACGAAAAGGGTCTACTCAATTAATAATTATCACACATCCTGTATAAACTACTGATAATGTAATATTTTCTACAATTTTTCTAGATAACATCCTACATATATACGTTATTGATAGCTGATTTGCGGTAAAATTTTCTTCGTTGTCATTAATTTGGTAAATTCTAATTAATTCTTTCAAAGAAAAATAGAAATGACGAAATTGGTATTTTATCATTTTGCACCAAGTGCACCATCTCGTGCAGTACTTTTATTAATTCGTAATTTGAATTTGGATGTTGAGGTAAAGAAAAAATCAATTTTATTCATTTCTTTTCATTTAAAATAATCTTGCTTTAATGTTTAGATAAAAATCGTCGATTTATTCAAGAAAGAACAATTAAATGATGATTTTATTAAAATAAATCCTCAACATGTTGTTCCAACAATCGACGATAATGGATTTGTTTTGTGGGAATCGAGAGCAATAATGCAGTACTTAGTTGAAACTCGTGCCCCTGGTAGTTCGTTGTTACCAAAGGATCCAAAGAAACGTGCTATTGTTAATCAGAGACTTTACTTTGATATTGGCACATTTTTTATAAGGACGAAAGAAATCTGTGTAAGATAGAAAACTCATGAAAAACATCCCAGAAATATTTCAGTATAGTAATTTTATTATTATTTTTTTTCTTAGTTTCCAATTTTATTTTTGGGAGAGACAAAAATTTCCGATACAAAGCGACAACAGCTTCACGAAGCATTTGAATGGATGGACAAATTTTTAGATGGAAATACATGGTTCGCTGGTGATACAATGACAATAGCAGATTTGAGTATTTTGACCACACTTTCTACAATCTTGGTGTGTAAATAAAAGCAAACGTATTTTTAAATTGGAATATCTAAAATAAAATAAAAATGTTTTTTTTCCAGCACGTTGGAGCTAATATCAGTAAATACAAAAATTTATCAGCATGGTATGAACGTTGCCATAAAATTCCTGGTTTTAAAGAAGACGATGAGGGAGCAAAGGAATTAGCTAAGATTATTAAAGAAAAGTTAAAAGATACTTTATAAATTATGTAATTTTTTTTTTCAATTCTTCTTATCCCTTTTTTAAAAATGTTATAAACAAATAATAGTTAACATAAGCCGTGTATTATGATTTTTTTTAACAAAAGACAATTAAATGTATTTATGTTTTTTCAAAAATTTTATTTTGTTTTTTATACCATCAAAAATTACATAATTTCAACATGAAAATAATTTTTAGAATCGATATGAAATTCAAAAATGTATTAATTGTGGATTATCTGATAATTGTATTATCATTGGCTGTGCTGTAATATAAGAGGTAACAAATAGAAACATTAATATGAATATAATTTTGAATCTTTTGAAGTTGTTGTATTTTACTTCTACCTCAAAATAAAAATTTTATATATCGTGTTATTCGTTCAATTTAAAAAAAATAATTATCTGTAATTTGCTTTACTGAATCATCCCTATATAATCGAAGATCTCTGAGTAGAACAAAAAAACAAAATTTTTAAATTCTAAATATGTTTACTACCCGATGACAAGTGAAATATATAAATTATATGATAATAGAAAATAAATATTGTATAATAAAAAATTATTTTCATCGAATATTAAAGCTTACAGCTTAATTTAGGAGCTTCTTAAAGACCTAAGTATAAATATGTGCAATGCAATGAATACTGATCAATACAGAATACATTCGTATTTCGTACGTTTATAGTGGTTTGTTTAATATAATATTCAGTTATTAATATTCAGTGGTTTCAATAGGACGGAACACAAAAATTTAGCTGGATTTCAAGTATAGTTTATAAAAGCATCGATAAACCTGTTGGATTTACTTTTTTTGTTTAGTTCAGATTTTAAATAAAAGAGTAAACTACATATTATTTAGTTAAATTAGAAGACTTAGAATTTTCTAATAATAAATAAATGAATTAATATAGAGAAATCAGAAAATATTTTCAAATTTTTTAAATTTTTTCTAGATTACATTTGCATTACAAATAAGTAGATAACTTACTTGCATTAAAAGTTTTTTGTATAGTTATTGTAACTAAATTGAAACAACCATACACACGTACATACATATATCTCTTTTAAAAAACGAAAAATGTCGAAATTGGTACTTTATCACTTTGCGCCGAGTCCACCATCCCGTGCAGTACTTCTATTGATTCGTAATTTGAATTTGGATGTTAAGGTAAAGAAAATATCAATTTTATTCATTTCTTTTCATTTAAAATTTTTTTTCTTTGATGTATAGATAAAAATTATCGACTTATTCAAGAAAGAACAATTGAATGATGATTTTATTAAAATAAATCCTCAACATGTTGTTCCAACAATCGATGATAATGGATTTGTTTTGTGGGAATCGAGAGCAATAATGCAGTATCTAGTTGAAACTCGTGCTCCTGATAGTTCGTTGTTACCAAAAGATCCTAAACAACGTGCTATTGTTAATCAAAGGCTTTACTTTGATTCAGGTTCACTGTTCACAAAAATACGACAAATTTGTGTAAGAAAGATTTTAAATTCTTTGATAATCCGGATTATCAACTTATTGATTTTTATCTTTTTTATTTTTAGTTTCCAATTTTATTTTTGGGGGAGATAATAAATTTAGATACAAAAATTCAAGAATTTTATGAGACATTTGAGTTGATGGACAAATTTTTAGATGGGAATACATGGTTTGCTGGTGATACAATGACAATAGCAGATTTGAGTATTTTGACTTCATTTTCTACAATTTTGGTACGTAAACTGGGATCGAATATGTTGAATCTATAATTTAGCATCAAATTTTTTTTTCAGCATTTTGGAGCTGATATTAGCAAATACAAAAATTTATCAGCATGGTATGAACGTTGCCGTAAAATTCCTGGTTTTAAAGAAGACGATGAGGGGGCCAGAGAATTAGTTAAAACTGTTAAAGAAAAGTTACAAAGCATCTCATAAATCTTATAAATTTGTTCTTTCGATTTTTTAATTATTTTTGCTTTTTTATAAACACTATGAATTTTAATGACTATTGAATATTAATAAAAATATATGCAGATGCAGCTGCACATTTTTTTTAAATTTTCTTGTGGCCACCAAAAACCGTTCTCGAAAATCCATTTCTTTTCATTTTTCCGCAACAAATGTAACAATTTTCTAACGAGTAACATTAATCGATAGCTAGAGTGTGAATTATGAAATATTGTTGATATTTTTAGAAAGCTTATTTTTCTCTCAATTTGACTTTTTATACTTTGTTGTTCTTATCATAATTAGCTGTGATATGATAATAATGAAATGCTCTACCGCTAATGAAATAATTTTTCATTTGGATCTAGTCTCACTGAAAAGATTTTTATTTGGGGAACGTAGTTTACACCACGTTATGTACATACATATGTATATTTACGAATTTCCTAATTTATTCCTCTAATTAAATAAAATTATAAAAAAGAAAAACTTCAAAAAAGACGAAAGTAAAAAATAAATTTCAAAGCAAAACTTCGTTTTCAAAGTAGTCGTAAAGTTGAAATAATCGCTTTATTTAAAATACGATTTAATAAAATGAAATCAAATATTATATACAATACAAAAGGCCTTTATTTTTATTTAGATTACAATTAAGTTAACTGAACTAAAATCAAACTCTTTACAGACTCCATTTAGTCTAAAAATATACAAACTTTATTATCTGTATGTGACAACAACAATTACTTTTAAATTCTGGGTGTGTTAACTGTACGATGACAAGCAAAATTCAAATTAAGATAGTAGGGGACCTAACTAAATGTAATACAAAATCTTTTCGATTTGAGCAACATTTTTTTTTTAATATTTAAACAAGATTTTATTTAATTGTAGTTGTAAATCTTCATATACTTAATTAAAGCTTATATACGTACCATATGTAGCTTCCAGAATCTAGATAATGTACGTATAGTAATGTAGGTGTAGGTACACATGGATATAAAATATATGTACTTATAATATGTTATATACTGTAATGTTTTTTTATTTTGTATTAATTTTTATATTTGCTCACATTCAATGGCTTCTTTGGGAGCACGAAACCATTGTACGAAACCATTGTATAACCTGGTATAACGAAACTAAGTTGAACTTTAGGTATATATGTATGTATACGGGCTTGATAACACCGACAAACTGGTTAGAGATATTTTTGTTTTGTTTTAAATTCAATCAAAAGAAGAGAAATTTTACATACACGTATGTATGTAGGTATTATATGTATATTTTTTGTTCAATTGAAATCTTAAATAAAAAAGTCAAATTTTCACTTAAATTAAATTATTTACTTAATTTTTTCAATTTTCAAATTTTATTTTATAAATAACTGATAACTTTTAATCTTCAAATTTTTATAAAGATAAACTCGTTATTAAATTTTTTGTGTAACCATTTGATTATTTGAAAACAATGTCAAAATTAAAACTTTATCATTTTGCTCCAAGTGCACCATCTCGTGCAGCACTCTTAGCTGCCCGTAATTTGAATTTAGATGTTGAGGTAAAAAAAAAATGATTTTTGAAATATTAATTATTAATAAATATAAATATTTTTGTTTAGATAAAAAAAGTTGACTTATTCAAGAAAGAGCAATTGAATGATGATTTTATCAAAATAAATCCCCAACATGTTGTTCCAACAATCGACGATAATGGATTTGTTTTGTGGGAATCGAGAGCAATAACGCAATATCTAGTTGAAACTCGTGCTCCTGATAGTTCGTTGTTACCAAAAGATCCTAAACAACGTGCTATTGTTAATCAAAGGCTTTACTTTGACTTGGGTACTTTGTACGCAAGAATAAGAGCAATTTGTGTAAGATACAAAATCCAGGAAAAGATATGGAAAAATTCAATTTAATAATTTTATTCATTTCTCAGTTTCCAATTTTATTTTTGGGCGAAACAACAATATCCGATACAAAACGACAACAACTTTATGAAGCATTTGAGTGGATGGACAAATTTTTAGATGGAAATACATGGTTTGCTGGTGATACAATGACAATAGCAGATTTGAGTATTTTGACTTCACTTTCATCAATCTTGGTATACTTTAAAAAAATTAAAATTGTTTTTTCAAATTCGTAAATGATTTTACATATTTTTCAGCATGTTGGAGCTGATATTAGCAAATACAAAAATTTATCAGCATGGTATGAACGTTGCCGTAAAATTCCTGGTTTTGAGGAAAATGATGAGGGAGCTAAGGAATTTGCTAAATGTGTTAAAAATAATTTAAAAGATACTTTATAAATTACATAATTTTTATTTTTAATTATTATTATTTTTTGTTCTTCCATAAATGACATAAATAATAATGGCCAAAATATATATAAAAAAAAAATAATTACAAGTATACGTGTCGTTTAAAATTCTATTTTCTTTTCTAGCTCACTAAAGACTCATTTTGAAATAAAAAATTTTCTTACTTAACACTTAAAAATTTATTAAAATCGTTTTATTTTATGTTATTTTTTGCCTTTTGGAATTATGTACGTACTTTATGTATGTACTTATTCCGTCTATGGATCACTTTGGTTCAGTCAATTTCTACTACCTCTTGTGGCTGGCCTGAAATTAATAGAAAGTATTTCTCTTTACCTTTTTCTTAAAATCAAGATCAATATAATATAGACTAGATTTGATACAGATGTACGTGAGATTACTATTATTTGTTTTTTTTTTTTTTTTTTTTTTTTAGAAATTTACTCTTTTTGTCATTTCCAAGCAGTATTAAGTTTTGATACTATAAATGGTGATTACAGATACTCGAGACTTAGCAGAAACTTGATGCCGAAATGGCGAACACTTTAGGGGTAGCCGTATTTGAAAAGGCCTGATAGTTGGTGCCTTTATAAGGGTGTTTCTAAAACTAATCGGAGTAGTTGTAGGAACTTTCATTGGATTATAACTAATACAAATAAAATTGACAAATAAATATGGAGAAGTATTTAATTGTAAATTACAATGATAATTCTATTATTATAAACTCAAACAAATGTAATCAGAAAAATTTAATATGAACAAAAAAGGAAATATATCGGAATAAAACATTATTGCATAACATACATATGTATAAACACTGAGTTTTTTGAAATAGATTACGAAATCATTACAATTAAAATTTTGTTGATAAATATACCCATTATATCTCGAAAAAATGTAGAAGTGACTAAAGTTCCAGCTTGAAAATGACAGTAGCAATCGACGTCATGTGCTGCTTGGGTTGTACCAATGTTTGCTACACCTAACATTGTTCATCTAATTTGAATTTTTTTATCATCTATATTCTATTGATCTTGCTAAAAATAACAAAAAGTGTATAATGATTAATGTAAAAATTTTTAATAGATAAATATCGAATCTTCTGGATGACAAAATTTTTAATTTACTTTTCCAATTACAAAATGATATCGAGCACATGTATTTTTTAACAGACACAAGAAATTATACAAATTAAATAATTACCACAATGAGATACCTTCGTTTACAAGTTTTTGTAATTGTGGTCTTGCTTTAGACGATGATGATGACGATGATTTTGGAAAGACCGATAAACTTTGTGCTGACTGAATACGTAATAATGATTCAGGAACATTCTGTAAAAATAAAATTAAAATATAAATTGACTTTAAATTATTTAAAAAAAAAAAAAAAAATCATTTTAAAATAATTAGCTTTTTGTTTTGTTTTACATTAATTAAATTTGATGATGATGTTTTAATTATCGTCTTTTTTGGCTTCTTTATTTCTCGAACTGAATCTGGTATATCTTCTATGGATGCCGGTGATGATGATATATTTGTTCCTGGACGTTTTCTAGATACAGTTGGAACTGCAGTTGTAGATTTTGCTTTACTCAAAAAATTTTTATGTCTAGTTAAAAAGATCAAGGAATTAGAAAGTTTTTATTAACCTACTACATTTTGGACTTACAATGAATTTAATGACGTAACATGAGTTATAATTGGCGTTGATACTGTTGTAGAACCACTATCACCCATTCCTGAAGTCACATTCGTTTTTTTAGTTGTCGGTAACGTTAAAGTTGATGATGACGATGTTGTTGCTGCTGTACTGTGCATTCCCGGTTTTGATGATTTATTTGTATTCTCTATCGGTCGTATACTGAGATCAGAGCGATTATTAAGGGAATTCAATGCATTTTTATGCATCAAGGTAATAGTTTGATTTGATGATTTTTTACTTGCATCACCAGCAGATAAAATGGATTTATTTCCATTAACAGTACTGCCAATAGCAGTGGTAGAGACAGTAGCACCGGTATTTTTTGCTTTATTAAGATATGTTGTTCCAATGACACGCTTATTATTATTATTTATTGCTGTAGTCTTTTGCTGATTCGTCATAGTAGCTGGTTGATTTTTAATGTTCGAAATCATTTGCTGTTTATTGCTTGTTGTGGATGTTGTTGGTAAAATTGTTAATGGTGATGCTCTCGAATTAGCTTTTGCATTTTGAATTAATTGTGATACTTGTTGCTGATAGTTTTTTCCACCAACTGCAATTTTAATCGTTTCTGGTGAACTTGTAATCTGTTGTTTATTGTTTACTGTTTTCATCGAATTATTTGACAATGTTGATGCAGCCTTTTTTTGACTTTCCAGTTTTTGATTTTGTGAATTTGTTGAAATCGATTTTATAGGTGTTGAATTTGTTTTGGTATTTGTTGTATTAGACCGATTTGAAATAACTAATGCTGGTAATGATGATGATATTGCACTTGAATTATTACCTAATAGCGACGACGCACTTTTAGCGCCAGTAGATCCAATCGTGTGTAAATTCACAGCTGATGTATTTGATGAATTCACCGTATTTTGTCCGGATATCTTATTATTAACTGCTGTTTTTGAAATTGTAATCGCAGGATTTGAAGTACCAGCGGAAATTTGTATCACGTTTTTCGTTGGTTGTTGGTTTGTTCCTGTTGTTGTTTTGATCACTGGCGTTTTACTTTTAAGATCAGGTGTTTGTTTTCCTTTAGGTATTGTTTTTAAAGGTGTATTAGATTCAGAGCTTTTTGATGGGTTAGAAGATTGATACGAGCTCTTCATATTAGACACAGAAGAAGAAACAGAAGTGGAAGAAGTACTAATGGGTTGCATATTTGTAGATAAGTTTTTATTATTATTGTTTTTTTCATTTATTGAAGTAACCGATCGTACAGATATGTTCGACACTGATTTTTTAGACGTCCCAGAAACAGGTTCTACAGTTGAAGACGACGACGATAAAGGAGAATTCAAATTATTAGTTGCTGTGGATAATGCTGATTTTTCTGGATAAGTAATACCCATATTATTTCCACGTACAGATTTACTTTGATCATTTATACTAGCCGATGAAATATTAGATTTAGTGTAAGTTGTAACGGGAACTGTTGGTGGTGTTTTCGAAGCTGTAGATAATGCACCTCCACTGGACGACGAATTTTTGTTATTTACAAAATTAAGCTGTTGTTCAATTTCTTTAGTTCGATAATTAACAGTGGACTTTGGAGAAGGGATATTACTTGTACTTAAAGATGGTGAAGCTGATATATCTGGTCTTCTAATGACACTAGTTGGTATACTATCAATAGATGGACTTCGCCCAATTGAATTTGATTTTGCAAACATTGAAAGCCCCGTTGGCATAGATGGTGACGGCGTTGGTGATGACGGTACTTTACTTTGTTGTGGAGACATCATTAAATTCAGTTGTTGATTAAGTTGATTTTGATTTCTCGACCCTATCATATTCGTGTTACCAGAATTTTCTATTAATTGCCTAAGATCAGCAAAAAATGATTCTGGATTTGAAGCTGCCGATATGGCTGTTGGTACTGGTTGTGGTTGTGGTGGTGGAGGTGAATACATTCCTATAGCCGCAGGATTTATGTGAGATGTGTTATAATGAGATCTTTGAGTAGTTGATGTATTCAATCCAGTATATGAATCTAAACCACTTAACGAAGGCATTCCATTGTTTGCACCAGATGACAACAAACTAGCAGCAGCAGCAGCTGCTGCTGCTGATAGATTATTAGATGGTGGTTGCATAAAATTTGCCATATATGGTGACTGAAAAGCAGCACCTAAAGATGTTGATGACGAGGTGCTTGGATAATTTAATTTGGACATTAACGATGAATAATCTGAGAAATTTTGATACATGTTGTATAAATTAAACATTGGATTTCCTGGTGCATAATTAAAACTAGACATAGGTAATCCACTAAATCCATACGGTATTTGATAAGCACTCTGTATTAAAAATAAATTTAAAAAAAACAGTAATATAATTAATAGTTCGTTTTACAAGTATTGTATTTTACTGTCTTACATTATATCCAGATCGCATTGGATTATAAGACATATTTTGGCTAGAAAGAAAAATACAAATATTTAAATTTAGAAAACGCGAAATTATTTTGAATTTTACATTAAACTCTTACTTATCAAAAGCATTAAATGATGGATCTGAAAAAAGGAGAAAAACAGAAAAGTCAAATATTTAACAAGAAAAAAATGAAATTAATCATATTTACTTTGACTGCTTTGTAAATCTCTTTCGTATTGTGCCCATGCTTCACTTTTCTCTTCTTCACTTAATTCTTGTTCTAATTTATTTTCAAGTAAACTATCATGTTCATGATACTTATAAATATATTTTGGATAGTTTCGTAAAAGTTCAGCTAAAACCGTATCTTGTGGTAAAGGTGGTACTGGTCTTTCAGAATAATCTGGCTTAGTGAGTCTAAAAAAAATTACAAATATGGTATTTGATATGTACCATTACATTATGCTAAACTTACGTATAAAGTTCTGTTAGTTCTGCCATACTATAAAGACGATCAATTTGTTGTTCATCAACAACACGAAAACTCATTGCTTGTTTTGTCACCGAACGTGAATAGATTTTCTCTTCCATAGTACCCTATTCAAAAAAATAAAATAAAAGTGAAAGTCAAAAACAAGTGTAAATACCAGTTACACAATTTTTACCATTGATAAAAGACGATAAACATAACATTTCTTTTTTTGTCCTAATCTATAAATTCGAAATATATTTTGTTGATCATTTGATGGGTTCCATGATGTGTCTAATATAATAACACGATTAGCACCAATTAAATTAATTCCTTGTCCACCAGCTTTAGCTGATATTAGGAAACATCTAAACCAATAAAATCAAAAAATGAAGAACATAGAAAATCAGAATCTATGATTATCAAAAGAGAAATTTTATCTTCAAACTTGTACCTAGTTGTTGTATTTTTAGGATCATTAAACTTCGTAACCATTTCGTGTCTTAATGTTTTTGATGTTTTACCATCTAATCTAAAATAATCTTCATTCTGTTTCCAGGGTCCTTTGAATCTTTCTAAACCGGATTCTTTAATAATAAAAATAACTTTAAACTTAAAAAAATTGAATGAATTATTAACTACTTACTATTCATTAACTCATGATTTTTTTTATCAATTTGTCCCATAAAGTATTCAACAACATTTAATACTGCTACAAATGCCGAGAATATTAGACTGTTAAAAAAAGAATATTCATATTTTATTTATGTTCAAAATGTAACAGCTTCAAATTATTATTTTTATTTTTCATTTAATAATTACCATTTTTCTTTATTTTCCTCACACATTCGCAATATTTCAAACATTATTATTAATTTATTACTAGGTAGTATAGTTTCTAAATCCTCTTTAGTGAGTAATGGTCTCCACCAATCATTTGATACTGACAATTCACCAGTTTGTATATCATTAACATCATCTGGTAATTCGTCATCAGAATGTAATGTTGGTGTGGATACTTTTGATGAGTTTTGTTGTTGTTCTTTACGATTTTTTTCAATTGCATTCTTCCATGCAACTTCTAATACTTTTGGATGTGTCCAAATTTTCCGTAAACATGTATAATCTGGTATTAACAATTTGCCTTTAGAACCTTGACGATTAGATATGGCTTCCAAAAAATATTCATATAAACGATTCTGTACATATAAATATGTAATTTATTAATCATAATATAATAAAATTATACGATAAATTCTAACTTACTTGAACATCTGTCATAGGAACAAACAACACATATTCGAATTTTTTTGGTAAAAATGATTTTAATAATGCAGCTTCCCTTCGCTAAAACAAAAAATAAAAGGTTAAAAAAAATATAATAAAGAAAAATTAGTCCTTCTATATCAACATTTAAAAAACTCTGATAAGAAATTTTTTGTTAAAAACGATTATTACCTGTACAAATTTTGATAGCTTCTTATGCAATACAAATGATCTTTGTTTCATAATTTTTATATCATTTTTACTTGAATCTTTATGTTGTCCATTTTTAATTGGATTTGCATACAAATTACCAAATTCACGTTCGGTACCCAAAAACGATGGTTTTATAAAATTTACCATGCTATAATCTAGTAATAAACGAAAATTGTTTTTTTTTACGTTTTGATCATCACAATTTTGAAAAAACAGAATAATAAAATAATACTAACATTCTTTCAAGTTATTTTGTATTGGTGTTCCAGTTAAAATTATTCTTCTTGGTGTTTTAATTTCTGCTACAGCTGTACTTATTGCTGCTTTTCGATTTTTAATTATATGACCTTCATCACATATTACTAAGTCTGCTCCTATTAAAAGAAAACATTTTTTTTGATTTCATTATTTAACTTAAGTTTTAAAATTATGTTAATTACCTGGTTCAAGTAAAAACTTTTTAATTTTTTGTCTATAGATTTCTTTTTCTTTTTCACTCAAGTGATTTCGTTTATTTTTATTAATACGATATGATACTAAAGTACGAAATGCTTCATATCCAACTAATAGAATACCAGGCTTTTTCGGTACAGCTAAATCACACTCAGACCATTCTTTCAATAATTTCAATTTTTTCTGTAAATCACTAAAATAATAGAACAAACAATTAAAAAAAAATCTAAGAAATTTTTCTGACGCTTTTGTTTTTACCTTGTATCTGGGAAAAAGAACAGTTTAATGTTTTTTTTGAATGAGTTTAACCAATAAAAGATTTCATCATGCCAATTCATTACTGTACTTTTTGGACATAAAATTAAAACTTTTGATGTATTCAATTCCTTGTAACTTACAACCGTATGAAGTAATGCTATAAGCTATAAAGAAAATAATTATTGATTCAAGTTATAATTTATATAAAAAATTTTATATTTGCGATTATAGAAGATACTTTACAACGGCAAACTTACTTGGAATGTTTTACCAAGACCCATACAATGAGCTAAAATGCATCCAGAGCCTGGATGATTTTTTAAATCTTTTACACTGCCATAACAAGTATCATACATAAATTTTACACCATCGATTTGATGTTGTTTCATATGCTTGACGATATCTGGATGTACTTTGATAAAAACATTTGTATCAGGATTATAATCTAGGATCAAATCTGAAGTATTCTCAGGTTTGATTTTATGCTTTTCAAATGCTTCTTTCATCATTTTTTGTTTCTTTTCAAGTCGGCGAATACGTTCATTCTCTTGTTTTTGTGCTGTTCGTGTTTCACCAGCCAATTGATCTTGACGTAACATCGGCTTTGACACCCTTTTATGTTCTTCTTCTTCAACTGAAATTTCTTCTAATTCTTCACTTGATGAGCTCAAACTTATCAAATCTTCAGCTGTTTTAGTACTACTAGCATTATTTTTTCGTTTAGCCGATTCTGCAAATAATGTTTCAATACTTTTTTGTTTAATTTTACTTTTTTTATTTTCACGCTGATGATGAAAATCATTCAATATTTCACAATCAGAACTTTCTGAATCATCTTTATTATTATCGTGCATACCATCCTTTTCATCTTTATTTGTTTCTAATGCGAATGATTCCAAATTAAATTCCTTTTCTGATAAAATTTTCCTACTTGAGTCATAGATACGATCACGATAACGTGGTTTCTTTTCTTTATCATTTTCGTTTTCACCAATATCTGTAGAAGTACTATTTGTGCTGTCTGATCTTCGTTTTAAATTTTTTTCTTTTTCCTCTTCCTCCAATCCTGCATTTTTATTTTTCTCTGTTTTTTCTTCTAAAATTTTATTTTCAACTGATTTTTCTTTATGTTCTTCGTCTCGATTTTCATTATCATCTTCCTCGTCTTTTTCTATATCACTTTCTTTAGATTTTATAATTTTATCATTTTGTTTACTCAGTTTTTTCAAAAATTTATCAACTAAATTATCTCCATCATCATCTACATTTTCATCTTCTTCATTCATTTTCGAATCTTCAATATCTGATATGTCGTCATCATTATCTTCTTCTGAGTTACTACTACTCGATGTGTTTAATAATTGCTGTTTTAAATTATTATTACATTTTTCCAAATATTCTTGTTCAGTCATTATTTTATCTTCTTGATCATCACTTGAATCTTGATCACTATCAGATGAATCTTTATCTATTACATTGCCATCTAACATATCGAATGATTCACGAATTTTCTTTTTGCGTTTATCATCTTTTTTCTTTTTTGCATAATGTGAATAGGATACTTTTGGGTTAATCAAATGATCGAAATTGACCAACCTAAAAATAAAAGGAAAACAA
Organism: Anthrax anthrax; assembly: GCA_963971155.1. NCBI lineage: Eukaryota > Metazoa > Arthropoda > Insecta > Diptera > Bombyliidae > Anthrax > Anthrax anthrax. Next base: position 21,528,453 of record OZ020119.1, read on the forward strand.
TATTACGACTTATTAATTAGGATTTCAATTTTTAAGTAGAATTCTTACCTATTAATTTCTTTATCACGTAAATTATCTAAATAATTTTCCAGTGTATCCTGTGATAGCCTTTCGACTACAACAATCGGTTCCATTTTTAATTTTTTATCATTTAAAAAGTCTGCTTTAATTCTAGTAAATCCTCCATTTGAAATAATAGCTTCTATATCATCTTCACATTTCATTTCTACTTCACATTCGACGTTTGTAATAATATTGTAATCATTAATTTCGTCTAAATTTATCTTTTGACTTTTACTCTCTTCATCATTATCAATAGCACTTTCTTCTGTATCCATCATGCATTTAGATAAATCTAAACCACCAATCATATATGGTTCAGTTTCTTGCTCACTAGCAGTATTTTCTGTATTATTCTCTTTAGACTTTTTATCACAATCATCATCATCTTCATCAGCTTTATTATTTTTATTAGTTTCTGTAATTGGTGTTGGTACATGATATTCTTGTGATTCGTTTAACTTTTCTTCTTCCTCGATATCATTGTTTGTATCATATTCTTCAAAATTATAATTCTCATCATCTTCATAATAATCATCATCATCATCATCATCATCATCATCTTCTTCTTCTTCTCTTTCTTCTTCACTATCATCGCCTGATGATGATAGTGATGATAATAATTTATTTTTCATTTTTTCATTTAATTTTCTTTTTCTTTCTTTAAATATTTCACCACCTATTATATCGGTCTGTGTTTCTACATCCGTTGATTGATTATCACTTCCAGTTGACATATTTATTTGTTTTGTAAAATTTTTAAATTCATTAAGTTTTTCTAAAACGAACTTTTTAATATCACTATTATTATTGGTTTTTTTTGGAAAATTTTCACAGTTTTCATAAAACTTTTTTGCAAACAATTTTAATTTTTTTAAATTTTCGTTAAATACATCATCATTATCTTTTCCTTCTATAATTGATCTAATATTATCATCATTAGTATCACATGTATCTTGTGATGTGGGTTTTTCTGTATTTTGTTCACTTTCAGTAATAATTTCATTTATATCACTTTGTTCATATTCCAATGGTTCTGAACGATTTTCCATAAATGACATATTTTCTGAATCAGCTAAATCCTCAGAATTCATTAAATTTTTTAATGATGCTTGATTTAAACTTGAATTTTTATTTCTGTCTTTATTTGTTGTATCCTTGTTTTGTAAAACATTTGTAGTTTTGTCCATTTGTTGTTGTTCCTCTGGTTTATTGTTTTTTTGATTTTGAACTTGATTTTCTTCATTTTCATTTAATTCAGCTTCAATCATATCAATATCAGGTAATAATGGAATTGAATCATCATCATCGTCTTCATCATCATCATCATCATTATAATCGTTCGTTTTTTGTGTTAATGATAATAATTCTGTTTTAATTTCACTTTTAATTTTTATATTATTAATTGTATTTTGTTTGTCATTATCATCGGCCGTTGTTGATTGTATTTCACATGCTTCCAATAATACAGCCAAATTACCTTGTATAAAATTATCTTCATCATCGTCATCATCATCATTATTTTCATTTTCATTATTTTTATTATTTTTATTATTATAATCATTTTCACATTTATTATTGCTAATATCATTGTTATTATTATTACCATTGTTATTATTAGTTGTGTCATAATTATTTCTTAATTTATTTTTACGTGATTCATTATTATTTTTTGACACAGTTACAATTTTTTGAATCATGGATTTTATTAAATTTAAAATATCCTTATCAATAATAAAATCTCCATTATTTTTTGTGTTCTTATTATTATTATCAACGCTATTATTGTTATTATTATTAAGATATTTTTGAATTAATTCTAAATGCAATTTTAAATCATTTTTATCATTTATATTATTTACATTAAGTAAAATTCTTGTGGGTTCTTTAACTGATGATAGTAATTTCGGTATTTCATTTGATACTGTTGTTGTTGGTGGTTCTGATAATGATGGTAATAATTGACTTAAATTTATGTAATTATGTTCTCTTAATATTAATGATGCACTTGAATCATCTGTTTCATTACTACCACTTCTGTAACTATTACTAAAATTGTATTCATCGTTTTCTAAATTATTTTCTCCATTACCTTTGTTATCTATGCATTTGTTATTATTATCATTTTCATTTATTGTTATTTCTTCGTTTATATTTATTTTTATATTATTATCGTTTATATTACTAACATTATCACTATGATGATCATCTCCTAAGAATTCACTATCAACAAAACCACAACCTAAATCAATTGAATTCTCATGTTTATATTCATAAATACTTAATGGATTTGAATTATTTATTTCAAATATTTGTGTATCATCTGACAAATTTAATGCTTCTCTTTTAATCTTTTTCAAATCATATTCATCATCATCATCGTCATCATCATATTCATTTCCTTGCCCACTTTCATGTGTTTTATTAATTTTATAATGACCATTTCTTGTTATTGATGATGAACCATCATCATCATTAATTGCTGTTGAACTTAAAAAATAATCTTCTGATCCTTCATTTAATAAACGTGATGATATATTATTATTATTTGCATTGCTATTGTATCCGTAATCATCATTATATGCTGTTACAGCCAAAGATGGTAACATTGTTGTAGATCTTGTTGTATTTACATGAATAATTTCATTATTATGATCATTTTTTGATAATATAATTTTTGTTGTTGTTGGAATTGCTTCTAATGTCGTTGTTATTTTCCCCGGTATCATAGTTCTTATGAAATTTCTTTGTGATGTATTATTTGAATTTAACTCATAATTTATGCAATTTTTTGACGTACTTGGTTCGTCCATAATTCTAACATACATAATAATTCTGTAATTAATTAGTAAATTGGGAAAATTAAACAGATAAAAAACCACAGTAAACTTATACGTAAATTTTCTTAATGTTTAATTTTCAAAAATGACAAAACATCAAATATTTCAAGTTGATATCTTTTAATTTCATGAAATTGTTTACATTGAAGATTCTGGTAGAAATCAACTTACCTTTATAATTGATATAATTATTTTATACAAAAATTATACAGAGTGACCCAAAAATCATATTTTTTTGCTTAACAAAAAAAAAAAAAACTCTTCCAACGTAACATATGTATGGTAGGTACATCAACGTTTAATATGATTATATACATATGTACATATGTATTATTTAAAAATTATATTCAGATTTATTACTCTGTTACTATAAAACAAATGATCTCTACTGTGTTTAGAATTTGTGTTTTTTTAATTTTAAGTAAACAAAACATGACTATTATTAGTATTATTCAATGATGAAAACTATTTTAATAATCCTAAACAAATTGCAATTAAAATCCAATTTTAAGAAGAAAGTATTTTAGGTAATTATTTCTTTTTTTATTTACAACTTATCTATTATGGCCTCTGGGATGTGTATTAAAAAAATACATACATATGTATATGTAAATGCAATCAGTGCACTTATAGTTAGAGTTAGACCCATGTACACGACCAATTAGAAGGTTTGTTTTTGTTTACATTTATTCACTCACATGTATGCATTACCATCAAAATAATACATGTATAATACTTTGGTCGGGCACCTGTAACTTTTATTTTGTTTATTTCATATATTTAATCAACAAAACAAACATGCTAAACATTGAAATGTTCAATATACAATATGTTCATTTACCGTGTTTGTATGTATATTTTTGTTTATCACGTACACAACAAGAAAAACAAAGGAACAACAATGCCTACAGAACGTAAACAAATATCTGTCAAACATTCCAGTCATTTCCCAGACTCCAACATTAATTCATATTTCTATAATACAAAAATGCTTGCATGATGTATAAAGTATAACAGTTTGATTTCATACAAAAACACAATGAAAAAAAGTGAATAAAAACAAAAAAAAACAAATAAATTAATAATGTCGAAATTTTGTAAAATTTATAGCATACAGACTATATACAATTATACATATAATTTTCTGTCTGTAAATTATAAAATGGATAGAGATAATTACCTTTTTTTGTGACAACTATGAAAATGTTTTCTTTTTAATTCAAATTTTATTTTATTGTTTATACACTATCTATTTACTATTTTTCACTTTATAATATGTATATTATTATATATTCTATTTTTATTGAATTCAATTTGAAATATTTTTTTTTTATATTTTTGTGCTAATTCAAATTTTTATAATAAAATAAAAATTATACATATTCACATAGTACATGTCCAATATAAATTAACAGAGTATACATAATATAATACAGAATTTAATAATCAGTTATATATATACTTATATAGATATAATGTACATTATTAGTCTTAATAGTGTACATCGCGGGTAAATTTTCACTTTATTAACATGAAAAATTTCTTAAAATTTTTTTATTTTTCATTTTTATTTATGAAAAATCACTTGAATTTCACAATTTTCAAATAAAATTACACTAATAATTGATTTAAAGAATATTTATTTTATTCATAATCGACAAATTTCCCTAAAACAAATCTTTTCCATTCTAATGGTGGTGTTTGTCCGAAAAGAAAAGTAATTTTCGGCCTTAATTCATTTTAATGTACGACTATATTTTTTTTTTGTGGCATCATTTGCCAATCAAATTGTAGTAATGTTTGCATTTTTTCTTTTTTCCTTAATATTTACATATAAGATATATACTCAGAGCTTATGTATGTATCCGAAACGACAATATAGATATATGTATACACTGCTTAAAATCTTAAGTATACACAATACACATTGTATTGGAATTGAATGTGTTTGTTTATATGTACATATATATTATGTACTACACTATACACATAAAAACACATTCTTTTCTTGTTCGAATTCACTTTGACTATTTTCATATGGACGCTTAATGGGCTTTTTTATGTATGCATAATGTACCATTAGTTTGTTCGAATTTATGACCGAATTAGCCGAAAATACATTTTACATACTCTCCAATTTCTACAAATGAAAAGTTTTAACATGATTGATAACTAATTTTCGAAATGTTTGATGGAATATCGAATATACGTACGAATTTCAAAAATGTTTCGAGTGTTTACTTTCTCACTTAACCATAACCATACTTTCACAAAAATAATTGTATATGACGATTTCTCCTATCTCTTTTTTCTTTTTACTTAATTAGTATTTAAAATGATAATATGCTTTAACAGTTTAAAAAAAAATCAATTTTAAGTAAAATTTAATTAAAAATTATAAAATTTATTAAATTCAAAATTAACAGTTAAAAAATTTACATTCTCATTTAATTTACATTTTCGAATTTAAATTAAGGTAATCGATTAAATAATTTTATTCTTTTGTTGAATCGATTTACAAGAACCTGTGTATGCAATGTGTATGTATGCACATGTTTTTCAAATTTTCTTTTGCATTCTTGAATGACTAGATTTTTTGAATTTAATCAATAACATTCTTTTCTTTCTTTCTTTTTTCTATAAATTCATTTGTCATTGTCATTCATCATTTTAATTTGAGTTTTTTTTTCTATGCATCTTGTGTGATTCGTGTGAATGTGTATTGTGTAGTGTACGGTTTTGTTCGAATTGGTTTCATACACATTCAATTTAATTATATATGTAAATGTAGCATATAGATTATAGCGTGTTTTATTAAATTGAGTAGTAAAATTCAATTTTTCTATTGTCATTTACTAAAAAAAATTTAAAAAAATAAAGTGAATTCTAGAAGATAGCATTTGTAATTATTTTAGATAGACATATTAAAAATTTAATTAGTTAATAATTTATTTTTAAAACGAACATGCCATCATACAAAGGTAAGTTTCTTCTTTTTTTCTTTAAATTTTTTAATGACTTAAAAAAAATCTTTTTAAAAATAAAAAAATGTATTTTTTACTTATATAGTAAAAGTGAAGTGGGGCCGTGAAACGTATCCAGATATTGAAGTTAATACTGACGAAGAACCAATTTTATTTAAGGCTCAGCTATATGCATTAACTGGTGTTGCACCAGAAAGACAAAAAGTCATGTGTAAAGGTACTCAACTTAAAGATAATGAATGGAATGCACAAATTAAAGATGTAAGATAGATGTAAGATATTCTAAAATATCTTGATTTTTTTCTCTAATTTTTTTTTTAATTTTATCGTAGGGAGTTACTGTTTTATTGTTAGGAACAAGAGATGAAGTTCCACAAGAACCAACTGAAAAATCAAAATTCATTGAAGATATGGATGAATCAGAATTTGCTAGTGCAGTTAGTATTTAGATAAATTATATTTTCAAAATGTTCTTTCATTTAAAATCATTGGCTTAATTTATAAAATAAAAAAATTTTATTCATAGCTACAACTTCCAGCTGGTCTTACGAATTTAGGAAATACATGTTATATGAATGCAACGGTACAATGTTTAAAATCTGTACCAGAATTATGTGAAGCATTAACTGAATTCAAGGAAGATTTTTCATTAAGTTCATTAGCATCATCACAATCGATAACGGCTGCAATGAAAAATCTTTTTAGTCAAATGGAAAAATCGAATACGGTGACACCAATTTTATTATTGCAAACACTTCATATGGCATTTCCACGTTTCGCTCAAACTGGTCAAAATGGAACGTATAAGCAACAAGATGCAAACGAATGTTGGTCAGAATTATTGAAAATGTTACAACAAAGATTACCAGCTAAACCAGGAAGCAAGACAAGTTATAGGTATAATAATTTAAAATTAGATAAATAATTTTCACAATATTGACAAAATAATATCTATTTTTTAGTTCATTTATTGAGCAATTTTTCGGCGGTACCATGAATATAGAAATGAAGTGTAATGAAGCTCCAGATGAACCACCTAGTTTTAGTAAGGAAGATTTTTTGCAATTGAGTTGTTTCATTTCGGCTGATGTTAAATACATGCAAACTGGACTAAAATCGGTAAAATATTACTTTGAATTGCCTTATACTACAAATATACATATTTACATATACATTAATTAACTTTTTTTTTTTAAATTAGAAAATGCAAGAACAATTAACAAAAAGATCTGAAACTTTAGGTCGAGATGCTGTTTACACGAAATCAGTAAGACTTTTATTTTATCATTTTTGGTTTCTTTTAATTTATTACTTTATTTTGTTGTAGTCATTGATAAGTCGCTTACCAGCATATCTAACTGTTCAATTCATGAGATTTCAATTTAAAAGTAAAGAAGCAATACATGCAAAAATTCTAAAAGACATAAAATTCCCAATTGACTTTGATGCATTTGAATTATGTACACCTGAGCTTCAGGCTAAATTAACACCAATGCGTTTGAAATTTCAGGTAGATATACGCAAGATCCATATAATTGATCTTGGATATATATACGTATATATATATGTACATATGTATATAAATTTGAAATAGATTTTTTGTTTTTTAAATTTACATCTTATAATTGCTAATATTTAATACAGGAAAGAGAGGATGCAATTGCATTTAAAGATCATAAAAACAAAGATTTTGTAGCCAAGAATCAACAACATGAAAATGAAAAGAAAATCGTGAAATATGAACCGTACTGGTTTGAAGATGATTTTGGAAGCAATAATTCTGGTTATTATACATTACAAGCAGTTCTAACACATAAAGGACGTTCAAGTTCATCCGGTCATTGTGTTGCATGGGTACGTCAAAAGGGTGATAATTGGATTAAATTTGATGACGATGTTGTAACTGCAATTACATCTGAAGAAATATTAAAACTTTCTGGAGGAGGTAAATGAGTTCGTTTTTACTAAAAATAGTGACGTAAAATTTATCTAAAGTTATTAATTTTCGTAGGTGATTGGCATTGTGCTTATATTTTACTTTATGGACCCAGATTATTAGAAATATCCGAAACAGATTCTAAGAATGATGCAACTACAAGTGATCAAAATTAGAGAAATTTTTCTCGTGTGAAAATTTGTAATATCTATATAATTATTATATTAATTTAAATGAAATTTCTTAATAAGTGCTAAAAATTGTTTTTCAAGCATATACATATGTAATTGTTTTTTCCATTTTTTACAAATAAATTCACATTTTAAGTTATGTGTGCATTTTTCTAATTAAAAACATGAATGAACGACCTTGCCTTGGTAATTCGGTATCCATCCATATTCACATCACATCTGTATGGAAAACTAAAAAAGTAAAGTGAAGGCACGCACGCGCGTCGCGCAATGCACTGTACAAAAATGAGGTTATATGATTTTTATTTTTGCATTATAAATTAAATCGATTGTTTTTTCAATCAAACAAATTAGAATCGAATAATGATTTTAATATGGTAATATCATAGATCTTGGTAATATCGTTATTCGAACAGAAAATGTAATTAAAAAACTGTCAAATAAACTGTCAAAACTCAAAACTTCCTAGCATTCTTCTTCTGCAAAAACTCGTGTTACAAGTTGGACGTTTTGTTAAGTAAATTAGGTAAATTTTTTAATTAAAATTACATGTGAAATAAATTTGGAGAATAAATAACATTTTAAACTAATAAATAAAATATTCTAATCATTTCAGCTTAATTTGAAACATAATTTGAAAGGAAAATGGCAAAGTCAAAGAATCATACAAATCATAACCAAAATAGAAAAGCACATCGTAATGGTATTAAACGACCAAAACGTTATCGTCATGAATCTACGCTTGGTATGGACTCAAAATTTTTGAAAAATTTACGTTTTGCACGTAAAGGTAATTTATCTCCTGAGGAAGCAACTAAACGCCACGAAGAACATTTAGCTAATAGAGCTAATAGAACACGTTCAATTAAGTTGTAAAATTTTCGTTTACATTTCATTTTCAAAAAATAAAATTGATATAAAAAAGTATTTGAAAAATGTATTTTGAGTTGATCAAACATAAATTTTGAACTAACAGTGGGTTTATTTTGGCTTCGTTTTTGTTTGCCTTGGATTATATATTTTAGCGACTGATTTTACATGGTCTGTTTTGCTATCGCAGTATAGGTAGTTTTTAGTTTAGTTTAGTTTTACTTTTTCCCATTTATTAAAACCTTGTAATTGATGAAAAATTAGAAATGCTAATGTAGTTAATAGAGGAAGTAAATTAAAACACTTTTGTCCCATATAGAACCGAGGATGACATTTATTTTTTATTAACTTAAATTACAATAATAAAAAGGAATTGATTTACAATTTTCTTAATAGAAATTTACAAATATATGTTTAAGTTTAAATATTTCATTTAATAACAAAAGTAAAATTTATCTATTTTCTCAATTATATTTAACAAGTTTACTTTTGTTTTTGATTAGGAAAAAAAGCTACAATATACTATATTTTTATTACTAAAATTACACATGTAGTAGGAAAAGGAAGAGTGAGTTTACAAACTGTAATGCTAACAATTTATACAGGCTTTCAAGATTGAATTCATTCCTCAAAAAAGAATTTACCTTTTTACAAATAAAATTCATCCTTTTGAAAAACAGTATTTGTATTGTGCAAATTATATTAAATTAAATAATGTTGATTAGTTGATAAAAAATTGAAAACTTTATTTCAATTCATATAATTATGGGAACAAAGATGCTTCAAGACACAGGAAGTACATAGGTACTTTGCCTTGTTGGTCAGACAAAGCATGTCACTCTGTACATTTGTACACAAATGCTTGAAAATCAAGAAAGTAAATTCTATTTGTAAAAAGGTGAGTACATAGGATAAATTTTTCTAAAAAGAATGAATTCAATCTTAAAAACATGTAATTAGGAAATTTCATTTAATTTAGTTTCTTATTTAGTTGTGAACAAAGTGTTGTGTTGCTTTTGTTGTTCGAACTTTGTTTAATCTCCAGAGTTTAACATTATGATATTGTTGTCACGTTCGAATGCCTTATCAGCTTCCCTGCGTGCCTCTTCCTCAGTCCATTCACCACATGATGATAATACATCCGGTTCATCATCCTCTCGGTTCGTATTTTTCTGGGTTTTTCATCGTGTTACTAATTTGATATAATGCATATTGCACACAGTTACAATTACATATGTAACAAAATTAAGTCTAATGGCACCACAATTTTCATTTATTTTTTAAATGATTGATGTTTCATGAATTTTACCCGTTTAGTTACTTAACTTTTAAACATTTTTAAATATTTGTTTTTTCGATTTTTTTTTTAAATTCTGCTTGATTAATTTTTACTTAACAAAAATGCCATTGACTATATATTTTATTGTACATAATAATTTTTGCATAGAAATAAAGCAAATTTACAGAAATTAAGTAGGAAAATTCATTTCTATAATCTTTTATTTATTTATTTTTATTCAGAATACATATAGTACAATACCGATTATACAGAAAAGGTAGTGAATAAGGAAAATATTTTAGGAAATATTGTTACGTATACTATATATACTTATATTATTTGAATTCAGAAATTTTAAAAACAAAATCGTCAATTTAATGTACTTCACTACAAAATCAAATAAAATATAATTTCCATTCAAATTTCTGTAAATTATTCTTTATTTCAACTTAAAGAAAAATAAAGAAAACAACAGCACAACAATAAATTTTATCTACTACAAAAAATGAAGCTAGTTTTGTAATAAATAAAAGAACTAAAATTTTGAAAAGCTAAACATGTATACGATACACATAGATACACGATAGTTACATTTTAACTCTATACGTACATATATAAAAATTTAAAAGCTTACCTTATTATCAACTGCTGCAAATTTCGTAAACATATTTGCATAGACTTTTTTCTCTTTTTCATGGAATTCCTTAATTTTTTGTTTACATATTGTTATTTGGTTAATGGCAGCTTTGTTATTTGGATCCAATTCATGGACCTAAAAAAAAAAAAATAAAAAAACAATGCTGTTGCAAACCAATATTTTAAAGAATAAACATCTTACTTTTTGAAAATCTTCTAAGGCGTTATCGAGATCACCTAATGAAAAATAACATTGTCCTCTACGGTATAAGGCTTTAATATTTTTCGGATCAATTTCTAACGCATTATTACACTGTTTTTAAATAATAAAAAAAAAAAAACAAAATTAAAAAGTACGTATAAGAAAACTTCAAATAAAAAATATTTGTTACTTACAGATGTTTTGGCTTCGAAGAATTCATTTAATTTTTGATTGCACAAAGCAATATTCAAGTGTACGGCTACACTTGTTTGCTTTGATTCGTCGTTATCTAAAACAAAATTTACAAGAATTAAATTTGCGGTTTTTAGATATTTTTGTTCTAACTTACCACAATTTGATAAATAATTAAGACTTTTGTTGTACATTTTTATAGCTAATGTGAATTTCTCTTTTTTAAGATAATTGTTCCCTTTTTCTTTAAATAGTTTTGCTTGTACTAGGCTTTCATCTTTTTCAAGTTTCCATTCTTCAATTGCCTATTCATGAAGAAATTTGTAAAGATAATAAATTAATACTTTTTTATTAACCATTTACCTTCTCACATTCAATCAATTTAACAATATATTCCACTGTTGCGTTTGGTGGTATTTGAAATTCATTATTTCCTTTTGATCCAAAGGCGTATTTTGATTTAATGACCAATCTAAAATTATTGTGATAAATTTTTTAAATCGAATTTCTTTGAAACTACATAAATTTATTTCATTACAAACATACTTTGATGTCTCACCAACAGCTATTTTGAGTAATGCTATTTCTACACCTTCAATAATGCCATATTCTTGCCCTTCACCAACATCAAATTCAACTTCACGTTCTTCAAAAACTTTGCCTTCATGCATGCCAGTAAGATGAACTAAAAATTTATTTAAATTTCAGATTTTTAGTTCTGTTTATTTAGTAAAATTAAAAAATGTTTTACCTTTAACATGAGCTCCATCGTTTGGTGTTTTACGCTTATCACTTTTTGTTAAAACGTATCTTTCTATGCTACCATCGCTATCAGGACTCAAATCCTCCCCTTTCCAATTCAAACATTCTATCTGTAATATATATTAAACCAAATTTTAAGATTTTACAATTATTAAAGATAGTTCAATTTTAGATTTTTACCTCAAATATCAAAGTTGAGTTTGGTGGTACATCTGGCGGACTACCCGCTTCTCCATATGCATAATTAGGTGCACAAGTAAGAATGCATTTTTCTCCTTTTTTCATACTACCGACACCAATATCAAATGCTTTAATACAATTCCCTGCATGATATGGATACAAATATGTTTTTTTTAATGAAAATTTCTCTATATCGAAATGTTTAAAATATACATTCTCATTTACCTCCCCCAAGACGAAATTCGAATGGTTCATTTCTTTGAAGACTTGAATCAAACACTTTTCCATCAGTATGTTTAGCCGCATAATGCACTGAAACTTTACATCCATCTTTTGGTGTCTCTTCACCGATACCTTCTTGTGTAATCTTCTTTAATACACCTCCATCACCAGTTAAATCTATTACATTTCCCTCTGCCATTACGATAGAATTTTTAATTAATTCTTTTAATAATTTAATGAAATTATAAAATTTGGTATTCACACACAAAAATGCACTTTTTTGTAAATTTTATTTGTGCAAGAAAATTGTCTACTTTCATGTACTACTTTATTTTTTAAGCTATTGAAATTGAAAGGTATGTATCGTTTTATCTCATTTACCTATGAACCATGCCTATGAATGAACAAGTTAACCGAACTTTCAGTTATAATGATCTAGAACTTCTTTATAATTCGATATCGAATTTTGTGATAATTTCATCGAGACAATGAGAAAACGAAAAATATGAATCGAAATCCTGTTGAAATTTAATCGATTTACTCAAAAAATCAGGAAAAGAAAAAAACCATAAAATCTAATAAAAACTAAAAGCCCAGACCCCCAGACTCACCCGAAAGCTTGTCATCTGTTATTTGTTTACATGTTTACACAAAAATAACATGAAATAACCATTAAATAACCTACATCATTTTCCCACAAAAATTTCTAAACTGTTCTAAACAAAGAAAAGAGAAGTCTGGTCAAATAAAGTGTTTATAAATGCTTTTTTATATAAAAAATTATTGAAGTATATTAATTTATTTTTACTTTTTTTTTAAATATAAGTACCTACATACATTAAATTAATAGAGATATATTTTTATAATAATGTTGAAAATGGAAATATAGTGTAACTGATTAAAAAACAGTTTTTTATTTATTAAGCCAAAAAAAAAAAAAAACGTGTATTGTATTCATTGATACACATTGCGTATTATATGAATTTTTATATGAATGAAAATCATAACAGTAATTAAATGTATTCCGTTTTGTATCAATTTAGAAAGTTTCAATTTAACATTTTTAAGATGAAATTTAAACATAATTTGTCTACATGTGATAATACTAACGGTGAACAATTTGATTTGAAAACATTACAAAATTTTAAGAAAATTGTTAAACAATCAAATGTAAATATTAAAGATGGTTATACATGTTTTGAAATTGATTGTAGAATTTGTCAGGATAAAGGAAATAAAATAAAAGCGTATGTAAACAAAACTACAGGTACAAAAGGATTACTTTATCGTACTAATAAATTAGTTATTAATTTTATATTTTATTATTTTTTTTTAGGATTATTTTTATGTCCGAATTGTAATTTTCATCGAAAAGATAAAAATATCATAAAATTATATGATAATGAAATATTAACAAATGAAAAAAATCAAATTCAACAAAGATTAAAAAATTTAGCATTATTAGCCAAAGAAAAACAAAAAGAAATTTTTAATAATAGTGATTATAAGAAAAAATCAACATCAGTTTCTGAAGAAATTTTAAATTCATTTGGAATTAATATTACATCAACGAATTGGCAAAATTTAAATGTAAGACATAATTCAATTACAAATACGTTGCATTTTCCACTTAAAAACTCTACAGGTACAATAGTAGGTGAAAAAATTTTAGATCTTAACAAACAAAATTATGAATTACTAGAAGATGAAACAATTCCAAAAGAAGGTTGTTCTGGTATTTTATTATATAAGGGTTCAAAAACATCTACAACAGCAATTGTTGTAATTAAAGTGATTGATTTTTTAGCATTAGTTTCACAAAAAATCGATTCAGGTATTCATTCCTCATTTTATTCGTACACAAATTTTAAGTATGAATGTTGTTTTCTTTTTCATCTATTTTACAGTAAATATCGTTTGTTTACCATATTGGTTGAAATCACTTCCACAAGAATCTCTTCCAGCTTTAGAACAATTTAAAGAGTTAATATTGTGGTTTAACATCGATTCAGCTAGTTGGGATTTAGCTAGAAATTTTGCTCGAAAATTAGACGAAAAACGTTGTTCATTTATAAGACCAACAGATATACATCCAACACCATATGAGGCATTAACAAAGCATTATAATTTAAAAAGTATTCTACAAAAAGCACAACCAATTCTACATAAGTGTATAACAACATTTAGTTCACTAAAACAGGATGTACTATGTGAATTACAAAATATTGAAAAAGTGAATGGTGTTAAATGGAAACGTTTTCCAGTATTAAATAAATTGTTAAAGGGACATCGAAAAGGCGAATTAACAATATTAACAGGACCAACAGGCTCGGGAAAGACAACGTTTATGTCTGAATATTCATTAGATTTAGCAATACAAGGTGTTACAACATTATGGGGTTCATTCGAAATACGAAATACACGATTAGCATCAACTCTATTACGACAATTTGTTGGCTATTCATTAGATGATAAATTAAATGAATTTGATTATTGGGCTGATCAATTGCAAAAGTTACCAATTTATTTTATGACATTTCATGGTCAACAAAGTATAAAAATTGTTATGGAAGCAATCGAACATGCACAATATGTCCATGATATAAATCATGTTATCATTGATAATGTACAATTTATGATGGGTATATCAGCGGGAACATCAAGCACAAAATATGATAAATTTTGGGAACAAGATGCTATCATAGCTGCATTTCGTACATTTTCAACACGTAAAAATGTCCATGTAACATTGGTAATGCACCCTAGAAAAGAAAGAGAAACCGAAGATTTAACAACTAGTTCAATATTTGGTAGTGCCAAAGCATCACAAGAAGCTGATAATGTTCTGATTATTCAAGATAAACGTTTAACATCGATTAGAGGCAAAAAATATTTACAAGTATGTTTTATGAATTTTATTTTATTTAAATTATTTTCTTATTTTATTACTTAAACTAAAAGTAACTTATAAATTTTGTTGTCTATTTCTCAGGTTGCAAAAAATAGATATAGTGGAGATTTAGGTATAATGGCTTTAGAATTTGATAAAGATGGTTTAAGTTACTCAAAAAAGAAAAAAGATAAATGACATTGTACTAATTTTTATATAATGACTAAAAAGACAATAAAAATATCTTGAACAATAAACAGAAACACAAATAGGTACTATTACAAAGTGTCTTTGTTCAATTACGCGGAACTTTGTTTATAATTTTTTACATCTAATAGTTTCTTTCCACACATTGCACAAATTCCTTTTTTATACGCACATGATTGACAATAATGTGAACCAACTTGATGAACTTTCTGTCTGCAGATTCTTTTTAGAAAAATTATAAAAAAAATATAATGGAAATAATGAGTTAATAATAATAATAAGCAACATACCTGCATGGAGCAAATTCTCGACCAATTGGATTAAATCTTGCTTTAGCACTAGTTAATGCTTTGTTTTCATTAACTTTTCTACCACCTGGTTGTGTTGTATTTCTTGATCCAGCTTTCCATGGATCTGGTGTTACAATTTTCGATAATTTCGCTTCACATTTTTCACAAACCATATTTAAAAAATAATTTAAATTTTTTTCTACTTGAAAAGAAAAATCTAATTGAATTAAAAACAAAATAAAAACAGTCTTTGTAAAATGTCAAAAACATATGATCATATTCTGTTTTGATAATTTACTCTGTATAAAATTTACAAAATGTGATGCATTATACCATTAATTTCCATTTGAAAAATATATGGAAATTTTGTAACGATTTTATTCAAAATTTAAAAATTAAAGTTATGAAATTTCTTAAAATATGAATAAATTTTAAAATAAAATGTTACTGAAATGTTTTATTTTTAATAAAGGTAACATTTTTTTAAAAATTTATTTATGTTATTTGAAAAGTAGACTAAATTACCTATAGGTCATTAGAATAAACATTTGTATTAACTTTACTTGAATAGAATTAAATTTAATTGAATAGAATAAAAAAAAATGTAAATAAAATATTTGTAATGACGAAAACAAAAAAAAAAAAAACAATGTACCTATTCAAAATTCTTTATACGATATCTTAATATCACTTCTTGATATCTTGTTTTCATCATACACTTTACGCATGCGGTTGGTTAATATTTTGATTTCTGCCATATTCTAATAAGATGCATCCTAATGATTGGTTGCTTTACAAACGAATAGAAATTCTTGGGTGTTTAGAAGCGCTACAATTGGTTTATTATAGTATTCTGCTAGTGTAAATAAAATATATATTAATTTTGAATTAGGATGCTATTGCCCTTATGATTTTGTAAATAAAGATACAAAAATATATCAGATTTAAATTTAGAACCAACGGGATATCATTACGATTTTAACTGAAACATATTGAAGAAGTGAATCATATGTATGTAAGAATAAATAAAGGAAATTGGATGTTCATTTATTGAAAATATTTAAAAAAAGGTGTTTGAGTAAATTAAATATAAATAAAAATAAAATTTTAAAATAATATAGTGCAAAAAATTAAAAATGGTGATTTAGTGAAAATGAAAATTAATTTCAATATAAATTTTTATATAAAATAAAAATTCGGTTTTTTTTTTTGTGATAAAAAAGAAATTTGAAAAATTAATTACGTAAAAAGTAAAAATATTAAAATGACAAGCTTTAGTGAAACAACACGAGAATTAGGAGGATGTTTAAAGTCATGTCAATCATCATCAATTAATGATCCATCATCATTTTATGAACCTACAAATATATATTACACAACAACTATTTATCAGACGGATACAAATCCAGCAGTTAATA
Source organism: Anthrax anthrax (assembly GCA_963971155.1). Lineage (NCBI taxonomy): Eukaryota > Metazoa > Arthropoda > Insecta > Diptera > Bombyliidae > Anthrax > Anthrax anthrax. The sequence goes on from OZ020119.1 coordinate 21,545,612, forward strand.
ATCATACAGGAGGTAAAAGATTTTTTTAATTTTTTTAAATATTCGTAAATCAAAAACCCATTTATCATCATGTGCTTGAGAATTTGAATTTGAATTTCTATAAATATACCTACATCCTACATATATTCATTTATTTACGCAACTACCAGCACCTTAAGGTATTATAACTACTTGTAACTATGTTTTCTGTTTAGATTTCATAAATATCAATAGATACACAGAATAAAATTTCGTATCAATTTCAAGTGGAAATTAGTGAAATTTTCAAATATAAATTTTGGATTTTGTATAGAAAAAAAGTGAGCCACTTGAAAAGGCTGCGTATTCATATGTATGTGTACCTCAAATATACCTAATTATATAGTTACAGTTACAGTAATGACACAAAAAGGAATTGTATATCATCAATAAATATTATCGTCACTATATTATCGTCATTAATTTGTATTTTTTATAAACTTTACTAGAAAAAATTCTTCTATAGTTTTCATATGGACAATTTATCCGTTACATATTGTTTACATGACACGGTATTTTATGTTGTTTACATAATTTGTACGTACATACATATAGTTAATAATGTGTACGTATGTACATATGTACGTATACCAATATAATGCATTTACGTACTACAAATCTATTTATCGTATAATGTTTTACAAATAGGTGTATATTATGTTAGGGAAGTCGAAAATTACTTTTGTACATAATAAAATGCTCGTAAAATAGATTATAAACATTTTAAACATTTTCTAAAAAACATAAACAAAAATTTCTTTTTAATGTGTATATAAAAATGTATTATACATGTACATGTTAGATGAATGTACGTTTGCATTTTCTATATAGGTACATACATATAAAATAATATGAATTTAAAGTAAGGTGTATCTATTTTTAAAATATTTTTATGTTTCATCAATTTCTACAGAATTAGAAAAATAACAAATAGAAAAGGGAAATAATTTATTACTTCAAAAATGCTTTTAATATTTATTTATACTCTGCAAATTAGAAAATTTTATATAAAATCTTGTTTAATTAAAATAATTATAATTTAATTTTGTACAAATGTAATTCATGAATTTAATTAATAGTGGAAATAGAACATTTAGATACATGTGTATACTCACAATATTGTTAAAAATATGTGTCTAGGATTTATTTTTCAAGTTTTTTTTACTTTTTCTTTTATTTTAAAATTGACGAAATTAAAAATTCTATTTCATATGTAATCTCTGGGTACAAACATAAAATACTTTTCATCTACATAAAAAATAATTCTTTTTTTTTTAAGCGTATACCTACATAGTATGTATACGTTAGATAGAAAGTCCCTCGTTAATGAAGGCTTTTAGAATTATTTTATTTAAAAAAATTAATTTGTTCACAGTTCTAGAATTAATAATTCTATACCTATACCTGAGAAAACTGAGTTGATATTGACACAATTATTGTTATTTAAAAACTTATAAAACATTGTAATTTGCAGCATATAGCAACCATGAGTAAATCAGTAAGTGTAGAGAAAATTATATTAAATTAAATTAAGTAACTTTCATGATCTAAAATATCAGTTTATCTATTATGTACTGCTAGATCATCACATACATCAATTTCTAAAATATATGTATCGAAAAATATGTATGATAATGAAAATAATTAATATGAAATACGCCCCTAAAATGTATACTATGTATTTGTATTATCTCTTTTAGAGATTTGAAATTTTTAACTTGTAATGCTTTTTAGTTTTAATATTTACAACATATTTATATCACAAAAATCCATTCAAACATTTTTTTTTTTTTTTGAGGAAATTATTAAATATAATCTCATTTTTTACACGTTAATCAAATATAATCTGGGTTAGTTGGAAATAATAATATATCAAATGATGAATGGAGTTCTGTATGCAGTTCTGAGTCAACTGGTCGAGAATGTTCACCTGGAACAAATATTACTTTTATGTCTTCATCACCATCAACACCAACAGCAACAACATTTCATCAGTATTCATCAGGATATTACGCGATTTCAGCTGAACGTGATGGTAAGTGAATATGTACATCATAAGTGCAAATTCTACTTACAAACTTATATAGCTCAAATCGCTCTTTTTGTATCACAATAACGATACAATTTCTACCTATAAATGATTGTAATTACATTATACAAAAGATGGATTTCAGCATATCGTTTTTAAGAGATTCTATAATGTGTATAGTTTTATACTTTAAATTACAAATAATATCAATTTAATACAAATATAGATCAATTTTATGATGATGCTATCTATCCTACGCCATCAACTAACATCATTTCTCCTCCTACAGTGGTTAGAATTGTAAAACGCCGTAACACCGCTAATAAAAAAGAACGACGTCGAACACAAAGTATTAATACGGCATTTTCAAGTTTAAGAAATAAAATACCAAATGTACCGGCTGATACAAAATTATCAAAGGTTTGATGAACATTCTTGATGGACATAATTTTTCCGATTTTATTGAAAAGTTTTTTTTCTATTTTTTTTTTATTTTCATATGCGTTTTATGATTATTATCTACATATAGATTAAAACTCTTAGGCTAGCTACTTCATATATTTCATATTTAACAAGAGTACTTGAAGGTGATCAAGATCCTTCTGGTGGCTTTCGTGCTGAATTAGTTCCATCATCGAGAAAAATCAATGCCGAACGAAGAGCACATTTTAAAAATGAACTTGAGGTGAGTATATATACATACATACATATGTATATTACGTTGGTTATTAAATAAATAGGTATTCATATTTTTAAACTATTTTTTTGATTGACTCATTTGACTCCTTAAATACCCTAGATTAATAAATTGATATTTTTATTTTCTTGTAATTCTCTTCAAATTATTTCATTTATTCCATTAAAATGTATTTATTAGATTATGTACGATTCCGTTAAATCCTTATTTAATTGTTAGCAAACATTAAATAAAAATAAAAGTTTTATTATTTATATATTTGTATGCGATTACAACATATATGAATTATAAAGTCACACTTTTTTTATTATCAAATGAAATCGCACCCGCTATAGCAATTGCGATTTATGTGCACTTGCTTACCCAACTGTATACCACCAACGAAATAATTTAATGCAGATGGTAATTTAATGGCAATAATATATTTGATAATACACATATATATATCGTCAATTTACAAAATGTTTTGTATTATATTGAAATAATTTAGGAAAATTTTCACGCTTCAGAACCTTTTAACGCTTCGTAAATTATGTAGAAACAAAAAAAAAATTGAATATGAAGAAGGGATAACACAAGTCCTTGTAGCTATAATTTTTGAGATCAAATATAATTATGTAATGACTTTTCGTATTTTCAGTTTTCTTCCTGTTTTGTTTTTATTGCATAAATAAAAATATTTCACTACATAATTGTCTGTATGTATGTACTATATATGTACTTAGCTAATTTCATTAACTAAATTAAAGTGGTAGATACATATATTTTGTGGATTTTGGGTTTTGTATGATAAGACTTTGCTGTTACAACAGATAGAGTCTCTGTTTTTCGTAAATAAATAATTTAATAAGTAAAAGGAATATAAAAATGATGTATAAACATAGAAGTTTATTTAAAAGTGTTGTTTTAATCATTAACATTAATAAAAATTGTATGTATGTAACAATTTTTTTTTTTTTTTTTTTTTTGTAATTATTCGATAATTCTTACATTTTACCACAATAAAAATAAAAAGACAATAATATTATTATAACTGATTATAATTCATAATTAACTAGTTTTCTAATAAAATAATAAATTTTTTAAAACTAGACCTAGTTTAAATTTAATTTAACTTCATATTTTCAAAATGATATACGTGTCTGTAATATTACATGAATATATGTATGTAATAATAATAATAATAATAATATACCCATATGTACATATGTATATTGTATAAATATGATAGATGTAGAAACACTTAAGAATTTTTTAAAAAACATTTTTTCTAAATTTATTGTTTCAGTTTATTTCGAAAAAATTAAATTATCTGTAGTTTTAAAAATAAACACTTGAAATCTTCACATACATACATATGTATAATTCGTACATATATTTAAACATATACACTTGTAGGTAAATGTATGTATCAGTTAAATTGTACATTTTTGATTTTGATATTTTTGATACATCACATACATAAATATATTTTGTTATAAATAAATAAATGGTCAAAAAAGTTCAAAAAAGAAAAAAATTTAAAGTTTCTATAATATACATATGTATGTACGTTTTGAGCTTCGACTACAAAATTTGTTACAAAAAAAATAAATTCATTTTTTAGATTTACGTATGTGGTACATGTATTATGCATGTACCAATAAAATCAAAATCCATGAACAATATCACTAGCTTGTGATTTTTTTATTATTGAAATTGAAATTGTTTATCTTTTTCAGATTTTAATTTTAATGTGAAATTTTCTTGTCTCATTTTTAATTGAATTCATAATTAAAAGTGCTTAAAATTTTAATGGCGATTTTTGTTTTTATTTATTAATTTCTTATTTTAATGGAGATAACATTATTGTATGAAACCAAATGAAACTGACTAATGTCTTATTTGTAATATACAAAAATTCTTTATTTTATGAGTACACTATCTGACAAAAAAAAAAAAAAAAAAAAAAAAAAAAAATGAATAAAAAAGTATTATTTTGATGCGTCTTAAGTGGTTCTCAAAGAGATAAAAGAAAATTCGTTATAAGGAAATTATTTTATCCATCTCATTGTTACATACACTTCGTTTGTAAGTTGTATACATGAATGTATTTGTTTCCTACAGTGCACTGTGCAGTATTTCTTATCCATTCAATGTAATTCACTTAATTGAGTAAAGTGATATTAATGTAAAAGGGCTTTAATGGAAATATCAAAAATTTTTTTTAATATTTCTTTTAAAGATGTTTTTTCATTTTTTAAAAATTTTCTTATCTTTATGAAATAATTTTCCCATTTTTTTTTTTTTTTTTTTTTTTTTTGTTACTTTCTTTACAGAGTTTGGATATTAATGCCGGATATGATATGAGAAAATGTAAGGGTAGAACAGGATGGCCTCAACATGTATGGGCATCTGAACTTAAACAAGAATAAAAATTAAAAATATTTTCTTTCAAAATATTTTTTAAATTGTATCAATGTCTATAAAAACGTACAGAGAAAAAAATAAGGGAAAAAACAAAAAATAGTGCAATGCAAATTTATAAGTTAAAATAAAATTCAAATTTCTATAATAAGAAAACAAATAAAAAAATGATAAAAGATCATTTATAAATTACATTTCTTTAGAATTTAAAATAAATGATTTACTGTATGATTAAAAGAATTTTTTTTCGATTGATTTTTTGTTTTTATCAATCATTTTTAATCATATTTAAGACAAACTATTAAATGTGTATATCACAGTATGATCACAAAATTAAAATTGGGAAAAAAAAATTTTAGTCTTTATTTAAAAAAAGAAACAAAATATCTATTTACAGAAATAAAAATTTAATTCCGATATTTAGCAGATGGCTACACAAAGATATCATTAAAATAAGTAAACTTTCTCCTTAAGTTGTTCGTAATTATATGCATGTATGTTCATTTATAATACGTTACGCATACTGTATAGATGAGATATATATGGTTTGATTAGATGTATGCACATATGTATGTATATCACAAAATTAAGATCACTCTAAGGATTATGTGCATTATTTTATTTTTTTACGTACACAAAAAGTAAATAAGGTCAAGGAAAAATTAAATATATGTACATAGTATATATACAAACTTAGTTCAATGTACTTTAAATCATATACTATTCATTATTCAATTAAATAAATAAAATATTTACCAAAATGCATATAAAGAATTTAAAAAAAGAACACTTTGAATTTGAATTCAAATTGAAGACTGCAATGATATGGCACGTTACATAAAGCACAATATTTTACTGCACATAACATAATGGCTAAACAGCATTGGTATTGCTAAATAATTTTTGCAATGAGATTAGGTTTAATCACATGTTTAATAATATTCGGTGCATATATTATATATTTGTAATTTGAACAGTGATGGACATAAATGATTTGAGTAGAATTTTCAAATTATCTTCAATTTTTAAATATATTTTAGGTAAAATATTTAAACACAAAATTTTTATTCAAGTATAAAAACAAATTTTAATAATTTCGTACAAAGGAAAATATTTATATACATATTATATTTTATTAATCTGTAAAATATTAGAATACATATTAAATTTTTTTACACTCTTGATTTTAAACCATGCATCAATTTTTCCAATTTCATTGCTTTTTGAAGGTCACCATTAATTTTCAGTTTACCGGTCATAAATGCTGATGTTGGTTTCAATTTGCCTTTATGTATAAATCAAAAATAATAAAAAAATATAAAATTTAAATTATAAATACAAATTTTCAAAACTTTAAATTACCAGTAAACATATTAAAGAAATGATTTGAATCCATTGTTAAAATTGCATCTGGTTTTGTTTGTGGTTCACCATGGCCACAACTACCTGAACCATTTTTCAAATCTAAATACCATATACCCTTTTCTTCACCAAGAACATTAAATTGATAAATTGATTTTGTTTTATTAACTAGTTCTGCATTTAAAATGGATTCAATTTTATTAAATAATTCAGAAATTTTTCCATCTTTTTTTACATTCTCATTTTTTTTCGATTCTTTAGAAAATGCAATTTTTCCAGTTATTGTTTGACTAGGATCAATATCATCCAAAAATGCATCCAACATCAGTTTGTCAGCATTTTCTGGCACACAAGCATATTCTTTAAAATCGGTAATACCTTCATTACGTAGTACATCTTCATCGATGAAAAAATTTCCTGTACATGTATCTGGTGAACGTGATAAAATCACATAAGCAGCATCAGCTACAATATCTGGTTTTCTTGAATATTTTTCACTTTCTGCCCCGCTTATCATTGCAATAGCAGCTGTATAAATTGCTGTTTTTGGCCATAAAGCGTTAACACCAATTTTCGAATTACGAAATTCTTCTGCCATACCCAGTACACACATTGACATTCCATATTTTGCCATTGTATACGCGACATGATCACTAAACCAATGTGCTGACATATTTAATGGTGGTGACAAATTTAATATATGTGCATGATTACTTTCTTTTAAATACGGTAGACATTCTTTAGATCTAAAATATGACATTATGTAAGAAAAAATATATCGGTCAGTCAAACAATCATATTGTGATAAATTTTAGGAAATTACACTAAAAATGTTCCCCTTGTGTTGATGTTATGCATTAGGTCGTATCTTTTCATATCGGTCTTTAATGTTGGTGTTAATGAAATTGCACTTGCATTATTAATTAAAATATCAATACCTCCAAACTGTAAAGAATTTTGAAATTTTTATAAATCTGTAGAAAATTGATTGTAGGGTATATTTACCTTACTTGCAGCTTGTTTAACAGCATTCTTTACAGCTGATTCATCCCTAATATCTACAATACATGGCAAAGCCTTTCCTCCAGCTTTTTCAACTATTTCAGAAGTCATAATTAATTAAACTGTTATTAAAAAGAACATATTGTTTTGTTTACCTTCTTCTGCTGCTGTATAAATTGTACCTGGTAATTTTGGATGAGGCTCTGCTGTTTTAGCCGCAATTACAATATTAGCTCCATCTTTAGCTGCTTTTAAGGCAATGACTTTTCCTATACCTCTTGATGCACCAGTAATAAAAAGTGTTTTCCCAGCAAGTTTCCTAAGAAATTTCGTGTTATGAAATAATACAACAAAAGATAATAAGTAATACGTTTTCCCTTTAATATTTACCCAGTGTTTATCATATTTTTATCAAAATATTTTGACTAAAATTTTAAGACATTGAACACTTAATTATTGTCCTAATTTTAAACTTTCAACAATACACATTCCGTTGGACTTTAACCACTATTCAGACATCACAATTCACATTACAAGTCAGCTGGTAGAGCTAAAATTATTGTCTATTGAAAAATATGTAGCACACTATTCAATTCTCATATCAGTTTATTATGGTTTATTTTGAGAAAGTTCACTCGTTCACTTGTTGATATGCTAAATTACAGTATGAACATAAACTATGAACACAACATCGACGAACGACGAAAAATTAGCCTATCTTCTTCTTCTGTCAAAAATTTTGGATATAGCCGGTCCGGTATTTTTCGTCGTTCGTCGAATTAGATATTTTTAAGTTTTTTATCGTATCACATTTCACAATAGTTGTTTTACACCATGCATTTTGCTGATAAGTGATAACTTTATGACTTTATTATTTTATTTACTTTATTTTTTACCAGAGTAATTTTTTTCGAAAACGGGTTTTACTTAAGCGCTGCACTGCACCTACCTTATTTACTCAATCGGTCACCGTCACTCCTATTTTCCTGTTTTGTTTTTATTATCAGTTATCACCATGTTAATTACTGTTATCAGCCGTTAAAGCTGAAATTAAATTCTCATTTTTATAAGATTGAAAAAATTTTCTAATTCACTGAATTTATGAATTCCTAATAAATTGTGAAGACTTGAAATATTTCGTTTATAACGTCCATTTTTTTAGAACTGTAAATAATTTTCAACGTAATCCAATGTAATCGTTTTTATTATTGATGACTAGATGTAGATCAAAATGTTTATACAGATTCAAGGTCATTGCTCTTAAGTACATATAAACACATGTAAGATCGTAACACAAAAAATATATAAATTCATCATTATCATGTAAATATGGAAGTAATACAATGTTGCAATTGCAAATAAAATATTTAATTGTTGTATGACCATCTTTTATTTATTTTGTTGTTGTATGACTTGTGCTGTGTCGCTGTGTTGTGTTTTCATTTTTGTGTTGTGACTTGTGGCATGAATATTATTATGACAAACGGAAATTGTGTACAACTACAACTGTACAACAAGAAAATAAATTAAATTACTCACCTACTCACTTAAAAATTAATTGACAATAAATTTATTTAAATTAAAAAAGAAAATTATATACTTTAAAAAATTTATAGAATGATACAGAAATAAATAGAACAAGAACAGTTTATTTTTGACTTTCGAACGGAATTCATTTAAATCTTTAGTTTTTGAGAATTAGAACTTAGAAGTAAAAGTGTATCAAAACGTAAGAAATATAAAAATGGGTTTTAAAGATTTTGTAAAAGCTGTAAATTGCTCAAAAAATATGTGGAAAAATACAGTGAATACAGGAGTAAAAGTTGTAAATGGTAATTGAAAGTAAAACTTGCATGCGTTGAGAAATAGTGTTCGTTGTCAAGGCTAAATTTAGAAGTCAAATTGATTGAAGTTGTGTTTTACATTTTTTGTAGGATCATCTAATAAAACATTACATGTAAGTGCTGCACAAAAATATCCAACAGCTGCAGCATTACCAATACCAGTTAATATTGATCCAGCAGAGACGACTAGATTTTCTCCACAACGTTCTAGAGATATATCAGCTACAGCAATTTTGTCTCATCAATCGACACTATCGAAAACCAGCACAATCGATGTGACATTAGATAATTCGATGATAAAAAATGTGACATCAAACACATCAAATGATCCACATGTTGATTCATATGATTGTTTTGGTTCGGTTAGTTTAAATTCATCGATGCAAAGTAATGTACCAAGTCCTCTCGGTGGTTTACATAAATTCACACATTTAAATATGCCTGGTGGACAATGGAGTCAAGATAGTAAATTTATGTCACATAATTTACACAGTTCACATTATACGAATTTACGTCGTGAAGCTCGTGCTTCATGGTCTAATTATGATCAAGACGCTATCATTGAAAAAGGTATAGAAAAAATTAGAATAAATAATAATAAATCAAATGCTCGTTATTATCATTATAATCATATTATTGTTAATAAATTTCATTATCATAATGATTTTCAAAAATTTGTAAATTCATTCTTGCCTGTTAGTTATAATAGAATGCATAATAATACAATTAGCATTTTAAGATCGTTCTCAACACCTTATAAAAATGATAATAATCAAAAACAAGAATTAAAAGATACTTCTAATAAAAGTGAGTCTACTGATAATAAATTAACAAAAAAAGAACGACTTAAAAAAGCATTTAAAGAATATGGTGCTACTGTAATAGTATTTCATGTTGGAATTTCTTTAATATCACTTGGAATGTTTTATCTGCTTGTATCTAGGTATGTGAATGAGTTTTTCCTTTTTCTTTTTAATTCTTGTTCTATTTCCAATTCATACACCAAACACAAAAAAAAAAAAAAAATTGTTCATCGAAATCAGTACAAAACGCATTTTATAACAGCTCGAAATTTATTTTTCATTTTTATTTACAGCGGAGTAGATCTTGTACCAATTGTAGAAAAACTTGGTTTAAGTTCAACATCAGTGTTATCTAGTAAAACAGCAACTGGTGCTGGAACATTTGTCATCGCCTATGCTATACACAAAGTTTTTGCTCCAGTACGTATTAGTATAACATTAGGTGCAACACCATTTATTGTTAGGTATTTAAGACAAAAAGGCTTTTTGAAATCAACAAAAGCAAAAAACTAAATAAAAATCATTAATATTTGTTTCACATATTTTATACGTATGCCTTATTATATCTGTAAGTTTTAAGTTTTTTGCATGCAAATAAAAATCCAATAAATTTAATTTTTTTTTTCGTTTTTATTATAATATATATTATTTATAATAAGAAAACAAATGTTGATTTATAAGAAAAATCTACGTCTGCCTTCCAATGCATGTCGTTTATTTGTTATTATCCATGCATAATCACCACATTTACTATCGAATGTACCCTCTTGCAATGAACGCAATTTCAATGTAAATCTTGGTCCTAATTCTCTCAATTTAACCCGTGTACCATCCTTCGCAAATTCATAACGATGGTGACGGAAAAATATATAATCACGTTGATTATGAAATGTAACTGCTCGTCGTCCTTTAAATTCTGGATCATGATGAAATAGTGCGCCTAACATTCGTCCAATTGTTAAACCAAGTCGAGTTGTAAAATTTGTTAATATAACTTCAGGTCGATGTTTTGTTATTTCCTTGTGGTCACGTCTAATATCTGATGTTAATTTGACATTGCTAAGTTTAAAATGTGCCGTGGGGCCGTTTGGTAAATGTATAACTAACAATCCGTTCGGCTGTCGACGATCTTCATTGACAATGACCACATCTGTGAATTCTTTACGTTTAGCACTTTCAACAATTTTTTTAACTGATGATCTATTACGGATTTTAACCAATGAATTTGGTAATATTCGAGATAATTCTAAACCAAATTTACGTGTTTTTGTAACTGGATTATCAGCAAAAGTGATTAATACTTTTGGTGTATAGCGACGTTCAAAGTATTCGCTAAAATCATCAATTTCTAATTCTTTTCTTAGCTCTTCATTATCAGAATCTTCAATATTTGTTACTGTTGTTTGATCAGGCTCCCGTAATGATTCTATTGTGTGACCAGTAAATTTTGCTGGCCCTTCTTCACGTCTTCGTTTTTTACGCTCAGATTTTTGTTTTTTCTTTTTAGCTAGTTGCATTTTTTTATAAAGTGCATTTCGTTTATCTTTGTTCTTAATGATACTAATAGGATTTAAAACTGGTATTCGAACTTCATCTTTATTTTCATCAGAATCATCATTATTTGCATCTGAATCTTCAACACTTTCCTTTTCTTCCATATCTTCATCATCTGATTGATCATCATTCGTGTTTGCTGAATTTTGTGGTTTCTTGTCTTCAGTACTTTTAGATTTTTCTTTTTTATTATCAGATTTTATTTCTTCCGAACTATCAGAATCGAAATCACTACTACTATCACTATTATTCATTTTTACAATTTAATTATTGGATATATGTAGGTACATATATTAAAAGATCCACTCAAATTAAAAAATATCAACAGTTTAATATGTAATACAGTATGCACGTGTATTTAACTAGCTTTTTAACGTCAAAAATCAATAATCAAACCAATTTTTATTTTTTCGGCAAATCTTGTATTTTTATCTTATTTCTTCTTCTTCGTTTTTAATACACTACTTTAGAAATTCTGACAATATTGAAAAGCAATATTTATACGAGTTGATTTGGCACATTTGAGTTAATTTTAATGTTCAGTGGATTGATATTAAAATGTGGATATTGATTTACATCCGCGTTTGAAAAACCGTTACATTTATCGAAATTCTATACCTAAACTTTATTTTACATTATATTATATTAGTGTTTTTATTAATTAAAGAATTATCATTTTCTGATATTTTTCCGGTGTATAACATGCAACGAAATTATTTAAAAGAATTAATTTAAACATGAAATGATGATTCATTAAAATTATTATTATCAATATGTTCCGTAACTTACACTTCGTAATGTCTCATAATTAAGTAGCAAAATCGTATTTACATTAAAACGTATTTTTCAATAATAGCTTAAATAGATAATTAACTGTCTATTATGTAAAAAAATAAAAAAATATATATTATGCCGTATATGGCATGAGTTATAGTCGAACACTTTGCTATACATTCAAAAAAATATTTTATTCTGATGTCTTTTAATAAATTAAAATTTTATATAAAATTTTCTGTTCTTATATAATAGAATTGAAACAATTAAATGGACAAATTAATTGCATTATTCGAATGTTTGTATATACGTGAACGTCACCCTGCCTGAAGGAATATCAGTAGGAATATCTTAAAAAACAAACATCAGATATACAAGCATACATGTGTAAATTATGAATTAAATCACATCATTGAAATTTTTAGGAATTGTAGTTTTTTTTTTATATGTTTTATGCATACACAGGTGTATACTAAATTTTTTGCCGTTTTCCATTATTTAATAAAATATCATGTTAAATTACATACAAATGTACATACGTGTGTATTTTGAATCTTTAAAATTCCCACAAATCAATTATTTAACATTATTTGAGATCATCATCATCATAACAAAATACAATCAATTATTTTCTATTATTATGAGAATATACATTAAAAAAATAAGAAATAATTTCTTTGCAAATATAAACATACACATAGTTTTAAAAGCTTTTAGAAGTAAATCTTTATTTTAGTGAATCTTTTGGATCTATCAAGATAATTTTTTGTCCATGAAACTGAGAAACTTCATACATGTAAGCATATGTACACATGTGTATGTACAATATATTTTGCTAGTAATAATAGCAATTTTCACAAATATCTTTTTAATAAAATATACACATGTTTTTTTTTTTTTTTTTTTACTTTTTGCTGTATTTCCTATCAAATGAATTAAAACATTAAAATAAAATATATTACAGGTAATTTAAATTTTACTGATTCGTATATTTGTATAATAATTACAGCTAGTTAGTTAATCAGTTAAATTTTGTTATTCAAACTGTTTAAAAGTCTTTTTATTTTTTTATTATTTTTTTTGTAGTTTGAATTTTACGTAACAGTTTAAAAAAAAAAATGAAAAAATATTTTTTTATACTTTTTCTAGTGGTTTTAATAAAATCTACTAATGGTATACAATTTAAAAATTTTTTTAAAAAAAATGTTTTATTCAAATTTTGTACTTTGACTTTTTTTTTTTATTAAAGGAGATAACGATAAAATTGATTCAAAACTTGATTTTCAAGAATCAAAAGAAAATTCAAATAGAAATGATAGTAATATAAATCGTAATGTAAAATCATCATCACCAAAAATTCAAGGAGTTCGTGTTACTGTTGATACTGGAAATGTGAAAAAATCAAAAGGTATCTTATTTTTACCAATTTCATTTGGATTTCTTTTTTAATTAAATAGATTTAAACATTTTTAAATTAAAATTTTAGAAATAGATAGTAATGAAGGTATTGAAATTATTGATAATAAAAATACAAAAAAAATTGGCATTCACACGGATATAACGTTTGAAATAACTGATGATAAAGATAATAAAAATGTGACTACAAATTCTGAATCAGGTTTTTATATTCTGAAAAAACAATATGTTCATTCTAAAACAAATCAGGTTAATTAAATTAATTTTTTTTGTATTCTAGATAATGATGCTAGTGTGCCAGTTTTTAAAGGACGTGATCATACCTCAACAAGAAAACCATCAAGGAAACCATATGATCCAAGAGATCATCAATGGCCAGGACAATCACCAACATCATCTTCACCAAATCAACCACCATTTTATAACGGAAGATTCTATCCAAATTATAATCCAAGTAGAATTCCAGTGTACTCAGGAACTGGTGGTGTACGTGACGATGACATTTATCGCAGTATTGATAGTTGGTCAAATTTTGTTCCAATAACAAGTGTTTGGACAACCGAAAGAACATATTACCCTGTTGATTACAGAAGCTACTATCAAACTCATCAGTACAACAATAAAATTCAACACTATCAACCTTCATTATCGTCAGAGACTGATGGGCCTCAATGGAAGCCGTGTTATTGTCTTTCTGAAATGAATAATGGTTGGAAATTCAAACGTCATAGTATTCAAAGTTCAGCGAGTGCTATTAATGATAAATTGGAGAATCCATTTTCAAATCGTAAAAAAAGACACTTTTATTAGGTTGAAAATTTTATTATGAATTTTGTATTATAATAATTATATATTTTTTAATTAAATAATTATTAATTAAATTACAAGTTTTGATTAAAAATTTTGTTAAATACTATTATAAAATTTTTATTACGAAATAAAAAAAAAACTCGATTTTACACCTTTTTCTTAAATCGCTTATTAGTAAAGTTTCTACTTTAATCATTTTTCATTTCAGATATTTATGGATTTGGAACAGTGAAACAAAGCATTTGCAATCTCATACTTTTTTTGATTTTATGTAAAATTTCTTCAACTATTTTATTATCACTGTCTGATAATGTACCAATTGCATCTAGGGCTTCAACAAAAAATGATCTGAAATTAAATATAAATATAGGTTCAATATTTAGTTTAAAATTTAGTTTAATTTAGTTTTAGTAAAATCATTTTTTACTTTGCGGTTTCGTTGCTATACAATTTCAATACATCCCGTATTAAACGAATATCAATATTTGCTTGAATTGCACCGTGTTTATTAAATTTTTGAACACAACTCATTAATCTAGCCAATTCCTCAGCCACTGTTTGAACAATAGGTTCTAATATTGATCGTAATAATGCTGGACAAATTGTGTATATTTCTGAATAAACACCAACTAAATTATCACAACACTCATGTGCGTATGGTCGTAATTTATCATAATGTTTGACGGTGTCCCACTGAAATTTACCAATGTACATTGATGGTTCAATTGTACCAACTAATGGATCACTTTTATGTTCAACATACGCTTCTAATAAATTATTAAACAGTTGATTAGCAATTGAGCGTGATGATTCAATTGCTAATTTTGGTAAAGGGTAACCAAATCTACAAATTAAAGAGAAAACAAGAAGTATTTTTTAGTTATACTTTTTAAAATAACTTCATAACAGAGCTAGTTTACTTAACAAAAATCGTTCCAATATGATTGAAAAATGTTTGATTACAGTATGCACTATTTGCTAAACAACAAAGCATTCTTTGTTCCCATGTTGTTGCTGGACTCCAAATTTTATTTTCTGATATACTTATACGGCCACCACCTTGTTGAGATCCAGGAAATCCAATTAATTGTGATATTGTTGGAGTATGATTTTCATCATCTTGATTTTGTAATGCTAAATTTTCAATAACATTACAGAATACTTTTAACATATCTTGCACACGTTGTGATACTTCACGTTGTCCTTCGGAATGCGGTTCCAATAAATTTCCTTCCCTAAAATTAGTCATATTTTATGTTAAAAATACATTTTTCTACTAAATATAATACCTAATTTCTGGATTCATGCATGCATTCTGTCCTTCTTCTAAGGTTTCCTTAATAATTTCTTCAAGCAACGATGGTAATTGTGTTGCACCTGGAAATTCTTCGACGCATATTGTCCACGTCTCTTTTTCCTCTAATTTCTTAACACGATCAATTGAGCGTTTGAATATAATTGTGAAACAAAATAAACGTATTTCATCAATTAATTTCATGATTATATCTAGCGCTTCATTCGGTAGATCTAGACGTATTAAAGTCGCATATGCTATACGAATATAACGAAGACATTGTGGTACCCAGAGTAAAAATTGTTGAACAGCAGATGATGAACTACTGGGCCAAGTTAAAATTGTGCCACTAGAGTTATTACTTGTTTGTTGTTTCATTGATGTCTTCTGATCAGAAGTTAACGTGGCTGCTCTCAAATATGCACAGAATTTTTCAATACCATTCAAAATAATACGCTACGGACACAAACCAAAAATAATTACGATGGTTTCTAAAATTAATTATACAGAAAAAACTTACTTTAAAATCTCCTGGTTTTGGATCACCAACACCTCTTAGTTCTCCCGTGAAATATGATTGACCTAACCTCCATAAATCAGGTAGTTGACTTGATGCAATATCGCATATTTCTTCACAAAAAATTACACGATTTGGGGGTTGATTTGGATCTTTTGATTTTGGCTCTGAGAAAAAAATACAAAAAATTAGTACTTAAATTAAATGTTATTTGAGCGAACTAACTTTCTTGACTACTGTCTTTTGATGCGTACATATCGAAGGTTTGTTTAAATGCATCTTCAAGATATTTAGATCGTGCATTGATTGCGTCCCATGCTGGATCATCAATTTTTAATTTTTCTTCAACAGAAGTACCCATTTGTTGTGCCTATAAAAATAGAATTTGTAAAAGCCAATACGTATTAAATATTAACAAATATTTGTGTATGTATTTTACCTCTAAATTAATTAATGCTTTAATATATTTCTTTTGCTGATCAACACTTTGAGGCATTTTTATAACTTTCTCATGTAAATCTTTTCGAATATTCATTATACGAATATCAACTTCTTCTAAGACTTTTTTAAATATCTAGAAAAAAAAAATGAATATAAGCTTGTGACGAAAATTAAAAAAAAAACTTATTTTTAACTTACTGGAATTTCAGTTTTACCGAAAAGATTTTTAGCTCTTGCATAATCATTAACAACAATATCATATTCACCAGACTTTGCACTACGATCGACTGAATTTGGTAAACAGAATAGAAATCTGAAAATAAAATTTATTTATTTAAAATTAAATTGAATTTTTTAAGAGAATGTTCAGATTTACTTGTGTCTTGATAATGCAAACAATGCAGCCCTAGTAGAGTCAGCTTTCTCTCTGCGTTGTAGAATTTCATTGAAAATATTGTGATATTCACTAATTGCACCTAAAAATTAAAAAGAACTACAAATTAAGCGTCCTTAAAAAAAAAGAAACTAAAATCTTGTTTACTCACTTTGTATTGAATTCTCCAGCTGCTGTAGTGGCTCATTACCATACTTTTTCACATCATCTTGAAATTTTTCACGTATATTCATTAGAGTATCAATTTGATCAATAACTGAGCCAGCATTCGATTTCAAAAACGACAATTGTCCTTCCTTCTGACTTTCAACTTTTCTCTTTAAATACGCCAGACCAGCCTTTAAATCTTCGAATGATGTTGCGTGATGATTTTCAAGTAAAAACCAGCCTGGTGAAAAATTATCTTGTGATAAATCCCCACAACCATCTGGATAAATTTCGCGTAAATCTTCAGGGAATTTTTTTTCATTCCCTTCAATTGATAATCCTAAAGGATCTTCTTGTGTATAACCAGAAGTTGTTATTGTTCTACGACCCCATGCTGCTAATGTCTGTATTGGTGATTCTTCAATCCATACAGCACATTCTTTCATTGGACCGATTGTTTCATGATATGCACGAAATTGTACTGTTGATGTACCAATACCACCACTTAATGTTGTTACTATAATGTCACCTTTACCTTTAGCTGGCCCAGATCTAGCTATAATTTTGTTTGGTGATTTCCATTCAGCTGATAGTAAACAATCTGAACCACATATTGTTAATCCTGGAAATGTATTTAAAATTTTAGATATGACATTAAAATCTAGTTAAGAAAAAAAAACTACCAATAAGGTCTTGGGGACGAGTTCCAAGAAATTCTCCTCGAATTGTCACTCTAGTTCCAGGTGGTCCTTCTTTTGGTGATAAACCTGTTACAATTGGTGGAGGACCCATATTCTAAATTTTTGCTTAAAATTGGATTTATTGAAAGAGTTTTTCAATAAGCAAAATTTTTATACGATATTAAAATGTAAATTCTTAATACACACCCTATATTTTTGATATCAAAACATCAAACATAAAATAGTTTGACAAATAAGAAGAGCAAGAATTTAGTTCGATTCATAAATTCGTTTTGTTTTATTTCATAATCAAAAATGTTTCTAAACATCAATCAGCTGATTTAAAATTTTCTTCTTTTTACGAATATGTATTTGAAATAAATTACAAAAGGAAAAATATTTTTGACACTTCTTCTTTTGACAGCTGTAATATGTTTTCTTTTCAATTTTCATATGATTTCATTTATCACACACAAATGACGCAAACACAAAATTCTGTTGAGTAGCAAGACAAGGAGCCAAATTTGTAGTGCAAGATAATAATAATAAATAAATAAATAAAAGTCTGAAATGGATGACGTCGCGACACTTCGATCTGAAAACGCAAATTTGAGAAAAGTCCGGGAAAGATTACTATTATGGGATGTTAAAGATAATCCATTAGCACCATTAACGAATGAACAACAAGATGCTATAGATAATTTAATGCAAGCATTGAATGACACAACAATTGAGGTAAGTAGAATTTTTTCACATTTCTAATAAAAATCTAATATTAATTTATGAAATTTTATGATAGGAAACAGGCGATTCATTAATCACACCGTTGTCATCAGAACAACAGAAATCAAATGATGAAGAGATAATTTCATCAATACCAAGTGAATCATTGAAAGAATTATTGAAGCTGTCAAAAGAAAATAATAACGGCATAGAGACAACAACTGATTTTTTATTCTGGTATGATAAAGTCAATAATGAAATACATGATTATCAAAATGATAAATATAAGAAGTTTTTCACTGAATTAAAATGCCGTAAAGATGAATGTGATAAAATTTTAGAACGTACAAACATCGGTGTACAGAAATTAGACGATTTAAAATTTGAATATGAATTTGTATCAAATAAAACGAGTTCATTAAATACGGCCAGTGAAAAATTACTACGTGAACAATCTGATTTAAATTCAATATGTGTAGAAATTGGTAAAAGATTACGTTATTTCAAACAAGCTGAGCAATTATCCCAACGTTTACAAAGTCCAACGTTATCGGTATCAAGTGACAGCTTTAGAGAATTACTAAATGAAATTGATACATGCTTAGATTACTTAATGCAAAATGTAAGATTCATACACTTCAATTTTTAATTTTTCTTAAATTTTTATATGTGCTTATCTGTTTGTTTTGCAGTTGAAATTTAAAGAATCATCATCATACATAATAAAGTATAAGCATTGTTTGTCAAAAGCGATTACATTAATGCGTAATTATGTAACACAAATATTAAATCAAGCAACTGAACAGATTTTAGCACCACAAAAACCATCAATTGTTCAATGTAGGTTTTAGTAAATTCTCTCTTATATTTTTTTTACGTACGATTTATTTTTATGTTTGTTTTATGTATTTATGTTTTTATGTATTTCTGACATTTTTTTTAAATTTTAGCTGAAAAAACGGTATCTGAAGCAACATTTGCATTATATTACGGTAAGTTTCATTCGACTGCTGTTAAAGTGAAACGAATATCATCAATGATTGAAGAACGATGCAATAAAAATAATAGTCATAGCGATGGTAATATCAGTAGTACTAGTATTATTGAATATGAACAATTACTGTCTGAATTACATCAATGTTATTTACAACATCGTGCAAATGTTATGAGCCCAGCTGTAGATAATTCAATTAAAGATTTAAAATCAATTAATAAAGGTGATCATTGTACATTAATACGAAGTGCATGTGCTTTTCTCGTACATGTTTGTCAAGATGAATATAGATTATTTTATCAGTTTTTCTCGATGCCAACTGATCAATTAAGGTAACTATTTATTGTGTCATCTTAAAAAGAAAATATAATAAAATAATGAATTTATTTTTAGTTCTTATTTAGAAGGATTGTGCACAATACTCTATGATACATTACGACCATACATTATTCATATCAACCATTTAGAAACATTGGCTGAAATTTGTAGCATTTTAAGAATTGAAATGATCGAAGAACATGTTAATCAAAATCGTAAGTATTCTATTTGGATGAAATCAAATTTGTATTATTAATACTTTGACATTTTGTAAAATTAATTTTAGCTGAATCTTTAGAAGCCTTTGGTCGAATTGTTAATCAATTATTACAAGATGTTCAAGAAAGATTAGTATTTCGTGCTCATTTATATTTACAATCAGATATTTTAAATTATAATCCATCAGTTGGTGATTTGGCATATCCAGAAAAATTAGAAATGATGGAGGTAAACAATTATTTTACATTTTATTTTTTAAAAATCTAATTATTATATAAAATTTTCTTCACTGACAGAGTATTGCGTTATCATTACAAGAACCTCAAATGCTTAAAAGATCTGATTCAAAATCTTCAATTATATCATCAGCATCAAGTGCAATTCATGAAACAGAGTCTATAGATTCAGCAGCGACATATCGTGGACGATCTATGAGTAAGATTGTGAATTAAAATTACAATTTTTGAACCAAAGTTAGTGTAACGAAAACTTTAAATTTAAAATAATTTAAGATTCTCCAGCCGACTTACATGGTATGTGGTACCCAACTGTACGACGTACACTCGTTTGTTTATCTCGTCTTTATAGATGTGTCGATAGACCAATATTTCAAGGCTTATCTCAAGAAGCACTAAAATATTGTATTCAAAGTGTCTCAGATGCTGCCAATCGAATATCCTCTACAAAAGTAAGTAACTAGAGAAAAATGATGTGTTGAGTTTTCCTCTAATCTAATTTCATTTTTAGAGCACAATTGATGGTGAACTCTTTGAAATTAAACATTTACTGATACTACGTGAACAAATTGCTCCATTTCGTGTTGATTTTACTATTAAAGAAACATCATTAGATTTTAGTAAAGTTAAAACAGCAGCATTTGGTTTAATACAAAAAAGGAAGCAATTATTTTCGCTTGGATCAAATAATGCTTTGTTAGAATTTCTGTTAGAAGGCACACCAGAAGTAAAAGAAAATGTAATTGATTCACGTAAGGACGTTGATCGTCAATTAAAAATGATATGTGAAAAATTTATACGTGATTCAGTTCAATTACTAATTGGACCAATATTAAAATTTATTGAAAAAGCCCAAAATTTATTAACAATAGCAGAAAATAGTACACAAAATGAAAATAATAAAATCAACTATGCACTAAGACAAAGTTCATGGGCAAGTCCACAACAAATAAGTGGTTATATACAAGAATCACAAAGAAATATTAAAAATAAGTTATCTGGATTACAAAGATCAATGCAATTATATTTAAGTAATAGAGATACTGAGTTCATTATTTTTAGACCAATCAGAGTAAGTAATGTGTTTATTTTTTTCTGTCTTGTATAATAACTTATTTTGATTTTCTGGTGATGACTTTTTCTTTTTTTAAGAATAACATCATAAGTGCTTTCGTGAAATTGGAACAATTATTAACAACGAACGGTTATACTAAAGATGATTTAATTATAGCTGGTTGTCCATCTGCTGAACAGGTTTCAGTTCTCTTATCAAGTGCTAGTATGATGGCGTCAACAACAGAATCGGTGTCTGCTTCAACAATTGCATCAAGAAAATTAAGTACGTCCTCAACAGAAGGTGCAACTAATTTACATGAGAAAAGAGCAAGTATGGACAAAAAAGTTAGCTTTGAAGAAGCGCCACTGTCAGAATCAAAAGAAGAAGAGCAGGATAATAAAATTGTGATGTAAAGTATTTATATTGTTCAAGTGTATGCAATTTAAGAGATGCAATCTGAAAGAAAAATACGTTTTGTTTCAAGTATTTGTTAGATAATCTTATATAAAAGTATATGTACGTTTCATATAATAAAAAATTATTTTAAATAAAAATTTCTTTTCAAAATTAATTCTTATTTTTTTTCTTTTATAGAATAAAATTAGATTTTGGTGACTATTTTTCTGATTTATTATTTTATTAATTTTCGGTTTATTAAATTCTAATTATGATTCTAACTGGTCAGGGAAAATACAGGGAAATGATTATTAAAAAAATAAAAATAAAAAAATAAAACTAAACATATTAAAAATCTAAAATATTTTATTTTATTATTTTTTTTTCGTTTTTTCAAGTTAAAATTTACACAAAAAATCTTGTTATTTCTAATTTTTATCTAGGTTTTCTTTCTTCGTATTTTTAAAAATTTTATTTTTTAGAGACCCCTAATGAAACGAACAACTATGAAATGACCTTTTGTTAACCTACATACATACTTGAAAATTTATTTATTTTAAATTATTTCTATCTCTTTGTTTTGTACAATTCTTATAAGATGAAAAATTTTTTTAACATTAAAAATTTTCATTTTTGTATTTTGTTATTGTTTTTTCTTTTCATACTTAAAATAATTTTTTTCTAATTTGTATTAAAAAATTTATTTCTAAAATGAATCTAAAACTTTATTTAAAGAAGAAAGTGAAATTTTAGATAGAATAAATTTTATCATAAATACATATGTTGAAGTTTGCTTTGAAAAACTGTTAATAGATTTGTACACGACAAAATTTTGTAGGTAAGCATTTTTTTTGGACCGTTAGATGAATTGAAATTTTTTTTTACAATTTTTTGAGATAACCTTTTTTTTTTTTGTTTTGTTAAATAATAAAAACAACGAAGACAAAATATGCGACAGTCTTTAATGTCTTATTTTAATTACTTAAATATATAAGTATTATCTAAGATTTAAAAAAATATTTATGATAGCATAATGTAGACCAAAGATATTAAAAAATGCTGTGATTTAAATATTGCACTTGTGCATTAATTTAATTTCATTAAAATTTCAAAATGAATTTTTTTTAAATTTCTAGCTAATTAAATCTTATAATTAAATTTTGTTGATAAGAAACTAACTTTTACCAAACTTGTAAGGAGTAGCTCAATGAATATAACGTAATAAGCTAACTTCAACATTTCAATGCAATACATTACATATATATGTGTACGTATGTATATTTAAATAAAAATACGTATATGTATGTATTTTATATTGCATGTCATTTTTTGAAATAAATGAAATTTAAACTATTTTGTTAGTAAAGAACGTTAAAAAAGAAAGTTATTACAATAATGAACAATGAAAAAAATAATAATTATAATAGAAATAATAAAACACAGACTAATAAAGTACTTAATAAATGCCTAAAACTTAAATATGAGATATTAATTTTAATAATAATGATAATAATAAAAAATTAATTTAAGAAGACGCATATTGTTCTACCTATAATATGCTAAATAATGTGAGGAATGAAAGATTTATTATGAAAGTTGTAAAAAAGAGACATTACAAATTACAAATATGTGAAATATTATAAAATATCATATATAAATAATTAAATTTTTACATATATTATGAGATAAACTGTATGTGTGTAATGCGCAAAAAAATTCTTGTAAAATATATGACTTGACAAATAAATCTATTTATTAACTGTTGTTTGGTAAAGTGATTGATAAGATTAAGAAAACGCAAACTATTTTTTTATGTGTTTGTTTTTCAAATGCGTTCTGTCTCTTTAAAATCTTAGCTGTACATTTGTTATTATAATATTTATATCATTTAATTAACATTAATTTGTATGTGTGTCTGCGTGTACTTTTTCTAAATTTTTAAATATGTAAAAGAACACTTTATCTATTATATACTAGAACTATGCTCACCAACTGATGTCAGCTCAATTAAAGGTGGTGGTTGTGTTGGTGATGGAGAACATTGTTGTGTCGTAATTATTTCCTCTTCACTAAATATTTGTGTTGAAAATGTATTTGAATTGCTAACAATTATTGGTGACAGCGTTATTGTGTTTGTCGTTAAGTGTGGGGGTCCACCAGGTGATAACGCTGTAATCGCTGTGGGACGCATAGAAGTTGTCGTACCCGTTACAATAGTTTGATGATGATGATGATGTTGTTGTTGACGATGTTGTTGCTGCTGTTGTTGTTGCTGATGATGATGATGAAGACGATGATTTGGTGGTGATATTGAGACCGGCTCTTGTTTTTGTAATATAATTTGTGGTAATGTTGTACTTATCTCTGGAATTTGATGTGAATTATTTCGTGTTGTATGAAGTTGTGAATGGTGAGATCCAATCGAATGATTTGACATTGTTACACCTTGTGGTGGTGAAGTAAAAACGTTGACAACTATAAAAAAATTTTTTATTGTATTGAAATTTCGATAGAAAATAAAAAACATACAACATACCTTGAAAATTACCTTCTGGAGAACTAATAAGTAAAGATTCTCTAGTAACATTCTCAATTGTTAATGGTTGTCTTATTTGATGAGTATTACTGTCAAATGTTGTATTCATGTTTGTTATTGATTTCGTTGGAGTTAAACGTGAATGTGCACCAAATTCTTCGAGAGGAATCTCTACACAGTTCGTTCTGTTGCTCATACTGTTATTGCTATTATTATTATTAGTGGAACTTAACGTTGATGTTAAATTTGGTGCGCTATCATCAGCTACTTGAATTTCATAGCATGCTAATTCTGGTATATGTGGACGTATTTTACCACCATCGGGTCTATGAGGATTACGACATCCACGACATTTACAATCGATACATGATTTTTGATCAACGTAACAAGGACACCTTTGCCCACAACATGTTAACTTTCCAGGTGTTGCAGTTGCATTACCACAACGACATCCACGTCGTTTTGAAATTGGTTTTGGTCGTATTAGTTGTTGAAATTTCTACAAAATAAAATGATAAAAATTTATTCAATTATTATTGTCGATTGATGCATTTTAAAATATATTTTACTCTATTGTTAAAGTCATCATCTCCATTTGTTTTTCTTTTAATTGTAATTTTGTTTCCAATACCAGTATACAGTACTGAATACATAGCTGAACCATTCGATACAGTCTTAATTGGTGGTAAATGATTTATTTGTGTTGGTTTCTGTTGATGATCATTGACTGAAGAGGATGTTGATGATGATGTTGATGATAATATCACATTATTCAAATTATTATTTGTTGTCGTTTGTTGTTGATGTTGAATTTGAAACTGTTGTTGTTGTTGGTGCTGTTGCTGTTGTTGGTGCTGTTGCTGCTGTTGATTTTGTGTACACGACAATGATGACGATGACGATGACAGTGAATTCACATTATTTATATTATTTGGTGGTGGACATGGATTAAATACACATGGTAATATTGAATATGCACTTTTTGTTAAACCAGAATTTGCTTTAAATTTATCTTGAAATTTAGCTCCTTCTTCAATAAATTCAACAAGACTAACACATGGCACCGTTGTACCATTATTTAATACACCAGATGCTTTCGTTTGTTTACATATCATATTATATATTGGTGTACTAATAATATGCTCACATAAACTTTTGTAACACTGTAATAATATTCTTAATGTCATATTTTCTTCATATTTGTCATAATCTTTACACCAGTTACAAGCTGGTTTTAAATTTTTTCTACCTCTGATACACATTTTACATACATGATGTTGACAATGACCATCAGTTGGTGTTTGTGGTTCAATTAATAAATTACCACATACTGTACATGATAATGATTGCCTTAAATACGGTACAAGACGATATAAGTCCATCCAATTTTGATCAGTTGTATAATCACTTTGAAACACCAAACGTGATGTTGATACATACAAACTTGTAGCGTTCATTTCAATTTCAATTTAATATTTTATAAAAAATATTTTCAACATACAAAAACAAAAAAAAAAAAAAAAAATAAAATAAACCCAATACAAAAAGATGTATTAAAATTTCTTAAAATATTTTATATGACAGTACAGTACAGATGAAGACGGGATGATCGTGATTTTTTATTATTGTTTTAATTTTTTCTTGTGTTTGCGTTTACAAATTATGAAGACAACAAAACACTCACATTTTTGTTTTTAGTTTTTTGTCTTTACATTTTGTTCTTCAAGTTCAGTCAATGACCCGTATTTATGACCCAAGAGCAAAAAAAAAATTTTATCTCACATAATAAATATTTACTGAATACAAGTTGGAATTTGGAATAAAAGAAGCCGCACAAATTAGTTTTTTATTTTTTTTACTTGTTTTTTTCTATATTTTTCAATATGTATCTAAAAAAAAAAAAATTTGTTTTGTAAAAATTTTAGAAATAAAAAATTAAAATATTAAAATTTTCTTTGGTTTTTGTTTTTTAATAAGATGTATCAATGTTGATCCCTTTTTAAATATTTGCACTATATAAAACACGTTTTATTTTGATTGAGATTTAATTTATAAATAAATAAATTGCTTTATGAAAATAACAAAATTTTCTAATTGTAACAAACCAAAAAAAAAACATCCATCAAAAATATAATGATGAATTTTTTTATGAATTTCTTTTCACACTTATTTTATTTTATGAAATAATTGAATTTAATAAAATATTATTTATAATTTAATGTTTGTGTACAATTTTACAGACATGTAAATAAAAAAAAAAATAAATAAATAAATATAAGAATCCTTCCGATATTTACTTCTCAATCAAAACAACGTAATTCTACGATTTTGACATTCTTTATTAAATATGACATTTAGCTTTCGGCATTTGTACTCAAATGAAGTTAGTATCGAGTTAGATTTGTGCGTGGTTTTTGTTTTTTTAATTTTGTTGATAAACATTATGTGGTGAATTAATTTTTTGCAAAAATCGTTAAAAACAAAAAAACAACAGTTTATGTATGGTGGGTAGAAATCGGAAGATAAAACAAAAAATAAAATAAGTAGAATGGGATTCCCCAAATCTGAAAATAAAATTGAAAACCGTTAAAAAAAAATTATTTAAATTCCGTTAGAATCAGGATGTTTCAATACAAAATTTATTTCCCAAATGTTTTTCCTTTTTATCACAGTAGACATCGAAAAATTATTTTTTGACATAAAATGTCTTTTGTCGAAATATTTCTTATAAAATATACATAAATATGTACATACATACATATCATAACTTTTCCACATTAAATTTAATAAAATGTTAATTTTGTTATTTATATAAATATACATACGTTTAATAGATTTTTATAAGTTACATAAAATATAATATTTTTTTTTTATATATTTGCTTTTGGACTAAATAACGTATTTTCAAAATATCAGGAATTCAAATAACATGAATCAAGAAATTTCCGTTAAAGACTTCAACTAAATATGTAAGTAAGAGGATTCTTTTATATTTTTGTTAATTTTATATCACATAAATTTTGTGCATAAATAAATGTACATATGTAGGTGTGTAATGTATGCAATTTATTTATTTTTTTCAAATTAACAATTATAATGTACACATACATATGCACTTATGTATATAAAGGCAGAGAAGCTATGTCATATACATATGATATAGGATCTCTGATACAAGTCAGTAAAATCATATCATGAAGCCATGAAGGATATACTACATCATTTCTGGTTTTCAATGTACCTATCTATTAATTTTGTTTTATTTAAAATAAACTGGCATTTAATATTTAAAAATCATGAAAATTACAATTGACTATTTTCATACATACATATATATGTATATGTACATAAGTAGTGTTGATAATATCATTAATTAGTAGTAGTTTACTGACCAAATTGAATAAACGATTTTTCAATTTTAATGAATGGATAAAGTAAGTTAATTTTCATGAACAATATGTCCATATAATATGTGCAACAGTTTATTTTATAGGAACGACCCCGTAAACTTTATTACATGCATTATATATTGTAAAAATAGATAATACATGTACACTATATAAATGATATATGTATGTACGATCATTTGCAGAACTAAATTGTATACAAATAAAAATATACTGTATGTAAATCTACAGATGATATTGAAATTTATATTCAAATTCAAACAGTTTACAAAAATTTTTGAATCCTCTTTTAATTTTAATGATAAAGAATTTTCTTTTTCGAATATATACTGATCGAGAAAAAATTCGTGGCGCCGTGATTCAGTATTATGTACATATGTATGTACATGTTCTATATATTTTACCTATTTTTATCTTTTCATATTTAAACTATTAAAACGAAGGAAAAATTTTTTTATGTGAAAAATCTTTTAGTTAGTGTTTCGTTCTCGTCGAGGTTTGTTCTCGGGCCGAGGATAAAAAATTTTCTTTATGTATTTTTGATATAAAATAAACTTAAAAGAAAAGTAAAGATATTAATAATATTTGAATATATATAACGTGTGTATAAATCCTATTTATATAGTGTGAATTATTTATATAGTGAAAAAAGAATAAAAATCCTATAATCATCTATTAGACAAAAAGTGAACAATTTATTTTAGGTGAGACTTTTTTTTTTTTAAATATGAAAATTTATTATTTTTATAAAAAAAATTTTTTTTGTTTAAATTTATCCAAAATTGGAATTACGTAACCGGCATAAATCAGATATAAATAGACAAATTTGAAATTGAAGAGAAAAAAAAAGAAAATAAAAAAAAAAATACTTTGTTGGATTTATAATTTTTTCCGAGGGTTTAAATTATAAAGCTAAAAATCGTTTTTTATCAATTAAATAAAATTTAATAACTTTTTTAATATAAATCGAAAATATATAAAGAATTTCTTTAAAATTATTTCATTTATTATTTAAGAAAAATGAAAATTTTCTTTTACTAATCATTTTTCTCTTTCATTCAAACTGAGTTCATGTCTATTTTTGAAGCAAAAATTTTATATAAAATTTTGTATGTGTTCATGGTGGAAAATTCGAATCTTCATACGTATGCATGTGTACATGCTTACACATTAAGAAAAGCGCATTAATTGTGAATATGTAGAATTACATTACTGTACATACATAAACTAATTGTAGAGTTTTCTTTACATATCCACAAGAAAACTCTGTTCTTACACATGTATAATTCTACATAGTTTAGAGAGTAAAACAGTATTGTATCTCTAAAATAAAGAAAAATGAAAATCATTTAAATTGCATATAGAAATGCAATGTAGCCATGTCGTTTGATGTCGTATAATGGTGTCATAATAAAATTATTAAATTTTTTTTTTAAGTTTTTAAAAAAGAAAAAAAAATCTTAAGAAATTGAATAATATCTATTAATTTTCATTTAGTTTTCGTTCATGGCATGCCATGTACACTAATGCATAAAAAATTTCGTTGTATCTGTACGTTTATTTATAATAAAAATAAACTGTACCATAAGATTAACAATTTTCCACATTTTCTACTTTTTAATCGACTTGTTTTTTTTTTTTTTCTAGGCTATTTTTAATTTTGTATCCAGAACGTAAAGACATATTTTGGAATTTTTCTTATGTACTTGTTTGCCTTTTGTGTAAATTTTTCTTTTTGTTTTTGTATGATTCATCAAATGTGATCTTAGACAAAGTAAAAGTCATTTCGTTTTTCTTTTATTTTTTTTTTATTTTTTTGATTTTTTTTAGAAAAATAATGAAATTAAATTATTTGAAATCTAAATATAGGTTTTAGACAATTTTCATGAAAATTTCTTCTTTATATGTTTTTCTCATTTAAATTTAATATTAAAATTAATTAGTTCTGGTTATTGAATAGAAAGTGTCTATGTAGAATAAGATGATATGAAAGTTTAAGGTTATTGGCCATGATTTTCGTTTTTTTTTCATCTATACACTATCTATATTATTTTCCGTATAAAATCTTTTAACATTTTTGTCTAGAATTTTCATTATTAATATACATATGTACATACGTAGGTGGAAAAATTTTGTATTTTTTATTTATGTATCATTTTATTTTGCACCCTATGTAAATTTTGCAAAAACAGATTTTATTTTTATTTTCATTTTAATTTATTATTTTATTTAAATTTTTCTTATTTTTATCACTTATATGTATTTTTATTTAAAAAAAATTAAATGTGTGGGTATTTAATAACAAAACAAATGTTTTCTTTAAACTATGAATTTCGCAGTTATATATATACTCGTATATACATAGAATATACGTAGGTACGTACATTAACATTACGATAATAAAGTTATTTTCCGATTTTTTTTACATTGTTTATAAAATTTGTGGATAACTCATTCATACGTTTAAAAGCACAAATCGTATACATACATATGTACATATATTTGTAATGTAATTGAAAATAAATTCAGACAAATTTTAACTTAAAAAATTAAAAAAAAAAAATTAATGCAAATAATTAAAATGAGTCTTATAAAAATGTTGCAAATATTTATGTAGGAATTTTAAATTTCCAACTTAAACAAGATCAAATAACATTTTAAGACGTAAAAATAGGGTCGTTTTTATTTTTATTTTTCTTTAGAGTTGATACATATGTATGTATATCTGATATCCTCATAACTTTTTAAAAACCATTTTCATTAAGTACCCTAATTTAGACAGAATTCTATGAATTCAAAATTTAAAATTTTTTTTAAAATTGAAATTGTTAAATTCGTTAATAGTATTTAACGATTTTTGTTGAAATATTTATGTACATTTATTTTAAAGTGCAGAAACAAATTAAAAATAATTTCAATTCACTTAAAAAAAAAAAACCTAAATAGGAAATTAACGACAAGCTCTCCCCATACTTAAAATATTTTTGAAGGTGTGAAAAAGTATTAAAAAGGAAACTGAATGTGAAAAGATCTATATCTTTATAGTAACGAAAAATAAATAATCGTTATTTGGTCGCCATTTAAACGGTCTATTTATGTGGAATGATATATGTATACATGTATGTACATCGTAGCATCGTAGCAAAAATAGTAGCAATGAAAATATTCAGGAAATAAATATTATTGTTAAAACGAAATCCTGTTACCTTATCCAAATTTTAAAGTAAATAACGACTGATGATGATATTCAATTAATTCACTAAATTTAAAGTTGATATATAATTGATTGTATGAAATTTTTAAACAAATATTTAAACTTCTTTTGAAATTTTTTTTTTAATTTGATATTTTTTGTTTTTTTTTTTGATCAATAAAATTAAAATTAAAAAATTTTTTATCAAAAAGCAATTAATCATAATAGATAAATTCACACAAATTATGGATATTTTTCAAGTTCGTTTAATTTAAAATAGCTTGAAATTTTTGCATGAACAATATATTAAAATGTAGATGATGTAAATTTATGATAGAACACCTACATATGTACATTAATATATAATTTTAATTACTATATGATATTATAAGAATTTAATCAGACATTTTTAAGTGTTCATCTCATTCATCTTTATATATACTCACAATTGTTTTGTGCATATGTATACATAAACATACACAATATCAAATAAAAAAATTAAACCCCTGCCTACGTAAAAATTTCCTTCTTTAATAGATATCAATTATAGACATTTTTATAAAATTTTCAATATCATCGTCGTCATTGCTATTGATTGTACATGTAGTTTGTATAAGAAAAGTGTTTTCATTTTTCAAATGTGCACAACATGCATACTATGTATATAGTTATTATATGTATACATAACTACTTAAATTTCTGTTATAAAAAAGAACGAATAAAACAAATGAAAATTATATGAAAAACAAAAAAATGTTTTCCTTTTGATTCCCATATTGTATTCATCTAAAAATAAATATGAAATTTAAACATTTTATTTATATATGCAAAGATATTAATAGAAATGACATGCTTTCGATATTTTTATTTGAATTATTGAAGAAAATTATTTCCAAATGCCATATGAATATCAAGTGAAAATTATTGTACATTAAGTAATCTATACATGTTACCCATATGTAAAGCATAAGTTTATAGAAATTAAAATGATAAAAAAAAAAAAAATAAAAAATAAAATAAAAATGAAGCCGGTGATTAAACGTAAAATGATATAAAAAACGTTATTTTCTCAAGGAGATCCAATTTAAATTTTATGAAAAAAAATTATTAACATTTACGAGTATTGCATCGCTTACATTATATAGCATAACATAGCGTTATACTTAGTTTTTTTTTTACATTCAATCATTTTTGTAAATATTTCTAAAAATGAAAAAAAATCACAAAATATTTTAATATCTTACGAAAAAATTGAATTTTTATTTTTCTAATTTCTAAGAGCATTTACGTTAAAACATTTATATATGTATGTAAATTTCATTGAAATGTATGTAATGTATTAAAAATACATTGCAGGATCATGTTATTATTTATTGTGATGAACAAAACAATTTATTTAGAATCAGAATGAAATCATATTAAAAAAGCAAAATAATAACGACAAAAAAAAAAAAACAAAGAACAAAAAATTGGATCATCGCCCATTTACCAAAATATTAAATAAATTATGACAACAATTTAAATTTTTTTTGTAAATTTAAATGTAAAATCATCATAGTTGTAATACAAATTTGTGTATATTTACACTGTATACAAAATAATATAATTACGAACACAGAAAATAAAACAAAAGTATATCAATGAAAATTATTTAATTAGTTAGTTCAATGGCCAAATGGTCACATACATATGTATGTATATATCATATATGCATCAAATTGAAGCTTTATTAAATGTTATGCATATGAATGATATTTTTAATTGACTGTTGTAGCTGCATGTAATTACATCATTCATTATTTTAATAATAATATTACTTAATATTAATATTTTGTATGAATAATTAAATTTAGTTTTGCTCATATTGTTTTATTTATTCTTTTTGTATTATTTATTATTATTTCAGTTGTGTTCGGCAATGTTTAATTCGTCTATATCGTTAAGAAATATTTCATAAAGTGTGTGCATTTCCTTATCATATATCATTAATAATTCGAGATGTCTGGACAAGTACCATCATCAAATCAACAGGGACGTACAGGAAATTGGAATCGTGGTCCGCCTTCTCCTATACATTATCGTCCACCTTCACCATGGGCACCGTCGCCACCACCAATAATATCAGGTCCACGTAGACCTTCTTTGAATTCACCAGCACCGGGTCAAATGATGGGCTCACCGATGAGCCCAATCGTTAATTCGCATCATCAACCGCGTTCAATGTCACCGCTCCCGCCTGGCGGTAGTACATCGAATTTACGTGGTACTCGTGGTCCAACCGTAAGTCATCCAAGACCTCGATGGTCTGGTGGTTCTAATAATGTGTCTAATCATTATCAGCCGCCACAGCCACAACAATACGGTGGAGGAAGAACATCACAATCACCTCATTTTATGGTCTGCCCATCGCCTCCAACCATAGGAGGAGTTAATGGTCCTAGACCTTATCATCCTATTCATTCATATAGTCCAGGACCTGGTCCTAAAAGTTCATTTCAATTATCACCTACACCATCGCCTATTGTATGTCAAACACCTCCAGAATATTTGTATAGTAGTGCCCCATACGAACAACCTTCGAGACAGCAACAATACGAATATGTTGGAGTTCCATTGGAGCCTCCACAACCAAAATCTTATATAATATACGATGACGAAGACGATCAAGGACCGACAACAGCAGAGATTATTGCAAATCAATCACAAGATTATATTGATGAAAAATTAGCCGAATATCAATTGACAATTCTGGCATTACAAGGTAAGTTCTAATTTTATATACTTAAAAATTAATTATTAAGAATTTTATTAGTCAGAAAACATACATGTAATATGTGCAACCTTAGTTTAACAGGACGTAAAGTAAAACGTTCTGTTTTTGTTTTTTGTATTGTATAGTATATACTATACATATTAAACATATGATCGTTATACTTTTGCGAAATACATATATTTTAAAAAAGATCGTTTAAGGTCAATATCTTTCCGGCAACATGTATTCATATCATATACATCAAAGTAATTTCAGTACTTTTAAAGTGTTAGCAGTTATTTTTTAAGTTTTTCATGAATTTCTAAAATGAAATTGTGTTACAATCTAAATCCGTTCTAATACACAAATACTTTTTAAAAGAAAAAATAAAAGAAAATGTTAATCTATTAATTTTATCACATATTTTTTTTATTTTGCTGAAAATGCCAACAAACAAGTGAAAACAGTATTTTATTGTCTGGCGCCAAAGATTTACTATATATTTTCCGTTTGATTTTTTTTTTATTTGAAAACTTTGTAAATGGCTCAATTAAATTGAACCTGAATTTATTATAATGTAATAATAGCAAATTTTACTTTAATTCAATTGACTATAAAATTTATATGTATGACAGAACAGAGTACAGAATAAACATAAATTCGATCATGGTCGAATATGATCATTATATCACATAAATAACTTAGTTGTTTTTTATAATTTTTTTTTTTTTTTTTGTTAATAAAATGACGTCATTTGGAAACTAAAACTGATCAGTTAAATACGTTATTTTTTATTTTTTTAAATAAAATGTGAATATATCTCTTAATGCTTTAGAAATATTTGCAAATTTCGAAATGAATAAAATTATTATTAAAAACAGAATAAATATGTACATATGTACATATAAAAGTGATTAGATCACTTGATTATTTTTAGTTGATTTTCCTTTTTATGTAATTTATTTTATTACAAATATATAATTACGATGAAATCAGACAATGTTAATTTGTACTATATGCATATATGTATATGTACGTATGTATATATATATACATGTATATGATACAAACTTAATATTTAAATACCTCGATGATTATATTATATACAATGACATGGGTTTTATTCAGTTACAATTGTTAATTTAATTTGTGTATTTTATAAATTTTATAATTTTTCAATATAATGTTAATTATCACCTAATTTGTAAACAATTGTTTTATAATTATTGATGTTTATTAGAAAATTAAGTGGAAATTTATATTTTTTCAAAATTTTAATATAATTTATATAAATCGAATTAATTTAAGAATTTTCAAGTAAAAAAAGCAAAAAAAATCGAATTCAATATACATACATGAATATTTTTATTAGTATGTATAGATATTAAGTTCTATGCCAAGTATCTTCATTTAACATCAAAATTTTTCATAGTATTCTTTCTTTTATTTCGATTGTATTAAATATTTCGGTGCAAAATAAATATTTAACAGATTTTACAAAAAGATTCTAATTTTTAGTGAGAAATCACTCTCGTCACATTGAATAATAGAACATATAAACGACAGGTGATTGATGTGATGATGACGTTATTATTATTGTTATTTACTTTTTTTTTTTTTGTAAACACTAATAGATCCTAAAATGTATGTATTACAAGTATTATGTACTATTATTAACGCACATAATACACATTTTAGTTGATGTTGATATTTTGACAATTATACACTGTAAATTTGTAATTTGAAATTACACATAAATTTTGTAAATATGCATTAACCACAATTAATACCTACCCGCACCATACCATAAGAAAAAAAGATAAAAATATAAGGAACATACAAAAATAAAAAAAATACAAATTGGCATTTAGCCCAATAACATTATATGTAAGTGTATTCAAATTAGTCAGATGTTTATAAATTTTAATTAATAGTGTTGTTGATCGTTTTAAATCAATCACATATAAATATTTTATACATATATGTATGTATATGTATGTTTAAACAAGCATTCATATTTAATTTTATATCTGTGTTTGTTTACTTATATACATATATGTACGTATGTATATGTATAGGTATATGGATGTTCAAATATCCATTTGTTAATGTTTTTTACACAAACATACATATATAAATACAAATATGCAAGAGAAGGATTTATAAATCAATTATTGGTTTTGTTAAAAGACGTATAAAATGTACATACGTGTATAAATTCTTAAAATTTATTACAAACATACATACATATGTATTACAAAATATAAAAAATTACATAATTTCCTCAAAATTTATTTTTATTCATTTAATCGAAATTTATTTCAAAATAATATGTATTATCACTACATTAACTGGATGATACTGTACTGCATACATACGTATATACATACTTATAACGTAATAATAAAGTAAATACACCTATAAAGTAATTGTTTACATAAAAGTTAAATTTTTTCATTAATGAATATATGGAAGTATAATGACAAAAATTACACATGCATGAAATTCGTTTTTAAAACATAAATTTAAATAAAAACTAGTTATAGAAAAATATTTAAATTTTTATTTTATATACATTCTAGATTCTATATATTACCATGTAAATTTAAAAATTACAACAAGAGCCATTCATGAGATCGTAAAACAGACTTT
Source organism: Anthrax anthrax (assembly GCA_963971155.1). Taxonomy (NCBI): domain Eukaryota; kingdom Metazoa; phylum Arthropoda; class Insecta; order Diptera; family Bombyliidae; genus Anthrax; species Anthrax anthrax. Next base: position 21,582,283 of record OZ020119.1, read on the forward strand.
TATGTTTTAGAAAAAATTGAATACGACTTTATATGCTAATAGTTTTTTGACTTAGGTCAAGTTAAATTTTAAAAATTTTTAAAAATTTTAAAATTTTTACATGGGCGGATACCGTTTTTCTTTAAATGGAATACGAAAATTGTTTACATTATACTTCAGCATAATCAAAAATATTTTTCACTTTTAATGTTTCACTTTTACAATTTTATTTTATTCATAATAATTTCTATGATTTAATAGAAAAATTATATAAATATTATGTGTAATTTCTTAGAAGATTCGTTATCTTGATGGTAAATTGTTTTTTATCTTATCTTAAAATATTATAGGAATGCAATTATACATGTACATACATATTATATGTACTAGGTGTGTACAAAAAAATAATTCTTATCTCATCTTTATTTATTTGTTGTTTTATCTTTTTTTTTTTTTTTAAATAAGTTAAAAAGTAAAACATTATTAGATTTTTTTTTTTAATTTGGTCTAATAAAAATTTTTAAGATAATCTTAATTTTGGTTTTAGATTAATTTTATAAAGAAAAATTTTATACATTACGTATTTTACATAATTCACATTATTTTATTAACATGATTTGATATAATCGTTTTTAATTTGATATAATAAACATTTTTTTTTTGACTGAAATTATTTTGTAATAACGAATACGATTAAAAAAGGAAAATAATATTAATAAAAGGAAATTAAATAAAATTCAATAAAATTTCAGTTCATTTTGATACACAAACTTTTGTCTTTATTTTGTAGCGTAACATGAGCAAAGAAAATGAAAAATTCGAATGTTTTTTTATATTATTGAAAATTTTTCGAATTTATTAAATCAAGTATCTAAGCATAATACATAACATTAAAAAAATTATCAATTGAAAATTTAGCGTTTTCTTTAGGCTGAAAATTTTTCCCTAAAATCATTTTCAAAATTCATATTATAATTGTATTTTATTGTATGACCATGAGAATACAAGGCAACTACCTTTTTTTTTTTTTTGAAAGAAAATTTATGTTTCGATATAAATACGTACGACGAACACATGTGTACGTATATCAAAGACACATATGTATATGTAAATATGTTTCTAAAATTAAATTTGTTCCAATTTAAATATTGCATGATTTTCTTAACATCATCATATTTAACGAATTTTGAAAATTTATTCGTAGTATTTGTTTGCATAATTATTATGACTTGCAAAATATACTTATGTATACATGAATGTACATATATATGCTTACAAAACGTTTATAATTTTGTTTAAATTTTATATAAATTTTTTTCATTCTATTTTTTTTTTCCAAATAAATTTTCATTTAAAACAACGTATTCGTGTGCACAGAAAGTGAATTTTATTTATCATTTATGTATTCTTATTTTATGTGTACGTACAATGAAATTCACTTTTTTGTCTGATCTACCAACAGTAACTAACCACCCACATACATAATTTTTTTTTATTCGTCTTACAATTTTCTTAATTTTACTTTGTGACATACACATATACAAATAATGATACGTGTGATATGTACAAATAAATGGAGAATAAGACAAAATATAAATTATAGAATAAATTCTTTTTTCTTTTTACAATTTAAAGAAATGGATTTTTTATTTTATTTCAAGAAAATAAAATTGAATTAAAATCAATTTAAAAATATTTTATATTTTTCAAACAATGTGTAAATTATTTAAATTTTAATGAAATGAAAATGATATGCAAAGACAAAAAAAATGGATCAGAATTATAAGATCGTGTTAAACGTACACATTTATTTAATTCTGTATGTATGCGTACGCATATGTATATGTATAAGTGTTTATGCTACAAATATGTTATTGTACAAATTTGCTATTTTTTCAAATAAAATTTTTATTAGAGGAATAACGAATTCTTCATAAGAATTTTGTATTAAAAAAATTTATAATGAAAATTCAAAAATTTAATTTGATTTGAAATTATATTTCGATGCACATATATCACACTCATTTTAGTTTTAAACATACTGTAATTTTATATTAATGGAATTTTATAGAATCCAGTACGTTTTTTATTAATAGATGCATAATAAAATTTTTCGGTTATTTCAATTTAAATTATTGCCGTTATGCTATTCAAATTTTATTTACTCTTAGTAATATACATATATTATGTACGTACAATACACATATGTACGTATATGTTTGTCTACATGTTCATATGTACGCATACTCGTATATAAATCAAAATATTAAATTGAAATGTTACTTTATTAATGTAATTAAAAATGTCATGAAAAAATATAGATAAGTTCATTTATGTAAATACTTGCTTTATATAAAATTTGTCTTAGTTATCAAAATATTTTTTTTTAAATAAATTTTTTCTTTTTTGTTGTTGGAATGTAATATAATGATAAGTGTGACAAAATGAGATTTTAGTATTTTTATTTACTTTTTATTTTCGATTGAATGAATTTTTAGAATAATTTTCAATGAAAAATTAAATTACATATCTAGGTATATGTATATGTATTTACTCTAAGTACAAGAAAAAACCGGAACTGTGTTTTTAATTTTATTTTATTATAATTTTGTGTACGATTTGAATCAACAGAATATTATTCCCTAGATATAATAATATTAATATGAATTTAAACATATGTATTCATATTTGCAATCAAAAGTGTTATAGGTATGTACCACAAACGCTCAAAACGATAATTAATAATTAGAAATAGTACACAAATTATATTGCATTTTAATCGTATATATTCTAGACTAAATACTAAATAATGTAATAACACATAAAAATTTTCAAATTATATAATTTTCCTTTCTATATATATGTATGTACTCGTAAACATCAAAATATGCATATACGAGTATACGTATAAATCTAGTTATTTGTTAGTTTCATCATGGCTAAACTATTTCCTCTGTTCATTTATTTATTTATTTACTTTTTTGTTTGCTTAATTTAAAATTGTAATATCTTCTTACAAAAAAAAAAAAAAATTAATTCAATATAGTAGTAGACAAAAGAAAATATTTTGTTTGTTTTTTTTTTATATTATTATTTACACTATTTTATTAAATTTTTCTAAACAACATTACATAGGTAAAAATTAATTAAATAATAAAAATATAGAAAAATGAATGAATTCAAACAAAAAAAAAAAACGTTAATAATGATCATACTACACACTTACATGTGTATTATATTTGATTATATCTGTTAGATTTAATTAACAATAAACATTTTGTGATTACATGCAAAGATGTTGTAATACATTTGTATGATATAAAATAAACTTAATTTAATTTTATATATTTACAAATATGTGTTTATATGTATACATAATTTGCATTAATTTCTATTAAAATTATGTCAGTCGGAGACTTTATTTATTTATTCTATTTTTTAAATGGTTGATTATTTTTTTCTATTTTTCTATTTTGCTATATCTATTTTTAGTTATGATCTTTCTTTTTTGTATATTACATCGCCATACATACGTATGTATGTATATAAATATGTATGTAATCATTACACACATATATCTATCATCGGTATTATGTAAAAATTGCGAAAATTTATTATCTAACATTCGAATATAAAAAATATTATGTCTACACATACACACACATTTCAGTCTATATACATACCTAAATAATACAATATTTATGTTAGCACAATAAATAAATATGTCACATATGTATGTATAGAGTAATATAGTTTTTCTCGCCTAATTAAAATTTTCAGAAGTTCATAGAATAATAAATTAAATAAATTAATAATTTTTTAAATAATTTATTACAAATTAACGGCAAAGAAAATTTTCTTTGAGATTAAAACTTTTTAAAAATAAAATTGCATATTATTGTAGAAAATACGTTTATAATCATTGCTTTGTATTATTTGTTTTTGCTTTTAATGACTTTGTTAGTTAATTTCTTCTTTTTTTTTTGTTTATGTTTTTATTTATTTATTAAATGTAGTTAAACAGTATTTATGAATATTTTATTTTTATTAGAGACTGATAAAAGAGACATACTTGTATGTACCTGTATTCATTCAAATGCATTATATGATAATTATTTCAATGTAAGATTTATTACTTAAGTACAATTAAGTACAATATACGCTCATACGGTACTTACTAAGAAAATGAAAAAAAAAAAAAAATTCAAATGTAATAAAAAGAAATAATTTTTTTTTTTAATTTTATACAATTCTTTTTTCTATGCAAAAAAATATGCATAGCTCATGGTTATAGAATTTTAATTACATATAAGGTACGTGTTTATAATTCTATGATTTTATGGAATAAAAATTTTTTATTGAATATAATGAATAAAACATTACATTGCTTAGAATACTTGATGTCATTTACAAACGTATATGGTTTTTGTTAATAACAACATTTGTTTATATATTCATATGTAAGTCTATTTTTAGGTATCTGTATTCAGTATTGATCAGGAAAATGTACAAACATAATAAAGTAGCAAAGTCAAGTGAAAGTTTTAAATGTACATATGTATATTTCTGTACTGTGTTTGTTTAACTTTATTATTTTTATTTAACAATATAAAAAATATCCATATGTATGTTTTTGTGTAATTGTGTGTATATAATTACATTTCACAATTTTTACACACAATTGTCATGATTTAATCATATACAAAAAAAAATTTTAAATGTACTGTTTCCGTCATTGCTTTTACCAAAAAAAAAAAAAAAAAAAAAAAAAATCTTAAATTTGAAGTGAAATGTAAAACACTTATTGTGTGTTTTGTAATAATAATTGAAAACTTATTCATCGTTTTATTTAAAGAAAATTTATGTAATCCCATTAAAAGAAATTTATGGCACATACACTCATGTACACATGTACTTTCTGTACAAATTGTACAAAGTACATAATATAAATAAAATTATTAATGAAAAATTTTAGAAAAAAAGACAAAACTTTAAAAACTTTTCTTAGAAAATGTTGTCATTTTTTGTTTTTAAATTTTAGCTGTTGTCTTAGATTTTAGATATTTTCAGCTGATTAAAAATCTTTGACTAAATCTTATATGCAACATTATATGTGATTATATTATAAAATAAATTTGTAATTTGTACGCTTATCTCATTTATTCAAAACTGTACAACAGAGTATTCGTTGTGAACAGTCACTCTTGGTCTAGATAGAAAATATTTTTTTTAAAATGTATGTAAACATATTGTACACATTTCATGTTGACTGTATGGAAGATTACAGACCGGAAAATAAAAAGCAAAATATTATGCTCAACAGTCAACACAACAAATTTAAAAAAATAAATAAATAAATTTCTATCTTTAGAATGTTTCAACAATTAGCATTATCTTTGATATTTTCCGTGTAGAAAGTAAAATCAAATGAAAAAGGGGTCAAATTTAAGAATATCTTCTTAAGTTCTTACATTTATTTCTGAAATTATTTGAAAATAAAAAATTGTTTAAAGAAGGGGAACCGGGAATTCAATATAAAAAGAAAAAATGTAAATGTATGGATCAACATGTAAACATAATATTTCTATACTCTAAATGAAATTTTTAAAATTATATTTTTGCATTAAACTTCTTAAACTGGTTTCTAAAAATATGCAGTTTAATAAAAAGAAAACAAAAAAAGGTTTGCAAGTTGCAAACATTTAACCTGACTTGAATACAAAAAGTAACGATGACATCATCAAACTTTTATTTAGAAGATGATTTCGTTTTTATTTAAAAGTTAAAACACAACAATCAAGGACTTTTGGCTGAATTCCAGGTAAACGAAATTCAAAAAAATATTGTATGAATTTCGGATGATTATTTTGCTTTATAATTTTCTTTTCTTCTCATACAAGAATTTTGTTACCTTTACCATTCTGTTTTAAAAATTCAATGTGATTTAGTATATGTCATTCAAGAATAAATTATGGTGACGTCACTAATTGAACTGCGTAATTGAATTCATTATATTATTTACATATACATATTTTTTTGAGAACAATCAGAAGTTTTAAAAAGGACGAAGGGGATAAAAAATATCAAATACAGGTTTAACGAATCATGCGCAGTAAAATATAGTGTTGTAGGTACATATATATGTATGTATGTGTACTGTACAAACTACAAAATACAGGTATAATCGTAGTTAAAATAAATTTACAACTTTCTTTCAAAGCTTTTGAAAAATCAGTTGATTCGAAATTTATTTTTTTATACGGCGCTCTGTATTTATTTCTACGAATTAGTATGTGTAGAGTACATTAATTGTATACAAAAATTGACCTACTCTTTCACAAAGCATACAGTATAAAATGAAATGAATAATAATGATATACGAACAAATGATGAATGTATGCCATCATTTTTGATTATTTAATGAAAATTTTGCTTAATTTTACCCCTCTCAACCTCTTGATTATGGAAAATAATAATTGTAAAAAGTAGTAACAAAACTGATAAATGTTTACACATTGCGTATGTATGCACATACATATGCGAAATTATTTATTATTTGAATAGATATGAAAATACATGTACAATATATCTGTAGGTCGGACTGAACTTATCATTGGCAGTAAAAAATTAAGACGTAGCTATAGTGAGATAATTGTAAAGTAAGTTGTTTTGTGAAATATATGTTGGTTTGGTTTGATAGTATTTTCCATTTTCAATAATAGTTAATAATTTCGGTTAACAGTATTAGTAAGTTTTTTTTTTTTTTTTTAAATTTAAGTGGGGTTTGGAAAATACAAGTTTTATTTTGATGAAATTTTTAAAGCTTTTCAATTGTATCAACTTCAATTTCAACCTAATGAACAACTACGATATATTCAATTGGATTTTTGTATAATGAAAATTGAAAAGACAAAGTTTTTGTTAAAATTATACAATCTTTTAGCACTTTTAGTACAAGTTAGCCTAGGTTTTCTTATTCTTTAGATTAAGACTCAGTATCGAACCGGCTTTCCACAAAATTGGAACTCGAAAATATTTAATAATATTATAAAATATGGACAGTGCGTTTAGTGAAGTGAAAAATTTGAAATATTATATTTAAAAAGAAATAAGAAAAAAAAATGCAAAATACTTGAAAATTGGAAATTTTAATAAAAGAAAAAAGTTGATATACAATAGTGTATAATGTAACTGAATTTTATCGATTTTTCACACTTTGTTATAATATTGAAGTGTATTTTTTTTTTTTTTAAAAAAAAGGTGTATTATAAATTGATATTAATTTCCCTTTCATTTTGTAGATACATATATAAATTGAGATTTTGTTAAAGTTAAATTAAAATTGTGCGTCATTTATATAAAGTGTTTGTTTGTTTGTATTTTGAAATTTATTGTAGTGTAACAGATACGCTTTTGAACATTACTATAGCTTATATGTAGCTAATTTAGTGATGATCTCAGGTGACTGTGTTGAATTTTTAATAATTGGATGACTAATTAGATTCATTAAAAAATGGATAGGGGCTCAAACCCTAAGGAGGATACTCCATCATCACCTAGCAAAAAAAGAACACATTCATCATCATCTCATGATGATATAGCTGGTGCTGGTGGTAGTAGTGGTCGCGGTACACCAACAACTCGACATCTACGTGACAGAGTAGCCTATTATGAAAAGGTTTGGTCTACAGGATCAATACAACCACTTGAAGGCGATGACAGTAATGAAAATATTTGTGGTATTGACGTACATGCACTAGAGAAACGTTTGAAGGAAGAACGTGATAGAAGACATGGAATAGGTGAAGATTCACCAAAAATTGAATTCGTAAAATTACGTTCGACACCTTTGTCTTCTCCTCGAGGTGCAGATACGACTGACCATAGCGGTATATCGCATGTCACCCTAAAACATCATGTTGAGACCAGTTACTCGGGCGGTGGTGATGATTCGTTTGTAGAAAATGTTGTTGAGGAAGAGCAACTTCCTGGTAACGTTCGTAAAATAAAAATTGAAAAAGTGACGGTTCGGAAATCAGTACGTGAAGTTACAACAACGGGCGGCGTAAAATCCGTAATATATGTGACAGAATCAAGTCGTACACCATCCGAGGAACATTTACAACAAGATGATTCTGCTTATCAGACACATTCACAAGGTATCAGTGTTGGATCAAAGTCTTCATCATATGCTTCCCTACACGATAAATTTTCATCAGAAGAAAGAATTGACAGCCGTCGAACAACACCATCACGTGAAGTTTATGTAACTACTACTAGTGAACAACCAGATTCTACTGGAAAAATGAAGACAACAACTCGAATGATGGTAACAACTACAGGTGAAGGAGTTCCACAAGAAGATTCTATCACTGTTAGTAACCGCTATCAACAAAAACGTTGGATACAACCAGAAGATACAATGGAAGTAAGCGGACGTTTGACACCAACTAGAATTAGTGTTGAAAGGGAAATTTTAAGTGGTGGACCAGGACTAGAGATAGGTCCAGGATTAGGTTCAGGTTTTGAAGATCAAGCTAGTGCTGAATGGTACAACGAATATAGGACTCAATCATTCCAAAATACAATGGCTGCAAGACAATTTGCCAGGAGTAACTCACAATATGATAGTCATATAAAACAGATTAGGGGTATGTACGAAATTTTTTTTTAACAGCTGTGCAAGAAATATTCAGAATAAGATAAAACTGAAAATTTTTTTAAAAAATTCGAGTTCGTGTTTAGTACTGATGATTAATATTTTTAACTTGATGGTCTTATAAATTTGTCCTTTTGACATAATTTAAATGAAAAATGAGGTCAATTACATTTTATTTAAAGTTAATGCAATTCAAAAGATGCACATGTTTAACTAGCATTCACGTAACTTGGAAGTATGTATATAAAGACACGTGAAATGAATTTAAATAAAAAAAAATATTGGGAAACTTATTCAAAATTTATTTTACCTAAAATGAAAATTAATTTTCATTGTATATAGTATTTTTTTTTTAATTTATTTCTAATTAGTCATAGGTATAAATTCAGCTAATACATATGTTATTAAAAAAAACACATATTTTTGAATCGTAATAAATGAATATTGATTTTTTCCCACGAGCAATATAATATTTTATAACATTTTTTATTTGTAGTCATCACGTCAGCTGTTTACTATCGTATTTGTATTTGTATGGCGCTTGAGCAAACCTTTTGAAAAAAAAAAAAAAAAATCATTTTTTTGTAGCTCTGCTCTGAGAAAAATTTATTTTACGAATACAACTAGCGGTAAAGGCTGAAGGAGTATAGTATAGTATAAAGTATAAACCGTATAAACTATAATAATAATGTAAAAAAAGTAAACAAAGCCCTTGTGGGCAACGCGTGCAGAGTGGATAAAGTGGGTGGAAAATGAAGCTTTTTCTTTTGTTCGAAAAATTCAAAAACTTAAAAATTATTTTCAAAGCAAACTTCATGAAATCCATAATATGTTTTTCGTACATTCATTTCGATTAATATTAACATATTTTAAAAGCACACAATAGTTGTATAAATTTATATGAATACTAAAACGAGCCATAGGGTTCAAGGTAATTTCTTAAACTGAAAATAGAATATACGCTCATTCATATCATATGTATGTAGTATTTTCCGATAAGTTAACTTTGACAAAAATAAATCTAACAACAACAACAAAAATAAATAGCAAATTAGTGGAGGTAGTAAGCGTCTAAATAAATTTTTTATGATCATATGATTAAATTAGTTACAGACTATGAACTTTAATAAGTTTCATAATAGTAAATAAGTTTTTTATTATTATGAACATTTTATCAAATGACAAAGTAAAATTTATTTTATATCGTGATTTTTTTATTTTATATTAATTGTTTTAGAATTCATATATTTTTAAAAATGAAAAGTAACAGAGTTTTATCGCTCATTAGTTAATTTAATATAACCGTTGAAAATTTTATACATACGCATACACATGTACAAAGGTATTAAATAGAATATATGTAACTCAGTTTAAATTGAGCTTGTTAAAATAAATCTAAAACGACCATATTTAAAAAGGTGGAAAGTATGCCGCTTGATTATGGATATCCATATGTACATATCTATCTATCTACATAATATCCTAGAGCAATATTTTTGCTTGTATTAAGATTGATTTAAATGTATAATAAGTTTTCTTAATAAAATAAGGTATTAAAACAAGTTTCTAAACATGGCTTCGCATAATATCATTTAAATCTAAATAGTACATTATTGAAATTCTTTTTCTAAAAATATAAAAATTGTTAAATTATTAAAGCTTATTTCCATTCAATAATTGACACTTGAGTTTATATAAACAGAAATTAATTTACTGTTAATTAATTGAGTTTGAAAATAAAACGAAGCGTTCTTTTAATGCACTGACTCTTAATTACTACACATTGTGAGATAATAATAGATAGTTTGATCTTTTCAAACTGTAATGTTCTATTATACGTATATAATGTATGTATATCCTTTGAAATAAATTATTTTTAAATTTGAAATAAAAATCGAAATTTTTACAATCTATTATCATTTGACCTAATTTTAATAATAATATTCCGTGATAACATGTTCATGCATTAAAATTAAAAAAAAAAAATAATAATAAATAAATAAAGGAATAAATTAATAACAAATACCTAAAATAAAAAAAATATATATTCCTGTGTTTAATATAAACAATATATCGGAATTTTTATTTGTTTGGATACCATGGAAGAAAAATATTTTGTTTCCCTTTACGACAAATGATTATATTTTGTACATACAAGTATGTATGCATAAATTCCTTTAGTATAATTTGACCGTATGCATAAAATATCTGTACAAATGAATATATAAAATGTTATTATATTCATTTTATCGAATTAACAAAATATGCATCCTTTAATTTTAGGGCGTTACTAAGTACAATATTTTAACTGTATGTATAAAAATGTAAATTTTTACCAATGACGATGAAACTTTTGCTTTGGATTTTTGTTATTTTAATGAAAAAAGAATGAAAATTTCATATAAAGTACTGTTTTATCGATTAAAAACACATGCAATACATGTAAAATGTACATCCTTTGAAAATTCTTTAAGAAACATTATTTATTATCATGAATTTACCATTTTATTGTTTCCGTTGTTTGTTCATTTTTTTTGTTGTTGTTGCAGTTGTCTGACTTTTCAAAAGAAATTTGATTCGGTTGTCTGCAATTATGATGAGTCTTTTATTAGATTTTGCATTAAGACGTTGCAAATTGATTCGCGGATCAAAATACTGAATAATTTGAAAAATAGTGAAATTTTGTTCCATTGTATTTTGAATAAAACTTTGTTATATTTTGGTTTATTAAAAAAGAAAATTTTTAATTAAAAAAAAAAATAAATAAATAAATAAAAGCAAAAATGATCTCAATCATTAGGTATGATGATTACTATAACTTAACAAGTAAGTGCCTTTTTTCATTAATTCTTGGTAGTTGATATTGACCTAAAAAATTTATTTTACAATTGAAATTATACCCAATAGAAATTATAATCGTCTGCATAAAGTACTTTCTAAGTGATCTGAAAAATTAAATAAATATTTTTGTCATTTATTCTTGATCAATTTAAAAACAAAAACAAAAAGCAAAAACATTATTATAAAAATTAATTCTGTTAATGAATAATATATTCAGCAAGTTGTACTTCATAATGAAATTTTATTTTTATTTTATTAAAAACCTGATTCTAAGGTCAATTCATACATTATTAAAATGTCCATATAAACAATATGTCAACACATTTATAATTTGTGTATATGTGATTTTTGTCACAGATATTGATTTAAAAAAAATTTGTCGTGAATTACGCGATCGCTGGAAATAGATTCCAAGATTTTTATTACTATGTTTTTCTTTTATTTATTCATATAGGTATTTAGTTTGTTTTATTTTATTTTAGTGTTTAATAAATTTATTTATACTTGATATTAGAATAAATTACATATTGAAGTATATAACGTACATAAGTATGTACATATACAATGTGTATGTGTTACAACCATAATATTATGTAATGATAATTTTAAGATAGTAATTGGTAGGTATTTTATAGTAACAAATACCTATTTACCACAAACAGCTGCTGTTTCTATTGCATTCAATTACAGTGTAATTAAATAGCTTCAATTTGTTATTAAAAAAAAAACTAGAAAATAAATGTTGTCTTTAAAAATTTTAGTAATATAAAAAAAATACAATCAAAATATTTGAAATATTTCATTGTAATGTTAAGAGAATCTTCAATTTAAATTACAACAAAAAAAAGTACATTTGTATGATCATGAGAAAATATTCAATTTTTCAAGGCGTTACTATATTTAACGGACACGGATCATAAAATTTGTTTTTCACTTGACTCGATACTTATTGTGTTTGATTAAAGTAAATTGATTTAATATTTTGTTTATTTTATTTATTTTTTATATATTTTATATACCCGTATACCCATATTTATACCTATGTTTGTATAATATTGATGCGATCGTGATACAGAAATTTCCATAATTTTTAATGTACATGTATATGCAAAATATGGAGTCTCATATTTCAGTATAATAGTTTTAGATTCATTTACCTGGTTAAAAAAAATATACACGTGATATAGTCAATTATTTTACAACCATAATATAAAAATACATGCAATATTTATTTCCAAACATTTTGAAAGCAGTAATATTCAATATAAAAAACGATTTTATTTCTTCATTGAAGCAGAACAGATTTTAAAAATTGAATTATTTTTATAATGTTTTTTTTTTTTTATATTTTTTATTTTTATGTTCTGTTGTGGGCAATGACATTATTTTTAATTTACCTTAATTTTATACATACTTTATAAACATATAGCCGAAGTTCAGTAACATTACTAGACAAAATTTAAAATTAAAATGGTCATAGTAAATTAATTTTTATCCTCACTATAATCTTAAGCTTTGTAGTTTTCATTTTTTACATGCCTTCTATTTAGAAATTATGTATAACATTTAATAATAAATGACGACATTTTGACTATTGACATAGATTTTGAAGAAGAAAAAAAAGTTTTTTATTTTTTTTGCTTGGTACATGGCCAAAAACTTAAATGTCATACGTATAATGTAATTTATATATCCGATGTAAGATTTTGGTTAATAATTTTAAAATATAGTAAACAATCATATTAAATATCACTAAGAAAAAACTTAACAAAAGACGAGAATATACTATTTAAAAAAATTTTGAATGAAATAAGAGTATGCCTAAGATACTTTTAGATTTCATGCATAAATTTCCGAAAATTGAATAATAGTTCTTGGCATTGCAGAATAAAGAAAAAATTTATAAAATAGTAAATAATATAAGTTTTTTTTTAGAAGTAAAATATTTTATTAGACTTTTAAAGAATTTGAAATAAATTCTTTTTAAATATAAATTATCCACGAAGATTATAAAAACACAAAAATTATAAAGGTTAGAACAAATTAAATTCAAAAATTATGAATTTTTTTTAAACAATGAATCAATGATAATCTAATGTATTGAAAACAATTTGTAATTTTAAGGATATCTTATTTTCATATTAAATTTTTTGCAGACATGTAGTTATATCTACGCAATTTATTGTATATGTATGCAAAAAATTTTTAAATAATTTTTTTAAAATTTTATAACTGAAACGTGAAATAATGAGAAAAAAAAGAAAACAAATTTATAAACATCAAAACAATTTTTTATAAATAATCTCAAAGTATTTATAGAGAACTACGTATTTTTGTATTTTAAAAATACAGTCAGGGTTTTTTATGTACAATACATGTCTCTGTACGTGTAAGCTTTTTTCTTTGCGAAGAGAAACCCGCATATGTACCTACATACATAATATATGTATTTATATAAACGTAAGAAAAATATTGACGAATTTTGTATTTATTTCTATACTCTGTCCACTAATATTATGCACTTAAGGTCTTATGGGAGAACATATGTCTTTTTTCTTCTATATAATTTCCAATTAGACTTTCACAAGCAGGATTACTACACTCCTCAAAGCTTTTATTATATATCAGATGAATTTTTTGAATATTAATAGATAGTGATGTAAAATGGTACCACTTTAAGTAATCGCCATAAAACCTTAAGTGCATAATATTAGTGGACAGAGTATAAATGAAATATGTATTTCGTTGCAAGAAATCTGAACTCAAGAAAAAGTTAAAACTTAAGACTATAAATGAGAGTTGTACATACATATCCTTTTAGCAATTAATATAGAAGAAAACTAGACGAAATTTAAAATGTTCATTGAAACTGCACTATGTACAGTACTTACCCAGTTTCTTTTTTTTCAAAAATATATTTTAATTATGCAAGAAAAATTATACCTACCTTTTGCATTTTTAATAAAAACTTCTGTATAGGCTAAGTATAATTTCATGAAATTCTTCAGGTTTTATTAATTCGCTATGTAAAATTACTCCATTTTTAATTTCAAATGGTAAATGAAAGATGGCGAAAAGACGTTAAATAAAAACAAAATGTAAGATTTGCAATAAAATAACTACGTATAAATCATGACAAATAATGAGACTTTTTAAAATAAAAAAAGCCAAATATTAATAATAATTTCAAAATTTTATGCATTTTACATAGTATTAAGTATACATACTGCATATACATTTGTACAGGTATATATAATGTCACGTACAAGTCATTAAATTTTATCTTGAATTACACATAAGCAGAATATAAAGTAAAATAAATTATGCTAACAAAGTGCATATGCCATGCACACAAAGTCAAAAAGTTTAATTTTTTCCTTTTTAAATGTTAATTTGCCTTGATATGAACAAATTAGTAATCTGATAAAGCAAAGGTACATATATGTATTTCTCGGTATGAAAAACAAAATGTATAGATAACATGATATGTATGTATCTTTTAAATTTTGATTTTCGAAAGTGATTTTCAATTTTATTTTATTTTCAATGAAACAGATTAAAAAAAATTAAAATAAAGTAAATTAAAAACTTGTACAACAAGTTATCCTCTTCAAATTTACCCTGAAATTTGATTTAAATCGAAAATATATATACACATGTTATGTGTATATTTTCAAGATTTCATGCTTGTTTCTAAACGTCTAACCGATAAACGGTCATATTTTCATTGAAATGGCCATATAAATTGTCTATGGTATAATTTCTAATAATAAAATTAATCGCAATCATTTTCAAAATTGAACTCTGCATAATTCTTATCATTTTATATTTTTTAAGTGTTTTTAAAGTATTTATTACATTTGTCTACATATGTATATGTTTACTACGTAGGTAACATATATGTATGTATGTACATTATATGAACGAATATGAAAAATATTTATTTATAAAAATGAGATCATGTGTATAATAATTTTGATTAAATAAACAAAATAGAATTAATATCGAAATGACAATAAGTTTTAATCAAGAATAACTTTAAGACGATTATATCATATTATATACTCGTATATATTTACATATCATTGACAAATAAATAAATTTTTATTCTTGAAAATTAAAATGATAATTTATTTATTTAGAAAAAAAAGGTCTATTGTTGTAGTTTATCTGTATTTAAAATATAAATTGATAACAAAATATTTATTTAAAAAGAAAATTCAAAATTGCAAATAAATTCGTTGACATATTATACATAATTCAATTTTATTTTTTCATTGACTAAATTCAATAAAGATATAATCACATATTAAGTAAATTTTCTCCATATGTATCAATAAATGAAGTTTTTAAATAATATTATGTTCAAATATTCAAAAGCGATCATGGATTTAAATAAACAAAATAATGATTTCACTAAGATTATTTCAATTTTCAAGAAATGAATTTGCAAATATTTATTAAATCCTATTTGTTATAAACAAAATTTTTCATTTGAATAAAGAAAGTTGTTTAAATTAAATTATGGTTTACTTTTTCAATATATACATTGTATGTATGTAATGTTCATATTATCATATACAAGAAAACTTAATACTTAAAGACATATTTTTTTTTGTTTTTCTATTTACAGAGGAACAGGAACGTGTTCAAAAGAAAACATTTACTAATTGGATTAATTCGTATTTATCTAAGGTAAGTACACAATATCTAACATGAATAAATAACAATTGTTTATTATGTTAAACAAAAGAAAAAAATAATAATTTACAGGATTATAGGACATTAGTGGCAATTTTGGTTGCCTTATTTTACAAATCTGTGTATTCTGCATGTTAAGAGCTTATCTTATTGGTCTGTACTGTATGTTATACATGTGATGTAAAATACAAAAATTTCTTCAATATAGAAATGAACATGAAAATTAGCATTTTCTTTTTAATATGTATTATTTTTTTAACATATAAAAATTTTTTGCAAAATTTTAAATTTCTTTAATCTATTAATAGTTTTTAAACACCTAAACATTTTGTACACATACTTACATACATACATATGTATGTAAAATGTGTATAAACGAAAATAAATTGATTTTTTAATAGTGAAAATGACTTTGAGAAGATGTTTTTTGTACTTATTTTTATACCAAATATGTAGGAATGTTAACACATAATTTTTACACGATCACACAAAAACGTTTAATTAATATTTTTGGATAAAAAAACCAGACAAAGCAAAAAACATGAAACTAAAAAAAAAAGTAAAAAAAAATAACAAAATACAAAAGATATTACATCATAGTTACTGATCGTGGTCGTTTTAAATTCAACATGATAATTTTAAATTTGCTATCATCATGCGAGCAAATGAATCTGAAAGTAAAAATTAGATACAAAACAAGATTTGAAGATTATTTTAATAACATGTTAATGTTATAGAAATAAAAAAAAAATTAATTTATTATTATTATATAGCACTTAACTTTCATTAAGCATTGAATAGTATTTTTAATTTGTAATTATAATCGCATTGTAATTAAATTGTAATGAGAAAAAAATTTAATAATAAGTTCTTCCTTTATTAAATGTATTTTCTAATAAATTATGATGTATTACGGTGAATTTAACAGAAATACATAATGAAAATGAAAGTAACATAGGTAGAATTTTTCAATTAACAATTTGAAATATTTAATTATTGCATTTTATAATGATTCATTAGTACATTATACTATGTATATATGTATGTATATTCATTTAATTATTTCGCAAAAAGCTGATTAGATTCAGACATTGTATGCATTTTTGTAATGCAAAAAGTAACTTAAAGTTGCAAAATTATTTTTGTAAAAATTTTATTTCGTAAAATACATACATACCTATGTACATGTTTATAACATACTTATATAGGAGTTCATTATCTGTTGTCTACCTACAAGGAAGAAATACATGTTCGTCTACATAATTAAGCCAAATAATGTACGTATGTATAAGAAACGAATAAAATATTCTTAAGGTAAACTTGCACCAAAGTACATTAAGATGCTGTTGATCTGGTAACCGGTCATCGATCTGTAAAAACGACTTCGTCATTTGACAACATGTTGTGTAGGAAAAAAAAACTGTATATCAGCCGTTTTACGTTTACATCTAACCAAGGTGATCTATAAATAAATATTTCTGGCTTCGTGCCGTGAATAAAATTCTTTTTTTTCCGAGAGTCGAGTGAAAGTCGTTGACGTATCTTAGCTCTTTTTCCTCATTTGAACGACTTGTATTTCATGCACGTACGTGTAGTACGTATAAATAAAATATAAATCATAACAGAAGATCTTTTAGTGCATATTTTAATGTGTGGGATTTGGCATATAACATGATTATAAAGGTATCAAAAATACACACATTCATATTTCGAAATTACAGGTCTTCATCGTGATATTCTTTAATTACTATGGATATGCGTATATGTATGTGTAAATACCAATGAATATGTATTTGTATGTTTTACATAAGTATGTATGATAAAAATATTTAGAATATAAATTGATATTTGATGTTAAATGCAAAATACTTACATATATAATAATATAAATCAGGGAGAGATAGAAAGAATAAAATTACCGGCCGGCTAGGATGTTATTTTTGTTGATTTTTCGTCATAAGAACAGGAAAATTAAATTAAATTTTTCTTATTGAGTATATGTACAAATAAATAGATAGGTACAGCTAGAGTACAGACGGTATACCATTATCTAAAAATGTCATTGATTCTAATTTAATTTTAGATTATAAAACATTATGTAGTTCTCTAAAATTATGAATGTATAAATAATGTCTTGAACAACTGAAAATAATTCATTTTTCAAATTGTGTAGTATTTATTATGCATGTAAAATTGATAACAAAGAAACATTAAAAATAAAAAAAAAGGAAATAAAATTATGTACCTACGTTACGTATATGTATGTACGTACGTATGATTTTGATTACCTTAATGTTCTTTAAAATTATGTTTTTTACCTACTCAAAACCAAAGAACAATGAACTACATACATGGTGTAGGATGTGAGACAATACAATTATAATCCTACGTTGAAAAATTATGTTCGAAAATGTATGTATATTAATGAACATATGTATATGTACAAAATAACATATATAGATACATACACGTATGTATGCACATGAAAAATACTTTTATTTTAAAAATTTTTTATAAAAAACTTGAAAATTTTTAAATTTTACAATATAAAATTTGTTGAAATATTTATTATTTTTTAAATATTGAAGTTATAAAAATCTTTTCATGAAGAATATTTTCATAATTTTTTTATAAATTTTAATTACGTATCTATTTCAACCAGAAATGATAAATTTTATAACTATGTATGTGTGTATGTATTCATATATTTTTTGATGAATTATTTAATGATATTATAAATGATTAGTTTTAATTTGATGAAATTTTTATGTTATTATAAAAATATTATAATGACTTTCTTTTTGTAGGATAATACACATACATACGTACTACTACGTTATACATACATTTGCATGTACATATTATACTTATTAAGCGTATGTTATTTAAATGGTTTTTCAATTTTTTTGACAAGAAAATTTCTAGTAAAAGTAATTTGCACATAATTTTGTTGATATGGGCTATCTTCAAAAACGCATCATTGCCTATTTGATTCGATACTCAGCGTACTATGATCTTAAGACGAATATCGTATCAAATAGGCAGTGATGCGTTTTTGGAGATAGGGATACCTATACATAGAATTTTTTTTTCTGTACAATAAACTTTCAAATAAATTTTTTATATCATATTTTTCTTATTCATTTATGAAAAAAAAATTCTTCGTGCAAAAAAGAAGATCCCATAAAACATTATAGATTCTTTACTTTTATATGCACACATTCATTCATTGATAAAGAGCAAATCATATTTAAATTACACTACCCATTTAACATTAATTCAAAATTTGATGATACCAAATAATACTCATATTATTTGTTTAAAACAAAAAATACCAAAAAAAAACGGACTACATGTTTCTGTTATTATTGATTTTGATACCTACCTAAGTATATATTTTTCATAAATGATAATTATAAAAAAAATTATCATTACTAATTCAACCATACAACTAAATTAAATTTTTAATTAACTCTAAAAATACTATTGGAAGTCTCAAATTACTTATAATTGAATTCTAAATTTTTTGCATTAGTATTTTTGCTTTTATAACAATAATTGAATTAATTTTATTTTTTAAAATTTTAATTTACGTGTAGCGTATACCACCGCTTAGAATTGATGATTTAATGTATGATTTACGTGATGGTACCAAACTTATAGCATTATTGGAAGTACTATCTGGGGAAAAATTACCCGTTGAAAAGGGTAGAGTACTAAGAAGACCACATTTTCTTAGTAATGCAAATACAGCATTACAATTTTTAGCCAGTAAAAAAATTAAACTTGTCAATATAAATCCCGCAGATCTGGTGGATGGGAGACCACCAGTTGTGCTTGGATTAATATGGACTATAATTTTATATTTCCAAGTAAGTATCATAAAAGTATATAATATTAAAGTAATCGAATTTTTAGTCGTTTAATTTATGTTATACAATAAATATTTTAAATATGAAAATTGCTTTAAAATGATTATGTTTACAACATTGAGTTTTATTTTCTTTAAATTATATTTTCGATTGAATATTAATTACACAAGCAAACTACGTATTATACACACATATTATTAGCATTTTATGTTTACACAAAAAATAATAAAGTATTTTTGAGATTTTTGAATTTGAACAAAATTTAAAATATTTTTGCAATTTCTCCTTACGCAAGCTTCATGTAAGAAGGAGAAGAGTAGTTAGTCCTGAATATTCTTCACTACCACCGATGGTGAGTTCTTATACGTATGTGAATTTAGGAAACGCTTTTCATGTTTTCTTTGTAAAATTTTTATTTGTTGGAAATTTGAATTTTAAGCACATATCTAGACAAACAAAATGCTTTAAATGGTCGTAGTAGTGTAATTAAAAATAATATACTCCAAAATAATTTCATAATAAATTTTATACTGTTGTAAAATTAAGTTTTATGTTATGTAATTCCTATAGATCGAAGAAAACAGTCGTGTTCTTGGATATCTTGATCGGGGTCTTAGTGGCTCAGTTAGTTCCTTGGATAGTGCAAGTCAACCAGTTGATGCTAAAGCTGAGAAGTGGAAACAGGGTGCCAGAAAGACATTATTGCAGTGGGTCACTAACGCACTGCCAAAGTATGATTATTCATTTTGTTAAATAGTTGTTTAAGAATTACAAAAATTTTACATCACGTTTTTGTTTTTGTGTTATTATAGAGAGGTAGAGGTGCGAGATTTTGGCGCCAGCTGGAGAGATGGTGTCGCTTTCTTAGCCCTTATCGATGCAATTAAAGCAAATTTAATTAATTTAGCCGAAATGCGTAAGACTTCTAATCGTGCACGTTTAGAAACAGCTTTCGATGTTGCAGAAACTAAGCTTGGTATTGCCAAGCTTTTAGATGCCGAAGATGTTGACGTTGATAAGCCAGATGAAAAGAGTATTATGACATACGTAGCACAGTTTTTGCACAAATATCCCGAACCAAAGGTAATCTAAGCGATTGTTTTATCATTTAAAAATAATAATTTTATTAATATTTTAATAGGGAGCTGGACGAGCTGGTTTATCAACATTACAAGACGAATACAACGAACTTAGACAATGGTTACTTGAAAAAATGAATTATTACGAACCTATGGCCCAAAATAATTCATTTCCGCGTGATTTTTCCGAATATTTATTGGCAAATGCCGAAGTTGATGCAAGATTTCCAATATATAATAAGATTAAAACTGCAGTTGAGTCCCAGTCAAACTTTATTCATATTAGTCAACAATCATGGGAAGAACTTAAATATCTGTGGCGACAAATCCAATATCAAATGTTGTGTTGGCTTTGGTTACTTGACTCTGAATTACCTGGTGAATTTGGAATTGTAGGTAAATGGTTGGCAGAAGCAGAAAAGTTACTATTTGATGATGATTTGCCAACTGCAATGAACGAAGAAACTGCATCAGTTATAAGTAAAAAATTAGAAGAGCACAAAGTTTTCTTCGCCGACTTACCGCGGTACATCGAACTTTTTGAAAAAGCTAAACGATCACCATTAGTTTCAAAAATACCAATAGAACAAATGAAAAATATGGAACGTCGATTACAAGAAATTGGTCCGAAAGCACAAGAACGTCGAATTAAATTAAAATTCCTTGAACATAAGTGTTGTCTAATTGCTTTCTTAAATCTTGTTGAAAATAAATTACATGGTTGGACTGGAAAATATGGTTATGAAGATAAAGTTCAACAACTATTGGAACAATATAGAAATTTTGTATCAAAGAATAAAATTTTCCAAGAATTTAATAAAGCTCTTGTAGATATGCAACAAGTTGTTGAAGAATACAAAAGAGATGGTAATATTACAAAGAAAGAAGCATACGAGATCGATAAATTCATGCGTGAAACAGAAGATCGTTGGAAAAGAGTTTCAACAGAATTACGATGTTGTCAAAATACCCTTGAGGAAGTTATTGCTTGTTGGAATCGATGGAACAGCAGCGTTCCTGAATTTGAAGAATGGCTTCGCTTAGCAGAAATGAAAGTCATGCAATCAGAAGATGATCGACTTGAATTTTTCCAAGATATAAGCGTTTGGAAAGATAAATTTCAAGTAATAAATGACGCTGCAAACTATTTAATAGCGTCGTGTGAAGATTCGATTGCTTCTGACTTAAGGAATAAATTTGGAAATGTAGCTTCAAGATGGGAGAGATTATTTGCAAATACCAGGCAATATATGCATGCTGCTGAAATCATCCAATCTCGCAGAGAATATAAATCAGGAATTGAAAAATTAAGTTCTTGGTTGAGGAATGCTGAACGCATATTAGAGAAGCAACCAATAAGTAATACAGAACATATCAAAAAATATGGAGAAGAATTACAGCAATTAGCTGGTGAAGTAGATGAAGTTGAAGAATTGTTTAAAAGTATAAGTAAAATTTTCCAAGGTATGATACAAGACTTGTCTCGTGATGAAGTAGACAGGATGATGAACACATTAAAAAAAGAAAAAGAATCATTGGTTCGTGTCCGAGCACAAATACCCGTAAAATTACATCTCTTCCATCAGTTACTTATTCAACAAGAGTCATTAGAATCTGGCCAAAAGGAAATTCATCAATGGCTTGATGAAGCTGAAACTTTACTTGGAAGTTTAACGTTAACTGGAGGAAAAGATAATGTAATTGAACAATTGAACCGACACAAGACATTTTTCTCTAGAACATTATACTACAAATCAATGCTAGAAAGTAAGAATAAAGTTTTTCAAAATTTATTAAAATCTGTTGCTACTGAAAAAACCATGGATACAACTGAATCTGCTCATAAAATGGAACAATTAAATGAAAGATTCAATTATGTAACAAAACATGCCCAACAGTGGGAGCAAAAATTGCAAGAAGCAGCTCGATGTTGGCATAACTTCAAGGAAAGTGAACGTGTTGTAAGTGAATGGTTATCACAGGCTGAAATGTTATTATCAGAAAGACATATCGATTCAAAGCATGCTATTGAAACACAAAAGATGTTCTTCCAACATGTAAATGAAAGATGGATGACTGATCTAGTTCAGACTGCTCAAGAATTACTAAAAAATCTTTCAACTGAAGAACAAGAACCAGTTGTAAATTCAGTTGAAAAATTACAAGGTAAATGGCAAGAAGTGTTAGCGCAAGCACCATTACATCTAATGAAATTAGAATTTCGTTTGGATGAAACCACATTTTATCAATATATAAAGGAAATTGATAAAGAAATTCATCTTGAACAACAAGCTTTAAATCGTAATGAAGATGTTGATTCAATTCTTCAAAGAAATAATAATTTCTTTCAAACTCAAGGAATTGTGACTAAAATTGAAAAATGTTTAGAAAATATGAAACGAATTAATGTAGCATATAATCAGCATTATCCAAATGATACATCGGTTACAGAAGGTTGTAAGAAGGCTGAACAACAATGGATAAATGTGACAGAACGTGTTGAAGAATTGCGTAAAACCTTACAACAAATTCCAGCACAATGGGAGTATTATCATCAGAAATTTTCTGAAATGGTTTCATGGATGGATCATGTTGATAGATCATTGAAAAATATCGTCAATGATGTAAATAGTATGGAAGAATTTGAGAAAGAAAGAGTCGTATTTCAAGTAAGTAAAAATGTTTAAATTAAGCTAAATTTAAGTCTAATAAACTATTTTTGTAACAAATGCAGCTCAGGGAATTAGTGGTAATAATTGAAAATATTTTTGATAAAGAAATTTTTAGTTTAGGATTTAGTTATTATTTTTTAGTCATTTGTTGAAAATGTTTATTTTTTAAACAAATTAAATTGTTTTTACCTAGTCGGTTGTTTTTTGTTTTTTACTGTACTTGTGTATCATATACATATATATGATACATATTGAAATATATATGCACCTTTATTTGGTTTATTTGTTTCAATTTATAGAGAATTTGTCATGATGCCGATGCAAAACGTGAAGATATGAAATGGTTAGTTAAAACTTTGGATTCATTGTTATCGTATGCAACAGAAGAAGAAGCTGTTGAAGAACAAAGGAAGTTAGAAGCTTTAATAGCTCGATATAAGAACTTAATTCCTACAATAGAATTAACTATGGTTAAAACTGAAGTATTTTCAAAATGTTACACGTACAGAAGAGAAGTTCATGAAGTTGTATGCCTTTTAAGTAAAGTGAAAGATCAAACAGTGAATGCACCGCAACCAGACAGTTTAGAAAAAGTAAATAAGATGATTCAAGAACAACAACATGCAATAAATCAATTAGATCATCAAAGAACGCATATAATGTCAATGTTACAACGTGGACGTGATCTTAGTAAAGATGTACATGCACCATCATTTGTTAATAATGAAGTTAAAACATTAGAAACTGGTTGGAATGAAACATATATGGAAACTGTTGATAAATTAAAGTCATTGAAGGATACTCAAATAGTATGGAGTGAATTTGTAGAACGTAAAACAGAAATTATGAGTTTACTTCATAATGCCGAGACAGAATTAAGAGCGATAACTCCACTTCAAACTGATCCAAAAAATGTAAGTTCCGATTTGAAAGCAAAACGTGAACTAAATGCGACCTTACAACAAGCTTCACATCAAATGTTGGGTAAACTTCGAGAGTTATGTGTAGAATTGAGTCCATTAGCAGCACCTGAAAAACGTCCGATTTTAGAAAAAGAAGTTACAGAAGTCGAGAAGATGTTTTTCAATACAATGGAACATGTTAAAGATCGTGTTGGGTATTTAGAAGATTATAGTTCCAAATGGAATAACTATAAAGCTCGATTGGCTGAATTACAAGAATGGGCAAATAAATCTGCACCCAAACTAATCGAAGCATTGCAATCTGAAGATTTAACACCAGAAGAAAGGGTAGTTAAAGCTAACGCTTTAAGAGGAGTGCTTGCTGAGAAAATGAAAGCATTAGATATACTTGGAGGTGATGCAGCGGAATTAGCGCCAAAAGAAGGAAATATTGCTGAAGCAAAAAGATTGAAAGGTGAAATTTTCAAACTACAAGAAACACTTAGTGCCATAAACAGAAATGTTGAACATCAAGTGCAAGCTGTCAATGAAGATTTAATGAATTGGCAAAAATACCAAGCTGAAATACATGAGTTGAAGCCACAGATTGAACACTGTGAACTTAAAGTAAATACAGTTGTACCTAAACCAGCGTCTTTACAGGAAGCAGTTCAACTTCAAAATCAAGCTCAATTATTTGAAAAACAATGTTTAGACCAATTAGAACGTTTACAGGGAGTTTCAGCAATAAGTCATCAAATTTTGTGCAAAACTAATGCTCCAGACGAGCTAGATGCCATGCATTCTAGATGGGCAGCTGTTCATGAAAGTGCTAGGCAGACAACAAACAAATTAGACCGCCTCGTAGCAAATTGGCAGTCATTTGATTCTGATGCTACGAAACTCGAACAATGGATTGACAATGGTGAAAAATCAATGGCAAAAAGACCATCGTTACTCAGTACTCCACATGTAGACAAACTTGAGAAAGAATTGGTAAAATTAAAATCTTTCAACAATGAAATTTCGGAACAACAAGCAAAATTAGTATCGTTAGGACAGGTGTCTGAACAAATTGCACTTGGTCTCGCACCAGAAGGCGCAAATGCAGTGAAAGATCGTATAAATGTTATGAAAGCAAAATTGGTTAAATTATCTGAATCAACAAGAGCTAAAATTAATGAAGTATCAGATGCTATTATGGCTCGTCAAGACTTTAATGCGAAAATGGCGAACTTTTCAAACTGGATGGATCAATTAAGAAGTCAAGTAGCGCAAGTTGAAGAACTGACACCAGACAGAGTAGAACCAAGTTTGCACGTTATTCATGCGTTGTTACAAGAACATTCTGATAAAAAACCAAACTTTAATGCTATTTATGATGAAGTTAAGCAATTGGCTCTTACAGCTTCACCAGAAGAAGCACATTTACTTAATGATTCATACTCTTCTCTTGTAGCACATTACCAAAATTTAGAGACAGATATGCAACAAAAAAAAGCTCTACTTGAAAAATGGACAGAGTTGTTGGGTTGGAAAGAAGAAACTGAAAACCATCTGAGTCATTTGCGTCATAAATTAGACAAACCTGAAAAACCAGGAGCAATAGAATTGACTACTATACTTAATGAAATTGAAGAAATTTCTCATAGCATTGATTCTTGGAAAAGTCATGCTAAACAAATTGATGAAAACCCTGTTGTTCAACTTCGTGATTCATTTACTAGAAAACCGATTAGTGCTATTCAAGTTGTAAGTGATTTAGAAAATAAATTAGATAATTTGAGAATTCGTTCTCAAAACCAAAAACTTGCCATGGAACAAATAGTTGAACGTAAATCAAAATTCCATGAATTAGAAAATAACTTTATTCAAAAATTGGAAGAGAATAAAGAGAAATTGAATGAACTTCTTCGTTTGAAACCAAATTTATCTAACATTGACAAAATTATTGCTGATCTTGTCGCATTAAACCAAGCTGTACAGAAGCAAGCCGAATTAAAAGATAAAATTCATGATGAGGGAACGATGCTTATGAAAGAGGATATTGCCAGTATGCCAGCTGTTCAAGAATCACTTTTAATAATGGATAAAACATGGGATGCTCTTCAACAAGAAATTAACGATCGAATTCAAAAGTATACACTAATTAGTCAAGCATTAAAAGAATATGCAGAAGCAAAAAATAAATTTGATAAAGAATTGAATAAGGCATGGGATATGCATAGAACAATACCAAGTGCACCAAAAGATGAGATTGAATTACATCAAGCATCAGACAAAACGAAGAAAACTTTAGAGCAAGTACGAAAATCGAAGAACAACTTGGATGATTTAGAAAGAAAAGGACACGCTGTTTTGAAGTTATTTGATTCCATAGGCGAACCAGTGCCAAATGAAATTAAATCTGATCTTGAAACTGCAAGACAGAACTGGCAAGAATTACATGATAAAACCGCGAAAAATGTTTTACTTTATGAAACTGAAGCAGTTATATGGAATCAAATTGAAGACTCTAAAAATGAACTTATTCCTTGGTTATCTGAAACAAACCAATCTTTATGTGATGCAGCAGATAATACATTAGAAATTGAATTTGGTCCAATGAGATTAAGCAAATACCGAAGTGAACTTCCATCGTATTTAGCTCTTAAGAGTAATATTGAAGAAAAAACAAAGGAACTAGTAAAAATAAACAATGGCATAGAAATACCAACATTGACAAGTTTAAATCAACTTTTGGCTGATCAGTTTGCTGAAGTTGAACACAATGCACAACGTCTAGATTCCGTGGCAGCTTCATTCAATGAGCAAGAACAAGATCTAAGGAAAAAAATTAAAAATTCTGGTGAAATTGTAAGCAAATTGCGAGAAGCTTTACTTAAATGTGACGACATGTCAGGTGATCATAGTAAAATTGTTGAAAGACTTCAACAATGTCGGTCTTTACGAAGTCAATTAGATGATACTGGCGATGAAATTGATAATTTAAAAATTCGTGTTGATGAAATGAAATCGGTTTACCCAACATTTGGAGAATCAATTATACCAAAAGAGTTGAATAACGTCCAAAAACGGTATGAAGGTGTTTATATGTATGCTAAGAAAATCGAAAATACTTTGTTACAATTTTTACGTAAATTCCATGCTGATAAAGTAGGAGTTTTGAAAAGAATGATCATGACACAAAAAGAAAAAGTTGCTTGGTGTGTACCGGAGTCTACAAGTGACAAATATAATTTAGATGTGAAAAAGTCATCTCTCCAAGAAGCACAAAGAGGAATTGCTGACTGTGAAGCCAAACAGGCTGAAGTTATTAAATCATTACAGATATTGGAAGCCGTAGAATCATCAGATCAAATTCCACTTTTAAAAGCAGATGTTGAAAAAATAGACACAGATATGAGCAATTTGAAGAGCAACTTCGACAAAATTAAAAATATTCTTGATGAAAACGTAGATCTTTGGAGTCAATATGAGGAAGCAAATGAAGCAATTTCTGGTTGGTTGCGTGATATCGAAGGCAAGATAAAAATTGAAACAAATAGCCAAATTGATTTACCACATACAGCTAAAAAGTTAGAAGAGTTGGCTATTTTAGAGCAAGAAGTAATTGCTCAAAAACCGGTAATTGATAAACTAGAGAAAACGTCTAGATTGTTGACAGAAAGAAATCCAGAAGCAAGAATAGGACAATTTGTTACACATTTATTGCAAAGATATCAGGGAGTTGCTAAAAGTCTTTTGTCATTTGTTGATCGTGTTAAAGCTGCTGAAATGGGTTATAATAACTTTAATAAGGCGGTAAAAGATTGTACAGAATGGCTAAATGATGCAAAGATTGAATTTAACGAACTTGCCAGAATGGGATCGCCTGGATCATCCTCAGCAACAGCCCAACAGCTTCAAACAATAAAAGATTACATAAAAACATTTGAAAACGGTCAAATTTTCTTAAACAATGCTGTAGACATTGGTGAAAAATTGTATCCACTTGTGACACCGGAAAATCGTGAAAAAATTCGAAGTGATATAAGAAAACTGCGAGAAGATTTTGATTATTTGCGAGATGAAGCAAATGCACTTCTTCAACAAGTAGAAGCTGTCCTAATTCAAAAGACCTCGATTGAAGAAAGTTGTGCACAAGTTTCGAATTGGTTGACAGAATCAAAAACAAAAGTTGGAGATGAAAGTGAATTGTATCCCACTTTGGCAGCTAAAAAGGCAGCTTTACAGAGTTACAAGACACAGTTACAAGAAATTAATTTACACAAGAATGCATTGAAACAGCTCCAAGAAAAAGCATCCCATCTTGATGATGATGATTCCGAACGAAAAGCAGAAGAATCTATTCGAGAATATGAAAAACTTGAAGGAAAAATTGGTCAACGAATTTCGACTTGCAATAATCATGTAATTAACCATGAAGCATATGATCAAATTTTAGAAAAAGCACAAGATTGGTTAAATACGATTAAATCTGAAGCAATTGATATTCTAAACGACACCACATTTGAAAAAGACGGTGCTGAAGAAAAATTAATTGTTGTCGAAAATTTAATACAACAGAAACCCGAAGGAGATAAAATTTTTGAAACTTGTCAAAAACAACTTGAAACTGTTTTATCTCAAACTCATCCTAGTGGTCATCCAGCATTAATAAAAAGTTTTGAAGAACCTAAGAGGGCATGGAATGAATTTATGTCATTATGTGAGGATTCATTAGTGAAATTAAAACAACTTTGTTCGAAATGGGATGAATTCGAAAGTATAATAGATGGTCTCGACATATGGATGAGAAATATTGAAAGTGTGGTTAAGGATCAAAGTTTGAAAAGTACAGCTGAAACTAAAGAAGCACATTTGAAGAAACTTAAGGAAATGAACAGAGAGATTCAAGATAGAGCAAATGCTATTAACAATTTGATGGACCAAGGACATGAAATTGAAGGCGAAACAGATTTAAGTCTGAAACTCTCGCGTATTAACACTAGATATCAAACACTGAGAAATGCTTGTAAAGAGGCAATAACTAAGTATGAAAATTATGTTAAAGATCATAATTCTTTCAACACCGATTATGAAGTTTTTAAACAAGAACTTCAAAATTCTATTGATGAATTGGCTAAAAATAATGAAATTGTTGGAGATTTGGCTGTTTTACAAGAAAGACAAAACAAAATTCGTGAAATGTCTGATAAAAGAATTAATGATTCAACTGCTTTTGAGGCATTAATTGAACGTGGAGAAAAACTTTATGGACATACTAGTCCCGATGGACGTGAAATTATCAGACAACAACTTCGTACAATTCGAACAATGTGGGATGATTACACCGATGACTTAAATTCTGCAACACAAAAACTTGATCATTGTTTATTACAATTTGCTGAGTTTACACTCGCACAAGAACAACTTACTAAATGGTTGAAAGATGTTGAAAAATCAATGCAAAGTCACACAGAATTGAAGACTACTTTACAAGAAAAAAGAGTTCAACTGCAAAACCATAAATTAATGCATCAAGAAATAATGACACACAATTCTCTTGTTGATAATGTTTGTGATAAAGCACAAACACTAGTCGATCAAACTAAAGATACATCCTTAAACGTATATTTGCAATCTATTAGACATTTATTTCAAAATATAGTAAAAAAATCTGATGAGTTACAAAAAAATCTTGAGGATTGCGTTCAAGCACATAATGATTTGAATAGTCAATTAGCGGCAGCTAGAACATGGATTGCAGGTGAAAAAGAAAAATTATTAGGTTGCGACGACACTTTTGGTGAAAAGTCTGATATCAAACGGAAAATCAATATTTTAAATACATTGTTGCAGAATAAGGAGCAAGGAAACAAACTTTTAAATAACATAAATCAACAATTCGAATTAGTGAGGAAAAGTACTTCACCAAAAGGAAACGAGATTCTTGAAAAAGAAATTGCAGAAATAGAAACAACTTTCAAGAGTCATTTTAATGATTTAGAAGGTATTAAAGGCAAACAGGAAGATGTACTCAATCAATGGAACCAACTTGAAAAAACTTTGGATGATCTCACCAAATGGTGTCGTAATGCCGAAAGCGTTTTCCGTGAGCAACAATTACAGTCAACGCTTGAAGATAAAATCAAACAATTCAACGTCTATAAAGATCAAAGAGACAAAATTTTACAAAAGGAAAAAGAAATTGATGCGTTTGCAGACAGTTCTCATACTTTACTCAATAATAGTGGAGCAGATCGTCTAAAAACTTTAATATCTCAAATTACAAACAGATATCAATTGCTACAAGTTTTAAGTAAGGAAGTAGTTAATCGTTGGCAAATACTTGTCGAAGATCATCAAAATTATGCAGATAAATTGAAAGAGGTCGATTTATGGTTAAAACCCATGGAAAAGAACTTAGAAGCTGCGATTAAACAAGAACCATCTTCTACAGCTAATATTTTACAAATTTTATCTGCAGAAAAAGAACAAGCCGAAAATTTGTTTTCTACACTTAACACTCTAGGAGAAAAGGCTTTACCAGAAACAGCAACTCAAGGTCGCGAAAAAATACGCCAGGAACTTCGTGATATAAGAGATAGATGGGACAAGCTTGGAGAAGGTATTAAAAATTTACAGAAACGACAAGAAGCTCAGACATTGCAGTTATCTAGTTATCAAGACATTCTTAACCAAACTCTTGCATGGTTAGATTCTGTTGAAAAACTTATACAAAATGAATGTGTCAGTACATGGACTTCCGCTCAAGAAATTCGTTCCAAACTTTTCAAATATAAAGGTGTAATGCAAGATATTAGTTCACATAAAAGGGTGATTGAAACTGTAAATGAGAAGGCCAATGCTTTGCTTGAAGGTGCTGCTCCCGCAAATGCTAAAGAAATTCAAAAAACTATTGACAATATGAATAGCAGATATGATAAAGTCGTTGATTCTGCTACAAAACTTCTTGATCAGTTGGATGAAGCTTTCAATGTTTATCAGCAATTTAGTGATTTACAGAAATCTCAACAAGATTATCAGAAAAATCTATGGGATCGGTTGACCAGCTATTCAGATTATTCTGGCAATAAAGTAGCACTTCAAGCACGTTTAGCTAAAGTTTTAGAAATACAAGACGTTTTACCGGAGGGTACAATGAAATTAAATGCATTAACTAATCACATTGAAAATAATGGACATATTGTTCCACCGCGGTCTAAAGAAGCTATGTCCCGTGATGTAACTAATTTAAATGCTGATTTTGAAAAGTTCAAAGCGGCTTTAAGTGATGTGAAAAATGGATTAGAAAATAGACTTCAGCAGTGGAGCGATTATGAAGTTAACTTGGATCGATTAATTGCCTGGTTAGGAGAAGCAGAAAATAGCTTAAAAAATTATATTCCAAAATCTACTCTGGAAGAAAAACAAGAACAATATAATAAATTTCAGGTAAGTGCGTAAGCGCGTAAAAAGTAGATTTATTTAAAAATATATAAATACATTTTTTTTTGTTTATTTTTAATTAAACTCTAGAGTTTACTTGTGAGTTTAAAACAAAATGAAGCAGATTTTGAAAAAATGAAAGATGAATCTTCAGAGTTAATACAAAGTAGTGGTGAAACTAGAATTTCAGTAAATGTTCAACAAGTTACAAGTAGATTCCAGTCCATTCAAACTACAGCGAAAGAAATTTTGAAAAAATGTGAGCAATCCGTACAAGATCATCAGCATTTCAATGAAAAATATAAGCAATGTGCCAATTGGATAGCAAATGCACAAGCAAAATATGATAAGTGCTCAGATCTTTCTTCTGTAGGTTCACGCGAAGATCTTTTGAAAAAACAAATAGAAATACAGGAACTACAAGCTGAACAAACAAATGCATCATTATTATTGAATAATGTTGTTGAATTAGGTGAAAAATGTTATCCAACTACTGCACCAGAAGGTAGGGAGAATATCCGTGCTCAACTGGAACAGTTACAGCAAGCATTTGAGCAACTATTCGACAATATTACAAGTACTGCAAGAGAAATTCAAAATAAATCAGCGAAATGGTCTGGTTTTGACGAAATTGCTGAAAAATTGAGAATTTGGTTGAGTGAAATTGAAAAACAACTTCACCCTGATATTGAACTGAAAACAACTTTAGATGAAAAACGTGCAAAATTACAGACATATCGTGATATTGTGAATGATATTCATAATCATCAACCAGAAATTGAGAACTTGAAAGATATTGCTGAAAATTTACCTGA
Source organism: Anthrax anthrax (assembly GCA_963971155.1). Lineage (NCBI taxonomy): Eukaryota > Metazoa > Arthropoda > Insecta > Diptera > Bombyliidae > Anthrax > Anthrax anthrax. The sequence continues at coordinate 21,615,237 of OZ020119.1, forward strand.
GAAAACAGAGCATGTTAATCAACAGTTAAATAAAATTACCCAACAATATAATAATTTATACAAAAAAGCTCAGTCATATGTAGAACGATATGAGGTTATTGTTAGTGATCATCAATTGTATTGTAAAGCCGTTATGGAAACTCAAGAATTTATTGAAGCAACACACAATACTGTGGATTTATGGGGTGATTTAGATTTAGAAAGAGTGTCATTACATACCAATTTAGATCGTTTACGAAATTTGCAAACAAGTTTAGGTGATGAATTTCCTAGAGTGGATAACGTTAGAGCATTAGGTGAAAAAGTTATTCCTGGAACAATAGCATCTGGACAAGTAAATATTCAATCGCAAATTGATAGTACACAACAAGAATGGGAAAGTTTAATCACTGCTCTTACGAATACTATAGCTTCAATTGAAAATAGACTACAACAGTGGACTGAATATGAGACTTTACGTGATCAATGTTTTGCTTGGATTCGAGATGTTGATGGTAAATTACATGCAATTGATTTGAAAGCAACACTTCCTGAGAAAAGATCACAGTTAGAAATTTTGAAAGCATTACAAGGTGAAATTCGAGTTAAAGAATTAGAAATAGATACTGTTTCCGAAAAAGGACAACAATTATATAAGGGTCCATCTAGTAGCAGAGCATCTCAAGTCTCGGAACTTGTTCTTAAATATCAACAACTAGCTCATAGAGTTAAAGAACTTAACAATCGATGGCAACAATATGTTCAGAGTCATCAGGAGTTTGAAGATGGTATCAATGACTGTAAATTATGGATGACAGATATTAAGAAAAAACTAGATTATTGCTCAGATCTTAGTGCGACATCTCAAAAAGATCTTGAAAGTAAATTGGCTCTAATACAGGACGTTATTCTCATGAAAGATGAAGGAGCTGCTAAAATTCAAAGTTTGGTTGAATTAGCTCAAATTGTGCTTGCTAACACAGCCCCGTCCGGTCACGAGCCCATTAACAAAGCGTTAAGTCAACTTCAAGAAAATTGGTCGGCACTAGCCCTTCGAATGGTAGATGTTAAATCAGGTCTTGATGATTCCATCAACCAGTGGAGTGGATTCTTAGAACAAGTACAGAGTGTTAAGAAAACGGTTGAATGGCTAGAAAATATGTTGAAGGAGTTGTCAGAATTCCAAACAACAATGACAGAAAAAAGGGCACAATTAGATCGCATTAAAAGTACTGATGAGAAAGTTCGTCTTGAAAAGATTGACGTTGAAACTTTGAAAGCACAGGCAAAAGAAATGATTGTTAGCGGACAACAGGGTCAAGTTGCATTCCAAGCACAGAAAACGCTTGATAGATTTGATGAACTTGCATCAGCAATACAAAAATTATTATCTGAACGCGAAGAACAATATCGAGATCATCGTTTATACAAAGAAGCATACGAGGATCTTATTAGCTGGATAAGTCGTGCACGAGAAAAGTTCCCCTCTCTCAAACAAAGTAGTCTTGGCGATAAATTGGCTATTGAAAGTGCAGTGGCTGCAACAGAAAGTTTACTAAATAAACAGGCTCAGGGAGAACTACTTGTGGAACATTTAATACATACGGGAGAAGTTGTACTAGCTAGTACTTCTCCTCAAGGACAAGAAATTATCAGAAATGATATTCGTGCATTAAGGGAAAGTTTTGAAGCCTTATTCCGAGAAATCATCCAACAGAAAGAACAATTAGAAGTGGTACTTGTACAGTGGCGTGATTATAAAGAAGAATATGAAAGACTTATAGAATGGCTTCAACAAATTGATATTCTTGTTAAAAATCATAAATTAAACTTACTTCCAAATGTTGCAGAAAAACAAAAGCAAGTAGACGATATGCGCGATATATTGAAACGACTTGAGAAAGGAAAAACTGATATTGATAAATTTAATCAATCGGCCTCTGCTCTTCTTGCGTCTCATTTAGAAACATATGTTAACAATCAGTTAAGGCATTTGAACTCTATGTATCAAGTTCAAGTAAATTTGGCAAAAGATGTATTGAAAAAAGTTGAAACAAACTTAGATCAACATAAAGAGTATGAAGCTAATTTACGTAGTGCACGTAATTGGATAGAAAACGCGAAAGAAGTTATCAGAGAATGTAGTGAAGCATCTAGTGCAAGCTCTAAAGAAGTTCTTCAACGTCGGTTGGAGCAAATTCAAGATTTGATTAGAAAACGTGAAGAAGGACAAAATTTGGTGCATGCTACTGTCAACAATGGTGAAAAAGTATTAAGAAGTACCAGATCCGATGGTAAAGATGTAATTAATAATCAGATAAAAGAATTACAAAATGATTGGGACCGGCTTGTGAAAAAGATGTCGACAGCAAAAGTCCATATTGAAACAAGCTTATTACAATGGGCAGATTATAATTCAAGTTATTCACAACTTCAACAATGGATATCTGATCGAGAAGCTAAGCTTCAACAAGCAAGTGTACAAAAATTAGGTAAGTCTAAGAAAGGTCAACCAGGCTTGAGTTCGGGTTTAACAGAACGTAAAGCTAATCTTAGGCAAACGAATAATATTGTTCAAGATATTGTATCTTTTGAACCAATGATTCAATCTGTCGCTTCTAAAGCATCTGATCTACAACAAGGTGCCCCAGCGACAGAAATTTCTGCTAAATATGAAACTCTCAGTAAGCAAGCAAAAGATCTTTATGAAAAACAAAAAACTACTATTGAACAACATCAAGCTCTTATTGATGCAGGAAATGAATTTGCACAGTGGTTAAGAAATGCAAAAGAGCGTCTTAGTAAATGCGCTGAACCCACAGGTGACAAAGAGGCATTAGCAAGCAAAATTCACCAACTTAAAATTCTTGAAAGTGAAGTTCCTGAAGGTCAGAAAAAACTTGAAAAAGCTCTTCAACAAGGTGAAATTGCTTGTCGAAATGCTGAACCTGAAGATCGAGAAATAATTGAAGAAGAAGTAGCTTTGTTACAAGAAGAATTTGACGCGTACGTGGAAGCCTTGAAAAATGCTAAAGGATATCTTGAGGTGGGAATAGTAAAATGGACAGAATATCAAGATCAATACAGTGAGGCATTAGAATGGTTAACAAAAACAGAAGCTCTCGTTCAGTCTTATAATAAATTGCAAGACAGTTTACAACAAAAGAAAGTAGTTTTAGAAGAATTTCAAGGTCATTTACAAACACTATTTGATTGGCAAAAAGAATTGGATCGTCTTAATGTTAAAGCCCAAGTACTTTTAGAAACATGTGCTGATACGAGAATTAGTAACGCTATTACTCAGCTTACTACTAAATATAATGCTTTGCTAACTTTGGCAAAAGAAGTTATGCGTCGTCTTGAATTGCACTATCAAGAACATCAGCAACATCATTCACTTTACGAAGAATGTCAAGCATGGATTGAGAAAACACGTGAAAAATTAAGTGATTGCAGTGAAATTCCTAGTACACTTGGAGAAGTTCAAATTAAATTGAATACTGTGAAAAATTTACGTCAAGGCTTTGAACAAGGTCAAAATAAACTTCGATACTTGATGGAACTTAAAGAGAAAGTTATCATGAATACTGAAATTAATGGAGCAAGCAAAGTTCAAGAAGATACGGAAAATTTAAAACAAGATTTTGAAAAATTATTGGTAGATATAACAGACGTTCGACAAAAATTAACAAACAGAGCTGCTCAATTGGAAGAAATTTACAAGTTCTACAAAGTTCTCGTAGATTGGTTAGATGAAATTGAACCTAATGTTCGTAATGTTGATGGATTTTTGAATGATCTGAGTGAGAAAAGAGCAGCTTTAGAAAAAGTTCGAGGTCTTCAAAGAGATATTAACAGTCACAGTGATCTAGTTGAAAAGATTAATGCTCGTCTTGAACAGGATAAACATTTAGATAAAAATGATTTTTCTGAAGGCATGAGTAGATTTGAGAAAATACAAGAAACCGTTTCTAAGAATATTGAAAATTTAGAAAATCAAGTTAATAATCATGAAAATTATAAGCAAGCTTTAAATACAATGCAGGATTGGTTACGTAAAACAAAAATTGATATTGAACAGTGTTCTGATTCACATGGTGAAAAGGATCAAGTGGTTGATAAACTGAATAAATTAAAAGAGATTGATGCGTCAATGTCAGAAGGAAAATCTTTGCTGGATACAGCTGAACAGCTTAGTCAAAATGTAATTTCAACAAGCGGTAGCGAAGGTCAAGATGCTGTAACACAAGAAATCAAACAATTAAAATCTGACTGGGATAATTTACAAGTTTTATCAAGAAATGCTAGAAGAAATCTTGATTCATGTTTATCATCCTGGACAGATTTCTTGACGAAATTCACAAGAATTAATCAATGGATTGCAGAAATGACGCGAAGAGTTCATGAAGCGAATGAAACTGAATGTAAAAGTTCAGATGATCTTGTTCGTGCAAAGGTAGGATATGTTACTATTAAGAAAATTTGAATGTGACTAACCAGTAAATGTGCATGATTTAAATTTCGTATTTCTTTTCTCTGTGGTCTTATAGAAATTACTAGAAGAAATTCAAGGTGAAAAGGAAGCTGTCGAAGATCTAAATGATGTATGTGAAATTCTTATGGAACATAGTGCATGTTCAAGAGTGCGAGATCAAACTGTAGAAAGTCAATCAAACTATACAAAATTGTTAACAGCAGTTCAAGGTGAGTGTACTAAATGTTTTGCCCTTTAATGATCTTTTTGGTGTTTTAATTTAACTTAATTTTATAAAACTTTTTTATTATCTTATACATACCATATAATTATTTAATTTTTATATATTTGTAGGACTCGTCGCAAAAATAGAAAAGAATTTATCGGATCATACCGAATTTCTTAATTACAAAACTGAAATGGATAATTGGATTAAAAAAGCTACAGAAATTTTAGATAGTTGTAATGGAGTAGGAGATTTAGGTGAAATTGAAAAACAATTGGAAACAATTACAGTAAGTTTTTCTTTATTGATATTATTGGTTAACACAAAAAATAACAATTTTCATTTGTTAAACAGTCATTGACTAGTCGATTACCGGAAGGACAACATTTACTTGGAATGGTACAAGATGCTTACACAAAAGCTACAAATATTATGCCAGAAGATAAACAAGATCAATTACGTTCTATGATGACAAAATTACGAGAAGATTGGGATGCTTTAAATTTGGCTGTAAAACAAAAAGCAGCTGATTTGAAGCAAGCACAAAATCGTTGGTCAGATTTTGCCAATAATAAAAAACGTATCGAAAAATGGTTGGCCGATACTGAAACAACCCTAATGGCTGTTCCAGATACAAAAGGTGAATTAAGTGAGATGAAGACATTGCTTGAAAGATATAAAAATTTACAAGGAGATATAACACAGAAAGGAAAAGAAATTGAAAATATAATAAATGAAGCTAACGGTCTCGGCACAGAAATTGATGATGTTCGTCGATTACAAGCACGTTGGAATAAGATAAATAATGATTGCACTTCAAAAATTCAATTTATCGAATCGGAAATTGCTAATTATTTAGCATATCACCAATGCTTACAAGATGTTGAGAAATGGCTTTTACAAGTTTCATTCCAATTAATGGCGCATAATTCATTATTCATTTCAAATCGACAACAAACTCAAGAACAAATTAGTCAACATGAAACTTTACTTAATGAAATTCAAAAATATCAATCGAATTTGGATGATTTGAATGCAAAGGGCCAAGGACAAATTGAAAGATACCAAAAAACAACACCTGGAATAAAAGACACCATTGAAGCACAACTTAAAAATATTCAAGACAGTTATAATTCTCTCTTACATACTTCTGTACAAATTAAAAATCGTTTGTTAGAATCTTTGGCGAAATTTAAAGAATATGAGGATACATTAGACAGTATTATGAAAAATCTTGAACAATATGAGCCAATTATTCAAAGTGAATTGGATGCTCCAGCAACAAGTCTTGAAATGGCCCAATCCCAATTAAAATGTGCACAGGTAAATATTTTGAATTACCTGTTATTTTCGGTTAGCATAAACTTGTGTGAATTTATTTTATAAATAGGATTTACATAATAAACTTCAAATGGAAAAGACACGTTTGGCGTTAGCTGTTCAAGCTTGCGAAGCAGCAACTGCTTCAATTAGTCGACCAAGTTCACCTTTAGAGACAGCAATGCATCCTATACCAGAAAAGGAATTAGTTGTTCGAGCAAAACTTGAAGATCTTATTGATCAGGTAATAACTGAAATTTTTTTTTAAAGAATAATTGATTAATATGCATGCTTTGCTTAAATTAATAGAATTTGAAAATTTGCATGTCTCATTATTTGTTATACTATAATATCATGATATATGTATGTACATGCGTAATATTATTAATATTCATAATTTATTACTAATAAAAAAATTTACATATGAATGTATTTTGGAATAATTTTATATTTTTTAAATAAAAATTTATTGTATGTATATAAATGTGTGATATTGTAAATGTCCTTTTTTATTTAAAATAACAAAATAAAATAATTCGATGATAACAAATTGCAAATTATTGTGTTAATTTACTAACATTTTATATGTACCTGTTTTATTTTTTGTATATACATATGTACATATACATATGTATGACTATCTGTTGGGTTTTTCTTGTGTTTTTGTCTTTCATTTTTGGACATATTATATGCATGCACACAATATGCACGTTTTTGTTTGCCATTTTGCACCTTACAAAATTTAGCGAATCTATAATGGTGATAAATTTACCATGACAAATATTAACCATGATAGTAGTGAATTTAACAAAGGTAACTCTCTAATAGAGAATTTTTGTAAAATTGTTAATAATCTCTACGTAAACGGTTATTTAAACAAATTCATAAAATTCATTGCTAAGGTAAGTAGAACATTGTTTGAAAATTAATTTATTCATAAATCACTTAAAATTTGTTAACGTTACTGGTTTTTTGTGTTGTACTAAACGAATTTTTGTTTTAAATACGAGTATGTTCTGAGATATACATATGTATGTATGTACATACCTAAATATCAATGCTTGTATATCTAGGTTCAATCTCATTTGGATGGATTGTTTGCAACCGTTAGTGAACTAGAACAACAAAGAAAACAAAGAGCCGAACTTCAAGATTGGATTAAAAAACAACAAGCAATTGTGTCTGATTGGGCATCAAGACCATGTAAATTACGTCCTGAAGCTGCTAAACAAGAACTTGTAGTTATGAATGATATTTTAAATGCAGTCGGTGATAAACGTTCACAATTAATGACTGATATGACAGGTTCATGTGAGTACATAAATATCTTAATAAAATAATTATGTTAATAAAAATATTTTATTATATTTATAATTTATTTATAATGTTTTTTACTTGGGAAATATTACTGAATATTGGATAACCAAAATACAAGTTATGTTTATTTATAGTTTTTTGTAGAAAACCAACTCAATATTTTTAGGTTTGTTTAATTTTACACAAAATAACAATAATATTTTTTATTAATTCAGTTGCCGATGATGATACAAGTGATTTGGAACAATTACTTGATCAACTCGAATCTGAGCTTATGGATGCTATTGCCAGAAAACAAAGTGGTCAAAATGTTATTGATAATTTCCGTCAATCTGTTCAAGATATGCAAAACTGGTATGATTCTTTAATTAAAAGAATGGATGTTCTAGATAAGGGAAGTGGTCTTAACTGTGCACAAAAATTAGCTGCGATTTCTGAAATTAAAAATGAATTTGAAAATCAAGGACCAAAAAAATTAAAGGAGTTGAAAGGAAAATCAGCTAGTGTTGCAGAAATCATAAGCAATTTAGATGGACAACAAGTTGAAGAACAAATGAAATCTGTTGAACGTCGTTATAATGATTTGGCAAAACGAATTGATCGTAAAGTTCAAATGTTGGAAGTAACAAATAAGGGAATTGAAGGTGCAAAGAATGAAATTGACCAATTGCAAACATGGGTTAAACATCAAATAGCTGAGTTAAGATCACCTTTACCACTTGGTTTTGAAGCAAAATCAGCTGAAATACGTCAGCAACAATTGAAAGGTTTAATGAAAGATGCTGAGGCTAAACAAGCATTGGCAGAAACCCTTGAAAAACGTATTGCTAATATACAACACGAAATAGAGCCAATGGAATATTCACAATTAGAATCAGCGTTGAGAAACCTTGGATCCGATCAACGTGAATTACAAAATCTTTTGAAAGCAGAACTAGATCGTGTTCTTGATGCCGCAAAAACAAGAAAAAATATGGAAATTGATCTGGAAAAGGCAAAAGTTTGGTTGAAAAATAAACTATCAGAAATTCGTAGGACATCTGGTTATCAACCTCTAACATCGGCTGGTGTAGAAAAAGAAATCCAAATAAATAAAAAACATAAAGATGAAGTTAATAATTTTGGAGATGGTTTATTTAATGAAGTTATGCGACAAAGCAGTGGAATCTTAAAAGATTGCTCTGAAAATCAAAAAGAAACTTTACAAAATTTGATTGATGGTATTAAGGGAGATTTTAACAGTCTCAAAGAAGAATGTACAAATAAGTTACAATTTCTTTCTGATTTACTTCAAGATCGTAAGAAATTCGAGGAAAATATTAAAAAAATGAATGATTGGCTCAATGAGGCTGAAAGTAATATTGAAAGTGAAATTCGAACATCAAGTTTACCAATTATGGAAGAACAATTGTTGAAATACAAAGAACTTGCTAACATAGCAAAGGCTGTGGGAGATTTGTTAGCCGAAATCAGTGAACAAGCTAAAGTCATTGCATCAAATGTGAATAATGCAGATAAATTAAAATTAAATGAAGACATTAAAAATTTGAAAGACAGATACAACAGAATAGTTCAGAATATTAATGATAGATGTAATATTCTGGAAGACCACATCAAAAAACATAAGAATATTAAAGCAAGACTTGCTGAATGTATTCAATTCTTAAATCAAATACAACAACGTTTACGTGCTTTAAATAAGCCGATTGGTAGTAAAATTGAAGATGTTCAAGAACTATTAAAAGAATATGAACAAATACTTGGTGAATTGAAAAATAATAAAGCTAAAATGAGTGACTTACAAGGAAGTGATTTACCAGAATTACCAAGTATTTTAGCTCAGCAAGATGATATGATAAAATTGATTGAAGATCAATTGATGCATTTGAAACAATTGCTCTTGTTGCGCGAACAATTTATCGCATTAATAAACGAAATTACAGCATTCATTATAAAGTATTCAAATATTGTGCCACAAATTGAAAAGTCTGATGATTCTTTAGAAGACAAAATAAAGCAATACGATGATATTATAATAAAAATTCAAGAATACGAAGCTATGTTAGCTACTGCCACTGACAAAGGTCAAAAGATTGCTTCCGAGGGTACTGCTGCTGACAAAAATAATATCACAGAACAATTACAGTCTCTTAAGAACCAACTTCAAGATCTTCGAAAATCAGTTGAAGCACAAAGACAAAAACATCAAATCACACTGGAGCAACACAAAAAGATTGCAAATGAACTTTCAGAAATACTTGATTGGCTTCATCAATCTGAAGGACAAGTCAAATCTCGTCCTCTATTAGACAGAGATCCGGATTCTGTAGAAAGAGAAATTCAAAAACATCATGCATTATCAAAAGATGTAAAAGATCATTTAGATAAAATAACGAAAATTTGTGAAAAATCAGAAAAAGAAACTTGGTTACCAAGTTCGTTATTAGAAATGATATCTGAAAGTAGATCACTTGTTGCCATATTACCCAATGAATTAGAAGAACGTCAGAAATATCTTGAAAGCAATAAACAATCGAGATTAGAATATATGAATTTATTAGCAAAATTCAATGCTTGGGTACATGATGCTGAAGTAAGATTACAAAATAGTAAACATGGCGTTGATTACATCAACATTCAGAAAAGTTTGGAAGAGCATAAAAATTTCTTCGGAAATGAGCCAGTTATCAAAGATTTGGTTAATAATAAAATTCAAGAAGCAGCAGATAAAATATGGTCATCATTAAATTCTTTAGAACAAGAAGAACTTTCACGTGAACTTCAACATTTGCAACAAGTACTGAAGAATACATTAAACTCTGCTAAAACTCAACAGATGCATTTAGAACAAGAAGTTGAAAATTGGAAAGATTATTGCCAGAGTTTAGAAAAAGTGAAAGCAAATATTGAACAGTGTAAATTCTCTGATGAACCGATTGTTAGTTTGGAAGGGCTATTCGCTAATATACAGAAGATTACTGACATTCTAAATAGTACTCAAGTAAGTCGAAATTTTTAATTTTTTTTTCTATAGGTACATGCGAATGTATGTATGTATGAATAGGTATATGTATTGGGTATATTTTGATATTAAAATAAAAAAATGTTAGTAGGTATGTATCTTACATACATATACATATATGTACATATGTATGTATGCATGTATGTACAAAGAAAAAATATCTTTGAAACAAAATTCGATTTCAAATTCAAGTTTAAAAAAGGATAGAAAATTAGTAACGTGCATCATATCATCGTACACGTACATATACTGTTCGTTAACATATGCACATGCACTATGATGCAGCATGCATGAAGACATGTACTTGCACATATCATAATGAACTTTCATGATATAGGTACTATGCACATTTCTTGTACAATACAATTTACGTAGGTACTTTCATTTTGAATTTGATTAAATTGACTTGAATTTTCCAATAATTTCTCCTCTTGTTCTATCTACCCTACACCTACACCATACATAACCATTCTGAATAAAAAATATCTGTCCACATCGCGTATACATAAATCATAATTCATACATCATTACTATATATGTACAAATCTACATATGTACATACATATGTATAAAATAAACCACGTATAGTTGGCTGTTGTAGATGTAGTTATAATTTATATACAAATACATATAGTATTATGCTTATATATATGTATATATATTATAATATTCATATACCACCATACACAACACAAAGTAAAATAAAATATGACATCATAGGTCATGATAAGCTTTTTTTTGCAGTCATTTTAAGAAAGTTGTTTAAAAGTTGACTGTGCAATTTCCCAAATTGTAAATACATACATATATGAAAGGATGTCCCAGAGTAAAGGTCACAAAATAGGTTTTGTGTGTAGTTCAGAGCGCTTCTAACGAAATATTGTAGATATAGAGAATTGAAATTTTTCGGATAGATACATGATTTCATATACATAGTTTACCGTATCTTTTAAACCATTTTTAACTTTTATTTAAAGAATGTCACATTTCCAGACAAATTTTTTCACACTGAAAATTCAATGTTTTGCCTATTCTGGACACCTTTTGTAAAAAAGTTTGCCAAAACGGTATACAGACACATACATATGTATGCAGTTTAATATACGCGTATGCTTGCGTATGCACAATGTACATGCATATGCAATAGAGAGTCGTTGAACAACCGGCTTTTCAATAATCCTTTTCTTCCGTACCAGTGACAGATGCATATGCATATATAAGTACATATACATACATATAAACGTATTTATGTATATATGTATATTATTTTCACTGTTTCTAATTTCAATATTTTGTTCTACTTACACGTATGTTTGTGCATATGTACATACATATATATGTTCATATATAGGTTCATATACATACATACCTATACACATATTTAAATTGTTTGTATCGTTTTTATTTATAAAATATGGATTTTGATTTTGTATTATGTTATTATGTATGCATGTACTATATATTATATGCTGCATGTAGGTACACTATAAAATGCATGGTATGAAAGTTAGATAGAATGGAATATACATATGTATGAAAGTGAACTGTGAATGTATGCATGCGTGGGTATCATATATATTAATATATATGTACATATATATATGTATATGTACATTATACAGTATATAGTACATTTATTATTTCACGATGAGTAGTATATTCTGTATGCGGTGTGATATCATACAAAAACAACCAAACCAAATGCATTTTTTAATTAAATTGAAGCTTATTGAAGCACATAAATGTATGCATGCGAAGAACACAAAATACAAATGCTTTTTTCAGTAAAAAAACATATAAACAGTACATAGGTATTTACTTTTACGATGACTTGCGCTAATCACATCACATTTCAGCTTAAGTACATACATAGATGCAGATATGTTAATCGTATTGTAATGTGTATTGTGTAGATTGTAGAATTACAGTCATCACAACCCCTTTTATCAGATGATAAATTTATAATACCAGCTGGTACCGGGTGCCGGTGCCGGTACAAAAGAGTACAAGCAAACAATCCAAAATCCAAACTTGCAAAAGTTAAAAAAAATAAATAAAAATAATAAAATAGCAATACATGCACATGTATGATGTTAAGTTATATACATATGTATGTATATACGTCTGTATATGGCTGCACATCCGTATATGAATATGAATGGATTAATATTAAAATTATAATTACACGTTACAATACAACGATATTATATATATACGTATGGATGTGTGTAAAAGGGGTAGAATGTACATATTATACGTATGTTTAGGTAAGTGCATGCATACGTATACGTATGGCGTATGCATGGAATAATAGGAGAATTGGTGGAGACTGGAGTATAATAAATAAAAAATTAAGATTAGGTATATAAAATCAAAAATGTTTTTGGAACCGGATAACTGAGAACGGGAACGGAGTACAGTAAAATTAACTTGCATTTTAGTTTGTTTAGTTTAGTCAACTACTAACACTAACCAGTCCAGTTAGATGTCATGTAGAATCTAATGCAATGCAATGTAGTCCGTTACGATTTACATGACATTTTTAAACTTATGGTATAACATATATACATATATGTTTGTCAAGAAAAATCTATACACGTTATCTAGAAACAATACACGTTTTATGAAACACACTCTGTTCGTGTACAGTACAATACGTGTAAGAAATAATCAGTTGTAGCTTGCAAGTTTGCAATGCAATTGTGTTGGTGTTGCACATACATATTTACATATGTATGTGTGTAATGTACATATAAAATTGAAATATACAAATACATACATATATGTATATGTACAAATTGGTAAAACCTCTGATACGTATGCAATATCGAATTGGAATTGTGTTTTTATTTGTTTTTGGTGCAAAAATTGCAATTTCTCCAAAATAACCTCTTTGCATCTGACATGTAATGAATTAAAATTAATGGATTATGTATGAAATATGAAAATAACCGTGTAGTGGTCAGTGAAATGTAAAATGTAACCGGCTTTTGGAATAGATAATATTCATATACATACACACGTGTATGTATTTATACTTCCAAAATATGTTAAAGTTTGTGAATTTCTAATTAGTAATTATACCATATGTACATATGTATGTATTGTATATACATACATATATAATATTAATATATTACACACCGTTGAATTAGGGGGTTTTAGACAAAGAGACACTTATGGAACACACGAAAAATTGTGTTATGGGACACCGGGTGAAGGAGGTGAGGCGTGTAGGAATTGCACGGTACCACCGGGCTACCTGATACACCGACACACGCCTCACTTCTTTCACCAATTACACTGGAAGTACTAAAAAGTGTCTGAATTCTCATATCATAACTCATAAGTCATAACACAGTTTGTCTTCGTGGAAAACCCCACAGCCACATAGATTTGACACCAGCTGTTCATACCGTCGTCAGCCGTGACCGTGCCTTAAAAGCCCAGAGTTGAGTACCCATTAGTATATACAACTATAGGTATACATATGTACATATGTACATATTTATATGCATATTTATATGCATTATATTTATATAAGTACATACATACATATATGTAGACAGCACACACACTTAGAAATGATATGAAGCTTTAGGGGGAATCGGAATGTCAAGTTTTAAATTTTAATTTTTGTTAGTATAATCCCTGTACACATATGTAGATATATATATATAGTATATTACATTTATGTATATATGCTATACATACATATAAATTATAACTTCTATTTGAGTATAGTTTTGTGTTATTTAATTTTTACGGTTTAGTTTATTTGTATACATACATATACATCTGTATGTATACAAACTACAAACATGAGTATGAATTTTAACTTTTATTTTATAGTACATACAATTGTGTATTGAATACACGAGCTTTCGATTTTAAAACTTATATCTTTAACGTTTCTTGCGTTGATTAAAAAATACAAGTAAATACCACTGGAAATGAAAAAGGGGTAAAAATTATTTTTGATTATTCACTGACACTGGCACCACATTGGCATTGCACAATACAATGCACATTTCACATTACAAAATAAATTCTCGTAAAGTTTTAAACTTTCTACGATTCGGTATATAATTTGGTTATTTGGTATATTAATATTATTGAAGTAAACTGTGAAAAGGAATTGCGACTTTTTAAAGTTGTGTAGCATTAAATGCATTTTCTTACTAATAGAAAATTTTTGAATATTAAACAGATTGAAATAAATAAAAGGATAATAATAAAAGGAAAAACATTGTTACATCTTATTTTCAAAAAAATATTGTGAAGAAATCATATTAAACTGTATTAATTGTTAAAACATTTGGAAAAGGTTTTTTTTTTTAAGTAAAAACAAAAAGTGAAAAGACACATAAAAAGGAAGAGAAAGGTGGAGACTTGTTCTTTGTTCGTTAAAAAAAGGAACAAAAATAATTGCAAAAAAAAGGAAAAAAGAAAAAAGAAATCAGCAGTGCATTTCTTTGTTGTAAAAGGATTTTCCTCGTATTATCTGTTTTTATTCTTTCTCAATTTTAAACATTTTTTTAAATTTGTGTCAGAGGAATACTATTATTGATTATACATATTTTATCTTATTGAATTTATATATTCGTAATTTAAATAAAATTTAAAAAAAATTATAACAAAAAATACTGTTTGACATATTTAGGCAAAAAATAACGATATTGATTTGGTCAATCAACAAGCACAATCAATATTGCGACAAGCAGATTCGAAGAATCGTGAAATTATTGAAAAGGACAATCTGGCTTTGAATAAAACTTGGACAGATTTATTGACTGGACTTGAGAATCGTCGTGAATCTTTAACTAATTTAGCTGAAAATTGGGAAGAGTTTGAAAATAAATTATATGCTTTAGAAAAGGCTATAAATTGCATAGAAGAGAAATCACGACATGTCGATCCGGTCGTAAGATCTAGACGACAATTGGAAGAAACTAAGAATGCAATCCAGGTAAATATTTTTATGTATTCATTTGAAAATAATTTATAAAATATGTAAATTTTTTATTTTAAAGATGGTATTTGACAAGAATATTTACAAATGTTTAAAAAAAAATCATCTTTCAAATACGTATTGAATGGATGAAAATTAATTTAATCAATTAAATATAAATAACACATATTCCAGTTAGTAAACAATGATCTAACCGAAATTACACGATTATTCGTTAAATATTAAAAAGATTGTGTCATCGGTTTATTTAATTTATGTCATACAACATATAAAAATTTATTTCTATATTATTGTATCATGACCTTGCCCGGCCAAGTTACTTTTATGTTTACTTTTTAGTTTTCATATTCTTTTTGTTTAGTTTATTTCGATGAGGCTCAAACAATTCATATTTATAATTAAGTTTTATGTTGATAGCCTCAACTCATGCCGCACTGATGATCATTATAATAGGTGACATAATACAAACATATATAATACGATACGAAAATTTTGAAGAATATCTTTTCAAGTTGAAGCTTTAGGTTTTTTATTTTTACTTTTTATTTATAAAGCTTAAACATCAAGTAGTTTTCAAACGTAATTTCGGTTAACTGATTGTTAATTTTATTTGAATTAGGTATATTTAATGTATATTATGCTGCTATGAATAGCCACAGCATTCTTTTAATATAAATTGTGATAGGAGATTTGATAAGTTATGATTGTTTTTATTGATTATTGTTATCTTTATCTTTTGTAGGAAATTATTGGCGAATCTGAAGAACTTAAACCATCATATAAAGAGATTACGACGCTCTCAAAATCAATCGTCACATTCCTTGGGGAAATTCACAAATCCTCGGCAGAGGCCATACAGGCCAAAGTTAACCAGCTAGCCAATCAATACAAAAAGTAAGTACATACCTAGGCATATAATTTTTCAAACAAAAAATCAAAATCGAATTGTTCTAAAAACAAAAAAACGCAACAATTTATTATCAGTGAAAGTATAAATAGCATTGCTGATAAAAAGTGATACAACTGATTAAAATTTGATTAAATCTACAAATACATCTGCTTCAAATTATTTTATATTTTTTTAGTTTACTCATATACGCAGTTAGTAAACAACACAATTTTTGTTTTTTGTTTTTTTTTCTAAAAAGTGTGTTTTTTCTATAGGTATTTTGTGTACACCATACAAAATAATTTTTAATAAAGAATGATATTAATGATTGACCTCACAAGTGATTGAATAAAATAAACCAATAAATATTTATATTTAGGACAACTCACATCATATACGATAAATCTTTCGGTTTAGTTTTACTTTTATTTTGTTTATTAAATTTAAAAGGATATTTCAAGACAATCAATTAATTCATTGTATTAATTGTTGAACATTAATTCTATTCTATATACATTGTTGTTACCGGTATTTCGTCAGCATAAAAATAAATTTTCGTATCATTGTTGTACATTATATAAAGAATTTATTTATGGTACCTATGTTTTCTTTTTATAATAAAGAAATTTGATACAGGATTGGAACAATAAAAGAACAAAGTAATACAAATAATTTAATTCTCCATAAATTTACGTATATCGTAATTTCCTTTTATTTTTATTAACTGGACTATGACTACATTCCAGACGATAAAGTAATTTAGAATAGAATAAGATACATTACAATTTATTACAAAGAGATTATAATATTTGTGCTTGTCGTAATTATGTTGTGACATAGTTGTGATTTTTACTTTACGAGATATTTCTATAACACAGGTGTAATTAAGTTAAGATTTTTGCATATAGGTACATATGTACTGTATATGTATTTTGAAGATTGGATGTTGTTCTTGAAGGTTTTACAAATGTTTTAAATGTAAGCATGTATACATTATGTAATACAATTATTAGCAATTTTTATTTTAAGAAAAAAGAAACATTCATACATACATACGTGATTTAAAAGTGTTTTATACATTTACATTTTTATTATTTTCTTATTTTTCAAGCTTAGTAAACATATGTACGTAATAATTGTTTTGAGAAAATTATTAAACAGTAAAATTATTTCGACATCAATTAAGTCGTTGATAAAAGTCATTTTTTTCAATCATGTAAAACAGAAAAGTAATGTATGTACATATGTCGTTTTAACTCATAGCGATTGATTGTATAATTAAAAAAAATAAAGAAATGAAAAGGCTTTTAATTAAAAAACATGTCGCGTTTTAAAAATAGAAAATACTGAAAAAATAGACCATGGATTTCACCGATATTCATGAACATTGTATTTGTTCCTATTAAAAACAAAAATTAAAAATTAAAATAAAAGTTGTACATGTAAGTCATGAGACAATTATTATCAAATAAAAAAAATTTTTAAAAACGGAAAAATCATTTATTTAAGTTAAAAGATCAATAAAAAGTTTCTATCAGTTTTTAATGGGAAAAGTTGTTTACAATACACATGAGAAAGTATTAAAAACCTAAAAATTTCTACCATAAAGGTCAGTATCCACCATGTTGACTGCTTTAACGTACCGTGAAGTTTTACGTTTTTTTTCTTTTAAATTAAAAATTTAAAACTATAAAATATAATTATGTATTATTATTACTGTAGTAATACATTTAAAAAATTATATTTTTTAAAGTACAATTGTTTACGAAAACAGAAAAGTAAAGACCAATGACCACAACAAATCTTTTAATAAGAACAGTGCAATAAGATGTTTTGTGTATTGTAGTGTTTATAATGCCCAGAACTTAACATATATATTTATAAAATTGTATGTAGTGCATAAAATGATTAATATATAACTCAGCATATTATATTTTCGAATATTTTTTATATTTAATTTTATTGAAGAAAGTTTTCCCGTCATAAAATTTGTTTTCTTTTTCATAACTTAAGTTTACATTTCAATGTAAATAAAACTACCAAAAATTATGATTATGCGTAACTTACTCTATTCGACTGTGTACAATGAAAATTCACTGAACCATGTTAAAACTTGAAAAGTGTGAAATTTTAATGTACCTACATACATAGGTATAAAATAGGTATAACAAAAAGCAAATTTTGATTGTATGTTGGTATATCTTAATTACGTAACAAAACAGTAATATGTACATAAAAAGAAGTACAATTACTATTTCGTAAAAATTAATGAATGATATATAAATTTAAAAATACATTTACAGATATTTATAGTACAAAAGATTTTCATTTCAAACATATCATTTTTTCAAATATTTCCTGAAGAAAATATACAAATTTTTTAAATTTATTAATATTTTCCTATAGTTTTTGTAAATAATTATTGAACTGGAAAATAATTTTATTTTTTCAAAATCAACTATTTTGAATCACACGGGCTTGTATTTTTGATACAAATATTACGCTTATATAAATATGTATATATGTATGTACCTACACTTGGTTGAGAAATATGTAGAAAGAAAAAACATATTTTAATAAGAATATCATTCATTTTATAAGCAAATTCAATGTTTTAAAATAATTTCAAATTTTACTATGAGTATGCGATAAAATTTATTTGCTTTCTTATCAGAAAATTAAATTAGCAAAAAATTTGTGCTAAAAATATTTATTTTCACCGCAAATATTTTAAGGCTTATCGTATAATGAAATTACAGAATATTATTTAGGCAATATTAAATAATTCATAACTTAAATTGAAAATGTATTATGTACAATTTAAAAATTTTGATATAATAAAAATTGAATTAAATTACTTAATATTGTAATTTTTGCTTTTGCAATATTACATATGAATTTTTTATTAATTTGAAATTTTTGCAAATACCTTATGTTTTAAATTTATAACGTAAATATTATTTTGTTAAATCGCGTAAATGTCTGAAAATAGAATAGAATTTTGTTTTTGTCTTTTGCTTTGTTTAAGAAAATCATATTTCTTTTAAATTTATTGTAGTGTCAAATATGTATGTACATATGTAAAATATTATTATTAAAAGAAGGAAAAAAAGAAAAATACATACATACATAAAGTGATGCTTGCGTTTTGCTAAAATTAGTTTTAAAAACTAATACATTTTATGTTTATTACTAACATTTCGCTATAAAATTGAATGTGAAATTTTTATTTTTATTTTAATTTTTTTTTTTTTTTTTGTATGTAATTATGTAATTTTTTAATTTTACGAATATATATTTAAATTTATTTTTAAATAACAATTCGACATTTACGCGAGTTATTTTAATACCTTCTTTATAATTATTAATTTGTTCTCCTAATTTATGTATGTAAAAAACTATTCATAATACATATTTTCAATAAATATAGAAAATTAAATTTTAATTAATTAAAAAAATTAAATGAAAATATGTATTGCTTTTTCACATTATTATAAAAAGATACATAACATATGTACACTATAAATATTTTATTTTCTTTTATGTGTATCTTAAATATTCGTACATACATATGTTATGTTATTGAAAATATTAAGTAGTGTAGTAGCAAGTAGTAGGTACATATTGTATAATCTACTGTAGTACATATTATAGTCGTACTGTAAGTATTCGTACAGTACTTAATACTAGGTATTATCGGTCATTGGTTTTTTATTTTTGAATTTTTTGTTTTATTTATACTTGCATTTCGTTTACATTTTTATTTTGATATTATTGAAATTTCCATTTCTTGAAGTTGAAAGTATACAGGTCATATGCTATTTTTAAAATACTTTTTACAATGCATTTAAAATAATCAACAATTTTTTTTTATGTATTTCTACTTTTCATTTTTATTTTTTTCAATGTTTTTCGTTGTAAAAATACTAAACATACACATAAGTATTTAAATTTTGTTGTGGTAGAATTCAATTATAAAATTCGCTATGTATACGTATGTATGTATATTTGTAATTTAAATGTTAATTTTTACAAGTACATTTGTAAATTTCATTTATATCTACACATTTTCTTTTTAAATAGTTTTTAAATGTATGTACCTTTTTACATTATTCGTATATTTAAATAAATATATGTATAAACGTTACATACAGTTTATAAAAGTTACGTTGACTATTATAAATTTTGCCGGGTGGTATGAATGTATTTTTTGCGTATTTGTTTATACAATTTTATTGCTATATTATTATTATTTTAACTTTTCATTTTAAACAGGTATACATACATATACACTTTTGTTGGCCTTGTTTTGACTTTATTATAAAATACATACATATAAAATAAAATTTTTAATAAATATCGTTTTATTTTGATATGAAAGATAAATATTTTCATTTTCAAAATGTTTATATTTTCTCATCGTAGGGTGATTATTTAATTATTTTGTTTACAATTTATACAAGTGAATGAATTATGAATAAAAATTATGAATACCTATGTAGAATAATAATAATTTATTATGCTATATGTATAAATATTTCATATTTTTATAAACTTGAATCACCTTATAAAATTTTATGTGAAAAATCGTATCGTTGTCATTGCTAAATTTAAAAACACAACAAAACAAAATTCATTTAATATTATATACCATATGTTATTCATTTAAAAGCTCAAGAATTTTATTTAACTTTTGGTTGTTTATTAAATACACATAAATATTTATATTATTGAATACTTCTTTTCAAAAATTTTTTAATACAAACACGATTTATGTGTAGAAAATATTTAATCAAAATTATACGAATATACGTAGACACATAAAAGTTCAATATTATACTAATTATTTAATTAGATAAGCTTACTAATAATAGAATTGAAATAAATAAATAAAAAAATGTGAAATGAAAATTTCATTGACTTAATATCATAATAGAATATGTTTTTTGATATTTTTGCATTTTGTTAGACACTTGATTACAATATATAAAATATATTGCAATAAAGACGAAAAAAAAAAGTAATGCAATTATAATTAAATTTTCGATTTTTATAATAATTAATTTGTTGATTTAACGAGAAAATTTGATATTAAAAATATATCATTTAGTTATCTACATTACGATTATCTATTTATAATTTACTTTAATTTAAAGAATTATAAAAATTATTTTAAATTCATTTTTCCATTATTTTTAAAGTAACATCATTGACTGCATATGTACATGATTCTCTAAACGATGACGATAATATATTATAATGATGGAAGAGAGTGTTCGTATTAAGATAAAGAAAAATTCAATTTAACCTTAACCCATTAAGAATTTCTTTTCTTTTTAGTTTTTATTTTTTTCAATTTATACCAGAAAATACGAAAAAAAAAGTGTGAATACTCCTACATAATATTATAGATATTTAAAGTTCTATAGACGCGTACTAAGCATATTTTGTTTCTAATTTTAGATATAAGAGAGAAACGTAATTTCATAATAAATAACAATAATAATTTTCCGGGTTTCCGAAGATTTTCTTTTATAAAGGGAGGGGAAATGAGATGAAGTTAATAACTAAAAAAACACAAATGCTGTGTGTATTAGATTTAAAATTGAAAGAAAGATGTGCAGGCAGATATAATTGCAACAAGTATTCAAAGATTCGTTTCAATAAATTAAGTAACAGGTTTAATGCGGTTTTATTTATGTACATACATACGTATGCGTATTATATTTTTCTGATTATTATAATGAATAATGCAAGAAATTTATTTCGTTGAATTATAAAAAATTATGGAAGAAATTAAATATTTGTTTTTAATTAATTTTGTTTTTGTTCATTAAATGAACACAAAAATATGAATTGTATTATGTATACACAAGGCCACAAAATAGAAAATATAATATGGTAAATTGCTTCTTGTTGTGATAATGATGACGTTGAAGCACAAACAATGTGTATTTGTTTGTAGTTAAAGTTAATTTTTGGCACAATTTCAATTAATATAAATTTATTTAAATGTATAACGAATTACGATCTAATTATGAAAATGACATTGTTACAAAATTACTTAAAATATTTGATCATATTAATTTTGATAATTATAAATTTTGATTATGATTGCAAATTTATGAGAAATATATTTTTTCTTTTGTATTGGAAAATTGAATGTAGTCGTTGATTGAATGTCAGCTTTGCATTTACATACAATTAAGAAGACTTACTTCATCTTATGAAAACAATAGAATTCTATATTTGAAGTCTGATATTGATTGTGTATGTAGATTTTTAAAATTGTTTATAAACAAAATTAAATTGTTAATAACAAACATAAATGAAATGTTCTAGATGTTATTTTAGATTTGAAT
Organism: Anthrax anthrax; assembly: GCA_963971155.1. Classification (NCBI taxonomy): domain Eukaryota; kingdom Metazoa; phylum Arthropoda; class Insecta; order Diptera; family Bombyliidae; genus Anthrax; species Anthrax anthrax. Next base: position 21,637,798 of record OZ020119.1, read on the forward strand.
AATAAGAATATTGTTTATATCAAAATAAGTAAAAAGAAATATTTAAATTTTAACATACTCATTAATTAAGGACGATATAAAAGGAACAAGAAGTACCTATATATTATCGTGTGGTATAGAACATTCACTGTGTTACAGATATCAGATATAAAAATTTTACATCTACATACGTGTAAATTAATTGATGGTGTATTTCGTTAAATAGCCAAAATAAAAAATTTTCGATGATGACATACAAAATAAAACATATACAAATATATCTTTATATATACCCACCTCTTTTAGCCGTAAATAAGTACAACAATGTATATAGTTATATCATATACATATGTTATATGAAATTCTATAAGTTGCAAAATAAAAGTTTATAAATATTGTGCACACATATGTACTGTATACTAAATATATGTATGTATAAAAAATGAGGTTTCGAAGTATAAAAATGAAAATATACTATATGTACATTTATATTTTCTTATGAGAAATTTTATTTGTTCATATTTATGTATGTACCTATGTATACAATTATGTAAAGTATATTATATATTTTCTACATGTTATTCTATTGTTGTCGATGTCGTGTATTCGTGTATACACCAAATAAAATCATAACATTTTATATTATATGTATCCGTTTGTATTCTACGGTTATGATAAGCTTAAAAAGTTAAGCATATAACGTACACATAATATAGTGTAATTTTTTATTTATAATTTTTATTTTCATTCAAAATGTTATATATATTGAATGTATGTATGTATATATGGTATATAAATCAAAACATACATATATTCGAATATACACATACATAATGAATAAGTTAAATGCATCATCATATTCTATTCGATACAAAAATCTTGGCTAAATTTATTCGATATACATAATATATTTTTTTTTAACATAATTTTTTTTTTCTTTTTTTAATTAATATTATAAATATAATACATTATGTTACACACGATTTTGAATAAAATATACATATGTATGTACATATATTTCGAATTACATAGTCGTATGATGGTAAAAAAGATTCAAATTAAAAATTAAAACGTTACGAATCGCGAACAGAACTGGATGGCTGGAGAGAGCCTATTACAAGGATATTATTATTTTATAAATAAACCGGTAGCAGCAATTAATAAAAAAGAATTTAAAAAAGAAAATATAAGGATAACGTGAAGAAAAACAAACAAACAAACAAAAAAATAATAAAGTTTTTTAAAAAAATTTTTATTTGCAATTTAAATAAAGTAGAAAAGGAAAAGCGTGGTATTATATATATATATATATATAAAATAAAAAATAACATTTTTAACGATTTTTGGAAAGGTTTTTTTATGAAACCTATTTCCTAAAAATATTTTTAAAAAATTGAAATAAAATAGTGAGCAAAAAATAAAAGACTGAAAAATATCGTGTATAAAATTTTTTTCATGTTTTTTAGTCGTTTACTAAAAGGTGATTACAAATTATTTTTTTTTAATTTTTTATTCAATCTCTTACAATTTTATTTATATCGTTATATTTCTGATGGAAAATGAATAAAACGGTTTTTTAAAATTCAGGAAAATCAGTTATTTATTATCGATTAATAATGTTCGTTATTATTTCATATTGTTATTACTTTTTTCCGTTTTTTTTAAATATACATACGATATCATATTTCGTCTTGAAATAACTTCTGATATCTTATCCTCTTTAAGTTTAATGTACACATGTGTTATATTTATGCGTATTTTATTTCTTCTGAATTTCGTTTTTTATTTGAATTCTGAATTCTGATAAACACGCAATGTCCTTAATTAATATGTATATCCTTTTTATTTTTAAATAAAATCAAAAATTTTATGTAGGAATTTTGTTTTATTTGTGATTTTTATTTTGTATAAATTTTTCTTGTACATTTTAAAATATTTAAAAAAATCTGAGAAATTTATTCGAATTTCATTTTCTACTTTTCACTATGATATTTAAAAATAAAAATGTACGGATATTATTTTTATCAAAATTTATTGGCAGTATGCCAATTGTTACATTCTTATACGTACATACATATATAGAGATGACGTACCATTTCTGTATTTTTAAATAAAAAGAAAAAAAGTGAAATGATTACTGGTTTTCTCTTATTATTTTTTCTTATTTTACAATGTTCGTTCACCATAGACTGCAACAATAAATTTATTTTTCTCCTTTCTATGTGAAAATTTCATAGACACGAAATATAACTTTAGCTTTTCTAATTCAAAATGTTTTTTTTTTTATTATTATTTATTTATTTATTTTTTTAATTTTTGATACTCGTTTAAAATGTCACTGGTTTCAATTATTAAAAACGTAAGAAATAATGTATGCACGTGATTGTGTACGAATATATGAAAACGTGAACATTTTTTTCTAATTTGATAAATTTAAAAGTTAAAAACTCTATAATTTGAATAATTTGGTTGGTGACAAAGATGAAAACTGCAGTATATCGACGGAATATAATCATCCAAAAAAAATTTTTTTTGAATCATTTTTAAGATTTGTTATTCCAACTGAATACATTTTGCAATTTAGCACAGGAAATGACTTCATTTAAATACACACCCTCAATTTCAGTTCAGCATCCAAGAGGAGACAACGCAATGATCAATTTTAAATGTCTGTGTCAAATTAATGGTGGCCTCATTTTTGATGCTTAAATTTTTAGATCTTTACACATGCGCATTTTAATATTTAAAATGTTCTTATTTGATCCTTCTCTAGTCATAACACAGACATTACAATTTTTTATGAATAATTATTACCTCATTTTTGAAAGACTCACAGTACAGAAATTAAAAGAAAACAGAAACATTTTAAAAAAGAAAATTTTAATAAATATAAAATTTTTGTCATTTATTTTGTTAAGAAAGTTATTTCACTTTTTGGCAAACTTTGGATTTTGTCCGATAACCAAAATTTTCTAAAGGTGTCTGAAAAGATATATATTAAAACATTTTTTCAAAAAAATGTCCATATATTAAAAAAAATGTAATTGCGTCGTATTAAATTTAAAAAAAAATTTATATAATTACATTTTGTTTAATATTTTTTCTTTTTATTTTAGACTAAACGCTTTATTACACGAAAAAGATACAAAAGCTAGTAAAGATCTTAATGAAATTGAAGGAATATTTAGACGTATATCAGAATTACAAGATAAATTTAATAGTTTATTGGAAGAAATAAACGAAGTGCAGATATTTAACGCAAATCAAAAGCAAATTGAAATTGAATTACAAAAATTACGAACAAAAGTTAATGATAGTATTGGTGAATCAAAGACATTGATTAAAACAACTAAAGATAAATATATTGAGCAACAAAATTTGATACCATCTGATATTGCACAAGAATTAACATCATTAGAATTATTGTCAGAACGTTTACAAGGTGCGATGGATGAAAAAGACAGAGAATTTAAACGTGCAAAAACAATTCGTACAGAATATTTGACTGGTGTTGATGAAATTCAAAAATGGTTACAACAAGCTGAAGTTAAAATTCAAGATCGTAGTCTTGAACCATTACAATTTAAGGATGTTCTACATAAAGTTAATCAAGAAATAACTGGAATTTATGAGAAATTGGATCAAGTCAAAAGTAATGGACAAGCTATAATTGATAACAGTCGAAGTAATCAAGAGAAAGAATTAATTCAAACTACCATAGATCAATTGACACAACAATTAGATCAAGTAAGATCATGGTTAGATGAAAAGAAACAACAAGTCGGTGATAGTTTGGATGCTTGGACACGTTTTATGAATTTATATCAAATTGTGATGGCATGGGTAGCAGAAAAGAAAGCATTCCTAGCAGTACCATTAACATTAACTACTTTACAAGAATGCAGACAAAAATTGAATGATTATACAAATGCTGTGAAAAGTATTAAACCTATTGTTAAACATTTAAGTGAAATGGATAAAGAATTAGAATTAATAGCACAAGTAACAACAGTTGGAGATTTAAAAGAAAAGTTGCAAGAAGCAGATGAAGCGAAAGTTGCAGTTGAAGCTGTCCTTGTGCAGAGAGTACGTAATTCTTAATTTTTCCAATTTGTTTTTTGGGAATTGCTACATACATATAATAAAATTAGAGAAAAACAAGAAATATGTTTAAACGACTACTTTGATTTTTCATTACAATATTTTTATTTTATCTTTTTATTGTTTTATTTTTATATAGAATGTCCTATTACAAGAAACATCTGAAGAATGGGATCAATGCGAAAAGAAAATTAAAGACATTCGTGCATGGATCGATAAAACAAAGACTATTTTAGATTCTCCACAACATAAGAAAAAACCACTTCGTGATCAATTAAGTTATTGTGAAAAGATCATATCTGATATAAATGCACAAAAAACAAAATTATCATTATCGATAGAAAAGTTAGAGGTAAGTTAAAAAAATTTCTTTGTCATTTTCAATTGATAACAAAGCAGCACATATACTCGTACAAATTATTCATATCTATATATCATTTTTACACACAATATGTTAACTAACAATAACAAAAACTGAAAATCATATACATTATAAAATGAAATACAGGTTCACTTCAAATCTGGAATTGGTGGTGATCCAAGATTAGCTGAAAATGTTGATGAATTGATAAAAATATTAGATGAATTATCGAATATTGTTAAAGGAAAAGTAAATAATTTAGAAGAAACATTAAATCAAATTGATATTTATCAACAACAAATGCAAACATTAAGACAAAAAATTTTGCAAGAAGAACAACAATTACGTGCATTAATGGCACCAACATATTTAACACATGATCGTGAAAAAGCATTAGACGAGCAACAGGTATGTATTTGTGTGTGTGTGAATTTCTTTTATTTATTTTCTCTCACATTAAATATTACCATATAAGTATAAAAAAATTTTTAAATATAACTGGTATTAAAAGAAAAACTATAGGATATGATTTTTAGGACATGAAAAACCAATTTCTTAGGCTTAAAAAACTAAATTTTTTTTCTCGCGTATATGTAGGTTTTGAAATTGATTCCGATTTTCAATAAATCAGTTGCTGTTATAGGTCAAAATATTATAAATTGATGATAATTTTGATCGCGATTTTTGAAAGTTGTTGTGTACTTGTGTACACTTTGATGATACATACATATATTTATTAAGGTATATCACCATCAGGTCAAAATATATAAATTCATTATTCCCATAGACACATTCCATGAAAACATTTTTGCAAATCTTGTATTGTTTACATAATTTATATGTCGGTCATACATAGAGAATGTACATTTTTTTTTCTGTTTTACCATCGATCATAATAATGCAACATTTTCATGCATAGTATGTGATAGTATGTACAAAAAATATAATTTCTTCGTTTTTTTCTTATTTGTATATGCATCTTATAATACAATCTCAATGTGAATATTATATATTGTACACAGTGTAAAAATTATTATTTATTCATTTTTTATATTTATTTTGTATGTCAAGTTCATTTAGTTGTAAGTCATTTTTCGTTCACTTGTTGTATAGAGCAGCGCAAAAGCAACATACATATGTACATATGTAAATACAATGTTAGTGTAAAATATTGTCTAGACATTAGTGGTCATAGTTTATATGTATAAACAATATATACTACATTCACATTTACTTTCATTTAACGAAAATAAATTCATATATCTAGGTACATGCATTATGCATACATTATAAATAATAATCATGAGAAAAACTTCTCTGTTAATATTATATGATTTATTAACACGGAAAATGAATTGATGCAGCGCAGTTAAATAAAAAAAATTGTTTTATTATCAATGTAATGTTGATAAAATTAACAACATATTATCAAATCGGTCATCAATTTATCTTTCATTTTATAAAAATTTTTCTGTTAATATCTATGCTGATATCTACGTATATTACATACGTACATATGTATACAAGTACCAATTTTTTTTCAATGAGATTCCATATAAATATTATAAACAAAAAACAATATATGTATGTAACAAGAAAAGCTATAGTCGTGAAAAAGCTTGCTGTATGATGTCATTATGTGAAATAAAAATTAAAAAAAAAATAATTATTACTGAAAAATGTTTATTTATAGATATTTCGCTATTTTTCTACCACAAGTAAGCTGTATGTTCATATATATACATATATTGTCGGCATAAAGTGCATATGTGTAAGTGTACATATGCGTATATAAACATATACATAAGTCTATAACGTATGCGCAAAGCAAAATATAACCGTGAAATTACGAACTGTGATGATCATTACTATTATTATTATTATTACTATTTAGTAACGATGTATAAAAATATGTAAAGTTTTTGAGGAAAATGAGCAAGACGATGGAGGCACAAGTGAATCATTTACTTTCGTTTAATGATCGTTAATAGATTTGTTTTTATCCGATCAAGTTCGATTGAGATATTATTAGATGTGTATTTAGATTTTTTAATATGTTATTTATTTTAAAAGTTGTTAGTATTGAAGTAAATTTTATAATAAAATATATATAAAAATTCATTAACATATTTATCATAATGTATATGATTGTGTATTTTTGTATGTATAGATGAGAAAAAATAAAGCATGGACAGGAAATATATGTACACACAATTAAAAAATTTTCGTTTGCATAGAAACATTTAGTAATAATCACATTTTTGAGTAGAACGTTATATGAGTAAAGAAAACTAATTTAAAAAATTAAGATAAAATAAAATATTTAATTAAAGTGTGATATAGAAAAAGAAAATTAAATTGAAAATTGTTTATTTAAAATTTGTGATTTTTTTGAAAAACTAAAAATTTCTTTTTTAAAAAATTTTTAATACATTGAAAGAAAAAACTAAAGCAATGATACAAAATGGTAATTTATTATATTGAGTTGAATTAATTTTGTACTGTGCTTTTGAAAAAAAAAAGAAAAGAAAAAAAGTTAATTGCGTAGTGCGGTTAAAATTTTCAAATTAAAATTGAATTGAATTGAATTAATAGGTATATTTGAAACTTAAATAGAAATTATTCAAAAGCACAATATACAAGAAACACAAGATACTTCCTATAGTAATTTATATAAAAACTGAATTTTTAGTATGAATTTAAAAAATTAGAAATTTTTAGAATTTTACAAATTTGTTAAAATAGGTATATTCCGTTCATAAGTTATAATTTTTTTTACATTTCATGAGTTACGAGTAGATTAGAAGAAAAGCATAGAATTTAGGGTAAATTACGTAGATACTACATAGGTATATATATATGTAAGTTTGAAATGAGAAAATCGCTATTTTTATTGTTATAAAATTATAAATGCTGAGAATGTTGCGTTTCCATGTTACATACATACATACACATACACATTGTATTATCATTTCGGAAGTATATAAGTAAGGTCAATAAACAATGTACATACATACATATGTACACATGAATGTAGCTTTCCGAAGAAAAAAAGTGAAATTAAGTGTGGAGTTAGCACACATAGTTGTTGACATATTCACTCATTTACATATTCGTTTATTTATTCATAATATTTTAAACATACGGTAGTAGTCACACTATAAAATAATATATTTATTGCACAAGTGAATTTTTTTCTTTCATTTTTTCCGTAAAGCTTTTTTTTTCACATTAATTTGATTATTATTATTTGAAGTACAAGTAACTTTATGAAAGTACATACATTACAAGAATGTATACAAACACAATAAATGAAATTTATCGCACACAATCGTTTTGTAAGATGTATGTAGAACAATTTTTTTAAACAAAAATTGTTTTTCTTTAAAAAAAAACTTTTTTTTTGTTCCACTGAAAATCACAAATCATACATTTTACGCTTATTTATATTTTTCTAAATTTTCAATCTTTTTTTTTTGTTTTCCCTCATTTATTTATTTATTTCTAATTTGGAAATGGTGGTAGTGGTGATGAGATAATGATAATTAGTTTTTCTTTTTCTTTTTGTTGTTCTTTTAGTTAATTCACTTCTTTATAATTTTTTTTTAGTATTTTTTTCTAATATATTATTTTATATGTAATTATTTCTATATGATTATTAATAATTGTTATTTGTTGTTTTAAAATTTTATTTAAATACTTTTATTTTTTTTTTCTTTTAATTAAAAAATTATATATTCTTATTTTATTAACGTCTTACTATATATGGGTTTCTTTTTTCTTTTTTTTCTTTTATGGTGTTTTGTTTACTCAAATAAACAAACAAACAAAATAAAAACACATATGTACAAAAAAAAAATTAAAAAAATCAAAACTAAAATATTTGAATTATGTATATTAAAAAAATATTACTGGTTAATTCAATCTTATATGAAAATGTAAATTATGCGCTGCTGCACTTATACATCACGAAAATATGGAAAATATCAATCCAAAAAACCATAAATATACCATGACACTGTTGTTATATACACAATATATCCTTTCATATGTCCTATTTTTTTTAATTATATTTTGTTTTTTGTTGTATTATATATTTTATTAAACATAAATTAATACTAAAATTAATATCATCATCTTTGCATTTTACTAATAAAATAAAAAAAATATGTTTTATATATTGGTATAAAAAAATTACAAAAAAATTATTAACAATAACCCTCTTTTTGATAAATAAATTACTAACTTTGTTGAAATTTAAAAATATAAAATTCGAATTCGTAAAATGCCTTCTTCTGGTGGTAATCGGGTGCTGCTTATTGTTTTTGTTTTGGGGCTTTCATTACAAAAAAAAAAAAACAATAAAAACAAAACAACAACAACAATAAAATTGAAATAATTATTCTTAAAATTCGAAAAAAATAAAATTACATAGGCGTGTAAAGAACGTATAAAATTTCTTCAATCAAAAATTACGGCACGAAATGAACGAATCAAACTCCTAATTTATCGTGGAACACCAGATAATACTATATTGGATACATAGTTTTATTTAGTATAAATTTTATGACATATATTTGTTAGGCTTTTATAATTCAAAATTATATTTAAATACAAAATATACATTTGTTTGTATGTATTGTATGCATAATTTTTGAATCAAAGACAGGACATTCTAATTAAATGATAATATATAATATCGTATATAAAAATTGCAATATTCTCTCTGTAGTCGTTATTTTCAAATTTTGCTCTTCTTGTAAGATCGAAATAATAATTAAATTTTATTCTTTTTTAATATTTGTTTTGTTTATTGTCTACCTTTATATTTTTCTTTATTATAATCGTATAACATTAGAAAAAATATACATATTTTAGGAAGAAATTAATATTTTTATCGAAAAAAGAAGTTTGTATATTAAACGACATTGAAATTTCTAAAAAAGTATTATCTCCCAAAAACTTTTATGGATAAGTGTAGTTTAGTATACTTCTTACTTTTTTCACATTTCACTTGGTACATTTAGAGAAAAAAAAAAATAAGTAAATTAAAATTAAAGAAAAATAAATATTTTGAATTTAAATCGATTTAGGTAATTTATTGTATATAAATTTTATTTAGTATTATAAAAACAAAAATTAAAAGAGGAAAAACTAAAGATTCAGAAAAAATAAATAAATTAAACTAAAAGTAAAATTTTAAATAAAAATTAATAAGAAGTATCAAACAGAAAAACAAATAAAAATAAAAATAAGTTTTTTTGAAAGAACATTTTTGTAATTTTT